>QRFJ01000102.1:1389779-1485089 GCA_006176705.1 Cocos nucifera | reverse complement strand
GTACATACTGATGTGTGCGGCCCATTTGATGTATCGACTAGAGGCAACTTTATCTACTTCATAACCTTTATTGATGATTTATCTCGATATGGGTATGTATATCTTATGATACACAAGTCTAAAGCTTTTGAAAAGTTCAAGAAATTTAGACATGAAGTCGAAAAGCAAACTAAAAAATCCATTATGATTCTTCGAGCAAATCGAGGAGGTAAATACCTTAGTCAAAAATTCCTGGACTATCTAAAGCAAAATGGCATAATCTCTTAATGGACTCCTCTTGGAATACCTCAACTCAATGGGATTTCAGAACGGAGGAACCAAACTCTATTAGATATGGTCCAATCTATTATGAGCTTCATAGACTTTCCTGATTTTTTTTAGAAACATAGTCTGTTAACTACTATATATATACTGAATAGGGTTCTCTCTAAAATTATTCCTACCACGCAGTATGAGATATGACATGGTAAGAAATCAAGTCTGAGTTATCTCAAAATTTGGGGTTATCCAGCTCATGTCAAAAGACAACAAGTGGATAAGTTAGACTTCAGATCCTTTAGAGCTCGATTTATAGGATATCCTAAAAAGTCATTAGGATATTATTTCTACATTTTAAAAGATCATAATGTGATTGTGAGTCAGCATGCCATCTTTCTTAAAAAATAGTTTATTCAAGATAGTAGCATTGGAAAGCAGATTAAGCTCGAGGAGAAAGTCTTATAAGAGCAACGAGCTAAGGACCCTATGGAACCAAATCAAGTTGAGCCAATATAATCACTACCTCCTCCACCTCGTAGATCGGAAAGAGTTTTTCGTCCCCCTAATAGGTACTTAGGTACTATCTCAGAGGAAGTAGAGAAAATGTTCCTCGTAGGTAATGGGGTTCATGGTGATGATCCCAAAACCTATGATGAGATGATATCAGATATTGACTCCAAGAAATGGTTAGAGATAATGAAGTCAAAAATTGACTCGATGCACTCAAACCAAGTCTGGACCTTGGTAGATCCATCAGAAGGTATAGTACCTATTGGGTGTAAATAGATCTACAAGATAAAGATTGGTGTAGATGGAAATGTGAAGACATTCAAAGCTAGATTAGTAGCAAAAGGATATAGTCAGTACGAAGACAATGACTATCAAGATACCTTTTCACCAGTAGCTATGCTAAAATCCATCCGCACATTATATGCTATTACAGTCTATTTTGATTATGAAATATGGCAAATGGATGTGAAAACGGTATTCTTAAATGGATACCTTGAGAAAGATATTTATATGAAACAGTCGCTAGATTTCACATCCAGTGATACTGATCATAAGATATGCAAGCTGCAAAGGTCCATATATGGATTTAAGCAAGCATCTCGAAGCTAGAATACTCATTTTAATGATGTGATCAAATTATTTAATTTCATCAAAAATGAGGAGGAACCATGTATCTTCAAAAGGATCAATAGGAGTGCTATTATCTCTCTCGTACTGTACGTGGATGATATCCTTCTTATTGGAAATGATATTCCTATGTTGACCATAGTTAAAATATGGTTATCTAAAGAATTCTCAATGAAAGACCTAGGAGAAGCATCCTTCATTCTAGGAATTAAGGTCTATAGAGATAGACCGAATAGGATGCTAGGTCTTTCACAGAAGATGTATATAGAGAAGTGCTAAAGAGGTTTAGCATGAAAAACTCCAAGAGGGAATTGGTACCCTTCAGACATGGCATTCATCTCTTCAAGAAAATGTATCCCAACACACCAGAGGAGATTGAACGCATGAGCAAGATCCCTTATGCTTCAGCAATAGGGAGCCTCATGTATGCCATGTTATGTACACGACCTGATATAGCCCATGCTGTGAGTGTCACGAGCAGATATCAGTCGAATCTAGGTGAAGAACACTGGACTTCTATAAAATGTATCCTTAAGTACTTGAGAAGAACTAAGGATATATTGTTGATTTTTAATAATGGAGAACTCCAAGTCCAGAGGTATACAGACTCGAATTTTATATTCGATATAGATGATCAAAAATCAACATCTAAGAGTTTGTTTGTGTGTAATAGTGGTACTATCAGTTGGAAGAGTTTCAAGTAGACAGTGATAGCAGATTTCATTATGAAAATAGAGTACATCACTGCATCAGAAGCTACGAAGAAGGTATTCTGGTACAAAAAATTTACCGCAGAGATTAGAGTGATGCCATCGGATGCCATTCCTCTATACTACGACAACGATGGCACCATAGCTCTTGCTAAGGAGCCGAGGTCTCATAAAAAATTTAAGTACATCGAGCAGCGATATCACCTCATCCATGATTACCTCGAGAAAGGATATGTCGAGATCAAGAGAGTCAACTCCGTAAATAATACGGTAGACCCACGCACAAAGCCATTAGGCCAACAGAAGATCGAAGCCCATCTTGAGAAGATGGAACTTAGATTTGTAGCCAATTGGCTTTAGGTCAAGTAGAAGTTTGTTAGATATGTGTGCCCTAGAAGCTAGAATTGGCTAACATTTGTAATACACATCTAAGGACAATTATAATTTTGACTATAAATAACAATATAGATTATTTTCTATCATAGTGTGTATTTGAAAGTGTTTGTGATACATCCCTTGAGTTAATGATAATGATAGGTCATATTTTCAAGAGTTGAAAATTTAAGACATGAATTTTCATTATTAACTCATAAAATGCTTCCAATCGTAGGATCATCATGAGGATAGTGATTGATCTGAAAGATTGGTGTACGATCGCTTCTTTAGGGTAGATGAATCTTGAGTTTATGGTGTAGAGACATCAAAGGAAGAGTATAGGTACTCATTAGAGAATGAGAACACTGAGCGTGACCACCTCGAGCAGTCATAAGAAAGTCTAACTTCTCATCGATGACTAGCTCAAAGCTGCAGTGGTGTGTCTGGTTCTTTGACCTGAGGTGCATCGACAGTTCATCTTGAGGGTCTTATAGTTTGACTATACCATAACTTGGTCTCCTAGCCATTCAGAATTCTGAGGTGTATGTTGGCTATAGCATGTTCACTGTAGAAATTGGATTGCACCAATAGGGGATCTATCTACCTAGGTAGAAGAGGAGCAGCGCTATGATGATTATGAGAATCAAGTCCATAAGCCCTTGACCATGATAGAGTGAAATAATAGAAAGAGTTTCTATTAGAGTTTTTACATTGGACTTGAATCGAATGATTAATTCATATGACAGAAATTAGGATTTGATGAGATCACCTTAACCCTAATCCGATCGAAGCTCAAGATAGAAGAACTTAATCACACAAGTAATTGCACCGAGAGGTTCATTTTTAGTTTTGATGGGTTGCCTACCATATACTGCTAGGTGTCACTAGTAGATTTTGGGAGCAATTAGAATGATTTGGATGATCGATCAAACTAGTTGTTTGAATCAGAAAAGTTCTGATCCTTCGAAAGGTGTTTCAATGATGTTGATGATAGAGATCATGACATATCTCATTACCATATAGAACTGAACCTAACTGGGTCACACAAACAAAGGTTTGGATCTTGATATCATCAATTGGACTAACCCAGTTCAATTGATTTGAATTAGATTCAATTAGGTTCAAGGATATCGTGCTAACACACGATTGAGCCTAATGTTCTCCTTCAACAATCATTAAAAGTTATCTCGACTGAGCCAAATATGTTTGGGCTCACTCAGGTACCTTTATTTGGTCTGACTGGAGCTTGTCCAAGTCAGTAAAGGGTTGTCTTAATTTATGAGATAAATTTGAGACAATACCTATCATTTTTCGTCATCTGCTAAATTTTGTCTTTTGACTTTAGTCAAATGTTGACCTTTGACACTTAGACATTTGCCCATGTGTCATGCACCCATAGGAGAGAAGATATATCCTTGTCCCCCTGTTAAATAGTAGAATGGCAAGGGGCACATGCCTAGGGAGGCATGCACCCAAAGAGGATAGAGTTTGGAGTTCCATACGAATAGGACTCCAGTTGCTCATGGTTTCAAAGTAGGTGGCGCCAAAGACTCATCTTTGACCAATCTTGGTGCCACCTAAGGAGGTTCTTGAGGAACTCTAATTTGATTAGATCAGATAATGTCATCCCATCAATCAGATTTATATTTGATTGCACAGAGAGCCTTGATTGGCTGGGATGATGTGGCACTACATGGCACAGCAGGATCTATATAAACCCTGTCTGTGCCTAGGATTGTGATGCTTGGCCCTTTGCCCATGCCATATAGCCCCTCTCCCTCCTTCTTTATGCCTACCTCTGATTCTCTCTCTCCTCTCCATGCCCAAAAGATTTTGGACTTTAGTTTGGTATGATCCAAGCAAGAGAAAGACGACAAGAAAGGAAGAAGGCAGCACTGCTGCAAGAGACGACACTTGATCTTCAAAATCAATTTTGAATACCTTCAAGATCAGATCCAGATCTAATTTTTAGAGAACAGATTGAGAAAGAGAAGATCTTCAGACCCTACCCAAGTGGATACTGGTAGAAGCCAGGCACTTGCATGGCTACATCTAGAACCTCAGGCAAACATCAGGATCATTACAGCATAATAGGATTTCCCATAACAAGGTGCAAATTAAATTAGATTTAATTTATTTTTTTTATTTTATTTTATTAGATCGATAAAATTAGATATGAAAAGTCTCAGATCTAATTTGGATTTAAGAAAAAAAAAATTTGAAATATTTCTTTTGATCCAATCAGATCTGAACGAATCTAACTTGGAAAATATGATTTTTCCTTCAACCTTACCCTCTAACGAGATGAAGCTAGGAAGCTAAGGTTCCAGGCACCCTCGATACTTGATGTATGAGAAAAAATTATACAAGAGGTCCTATTCATTGCTACTTCTTCGATACCTCATCCCCTTAGAATTTAATTATGTCCTGCAAGAGGTCCATGAAGATATTTGCGGCAACCATTGATGGGGCAGAGTCCTGTCCCATAAGATGCTGTGACAAGGATATTATTGGCTGACTATATAGTGGGATGTGACCAGTGTTAGTGAAACTCAAATATTTAGTGTCAGCCATCAACCCCTTTGGTGCTGATAATGATCCCCTGATCTTTTGCTCCATGGGGGATGGATATTCTAGGATCTTTTTTGATTGCAGTGGTGTAGAAAATTTTTTACTTATCACGATTGACTACTTCATGAAATAGGTAGAGGCCAAGGCATTAGCATGCATCATAGAGGTTAAGGTCTGCAACTTTGTGTGAAATTCAATCATTTATAGATATGGCTTGCTATGGGCCATCATTACTGATAATGGACGTTAGTTTGACAACCCCAAATTCAAAAAATTTTGTGCAGACCTCGAGATTGTACATTGTCTAACCTCGATCATGCATCCCCAAAGCAATGAAGAGGCCGAGGTCACCAATCAAACCCTGCTATAAGGACTCAAAGCTATATTGGACGGGACTAAAGGATGATGGATAGAGAAACTCTTCAATATGCTCTAGGCTTATCGAAAGATGCAGCAGGTTCCAACCAGAGAAATCGTATTTAATTTGGCCTACGAAGGCTGTGATACCACTTCAGGTCGGCATACCCTTATTACAGATAGAAAAATTTGATGAACAAAATAACTCAAATGATTTGAGGATGAACCTAGACTTATTGGAAGAAATATAAGAATGGGCTTGGCTCCAAATGGCCAACTACCAACGCTGAGTAGCTCGATACTACAACAACAGAGTCAAAGGAAAAGTGTTTCGTATTAGAGACTTGGTTTTACAAATAGCAAAGGTGTCTCAACCAGCAGATCGAGGTAAGCTATCACCAAATTGAGAAGATTCATATCAAATTGACGAGGTGGTACATCTAGGAGTATATCGACTTCACTAACTTGATGGGACACCAATCTCACGAACTTAGAATACAAAAAATTTATGAGTTTACTATCCTTAATATAATCCTCGATTTGAATATTAATAAAATTTATTTTTTATGGAATAAAAAATTGCCTTCACATATCCCCAACAAGAACATCGACCAAAGGGTGCTCTTCATCCTCATATGAGTCATAGCAGAGGCTTTGAAGATTGATATTGGCCAAAGGGTGCTTCTCATCTTGGGATGAGTCATAGTGGAGGTCGTGAAGACATTGACATTAGCCAAAAGACTCTCCTCATCCTTGGATGAGTCATAGTGGAGGCGTTAAAGACATCAACATTGGCCAAAGAGCGCCCCTTGTCCTTAGACGAGTTATAGCAAAGACCTTGAAGACATCGACTTTGGCCAAAAGACACTCCTCATCCTCAGACAAGTCAAAGCGGAGGCCTTGAAGAGCTCGACATCGACCAAAGGGCACTTCCCATCCTCGATCAAGTTGTAGCAGAGGTCTTGAAGACCATAATGTTAGCCAAAGGGTACTCCTCATCCTTGGACGAGCCGAGCGACGGTCGAGAAGATCGATATCAGGTGCAAAATGCTCCTTGTCCTTAAACGAATCAATCCAAAGTTGTGAAGTCACCGACACCGACCAATGGTGTTAAGAAGTGTATCTTAAAACCAATCATTTAAGTTGTAGATGATTGAAATTAGTATATGAATCATCAAATAATAATAGTTATTTAGCTTATTCATCATAAAAGTTCTATCTTCCTTAAATGAACTCCTAAGCTATGATAAAGTTCTTAGAACCTCACTTAATCGATAAAGAAGGATTTATCAGATGATTTTTAAATTATTCATAATCAAATGATAAGTTATTAATAAGGATGATAATTTATCAAGTGTAGGTCGCTGTATACCATATGCATTGGTTATCTTCATAACTAAGTAGTATGAAGACATTGGTATGGTATGTAGGTGAAATATAGGAGTACATTTATATTGAACATGATCAATGTAGCACTTTACTATCAAGAGTAGCTAGTGAAGGCTGACGGATATAAGTGTCCCTTCGATTTGAGATCATTATGATGACTTACAAGCAACTCACCATACTTTGGTGCCAACCTACCTATATTTCTAATATAGGATCGAAAGATTTTTAGATACAATCAAATATTTGTAGAGTCGATGTGTGAGTCAAGATGAAATTAACCACTTTTAATTAACTTCAAAAAGAGAATATCTCCCTGTATTTTAATTTAGCAAAATCTAAGTCTAGATAATCCTTATGAAAAGTTACAAAATTTGAAAAATTTTGAAATACAATATGGATGACTTGTATGAGTGTTGACAGCGTATTCAAAGTCATCTTAAGCATTATTAATTAAAGAGATGAATTATATCATAAACATAGGCTAGGATTCTAAGAATATTGCTTTGCATATATTCGACCTATCCGAACATTGGGTACCATTGCTAGATGGTCATTTCGATTGGTATAGAAATTAATTTCTATGCTACTGACTTAGATTTAAAGCTATGAGATCACACACATAAGACATTGTTATCTGATTGAATGGTTGATCAATGATTAAGAATCATTCTAAGGTCAAACAATCAATGTGATTGATATTTGACCTAATGCAAGTGTTGTAGGAGGATCGATTTGCAATTGAATTATTAATTAGCTTAATCTGATTGAGCAATCGAGCTGAGATCAAGTTCAATTGAATTAAATTTAATTAAAATTGATTTAGACTTAATTGGATTAAATTTAATTAGTTTATTGGATAAGTCAATTGAAAGAAAAAATAACTCTTTGTTCAATTAGGACTTGAGTGCACCTAATTTTTAATTTAATTAAAAATAAGATAAAATTTAAATTTAATTAAATTTAATTTTTAATTAGATTAAAATTATCTATTAATTAGGTTGATTCAAAACTATTTTAAATTGAATTCAAAAGATTTTGACTTAGTCAAAGTAGGAGAGTCCTAGTTAAACTAGGACTCCTAGTCTCATGTGCCAAGGAAGAAAAGTGCATGCCCCTTATTTCAAAATTTTACATGATTTTTTTATGCCTAAGAAAGGTATTCCATACCCAATTTTTGAAGAGTTTGAAATAAATTTGACTTGGTTAAATTTTGAAATAGGTTTTGAGTTGGATTCTATTTGACAGAGTCCTTAAAACATAAAACTCCTCTCCTCTCCCATTGGAATTTTCCTCCATGGCTCCTTATTTTTGTGCAACCCATTCTTTCTGATTTTTATGCATTGGTTTTAGGTATTTCATGCTAAAAATATAGGAGGTGGCGTTCAAGAGTTGGATGCCACCAAAACTCCTCCATGAAATCCTAATCAGACTAGGTTTTGACCTAGTCTATAAGATATAAAAAAGAGGATGCCTCCTTTTATCTTTTGGACGTGAAAAATCCTAGAAATTTATGAAAATAGAGAAAAAAGAGGAAGAGGTGTGCGAGGCTTTGGACACAAATTTTCTTGGAGGAGAGGCTGTTGGAAATTATGTCCCAAAAGTCAATCATTCGCCTGTTAACGGTTGAGCTACTTTCTATATGTAATTGATCATTAATAAATAAAATACTTTGGCATGTTTTTCATCATAAGTCTTTATCTTCTAACGAACTTCATTTTTATGATAAAATTCTTAGGATAATTTAGTTTCAAAAAAAAGAGAATTTATCGATTAGTCCTTAAATCAGTTCACGACCAAATGATAGGCTATTAAATAGGACGACAGCGTTTATCGAGCATAGGTCACTATATGCCATATAGGTTGATTGTCCTCTTAACCAAGAAGTGTGAAGATATTGGTATGGCATACATGTGAGATGTATGGATACATCATCGTTGAATGTGACTAACTCTAGAGCATTCTGCTGTCGAAAATGTTTCTGATGTGATATAGGTATAAGTGTCTCTTAGACATGAGATCACCTCAGTGACTTACAAGCAACTCACTATGCTTTGGTACCAGACTAATTAAATTTTTAATTCAGTAATGGAAGGCTTCTGGGCACAGTCAAGTACTTGCAAAGTTGGTGTGTGATCAACATGGAATTGACCACTCCAAGAGTTGGAGAAGAATGTATCACTGTATTTCAATATAGCAAAATCTTGGCCAGGATAATCTATCAGATGGATTTGATATTTTTAAATATAATATGGATAATCTAATCAGAGTTGACAGTTAAACTCTGAGGTATCTTACGAGCATTTTGGTTAAAAGATGAATTATATGAAAACTATATCCACATGAGTTCTAAGGATGGTGTTCTACACATTCGACTTATCCGACCATCGGGTATTATTGCTAGATGGTCACTTCGATATGTATAAAAATTTATTTCCATGCTACCAACTTAGATTCGGATCTATGAGGTCACATACATTAGAGCTCATGATCTGATCGGATGGTTGATCAATGATTGAGAATCGTTCTAGAATTAAACGATCAATACGATTGATGTTTAACCTAGCGCAAGTATTGTAGGAGGATTGATTAGCAATTTGATTACTAATTAACTTAATTTAATTAAATCAAAGAGTTGAGATTAAGTCTAATTAAATATAATTTAATTAGATTTAGTTTGGGTTTTTTTAGATTAAGTCTAATTGACTTATTGGATAAATCAAGTGCAAGAAAAAACTAATCCTAGTCTAACTAGGACTTAGGTCAACCCAATTTCTTAATTTGATTAAAAAATTAAATTAAAATTAAATATAATTTGATATAATTTAATTGAACCATTAATTGGATTAGAACCTAATTTAATTTGGTTTAGTTGATTTTGGTTTAATTTGGTTTAAGAAACTACTTTGACCAAGTCATAGATAGAATCCTAGTAAGACTAAAATTCTTCCTTGCGCCACCTTACTCCCAACGCTCCCCATGCCTATTTTTTTGGTATTTTTCATGAAAAATCCTTTTCTTCCTGATCTTCACATACGCCCCCTCTCTTCCTCTCTTTCTTATATGGTAATTGGGTAGAAGACCAAGTCAAAGAAGGAGTTTGTTTTGATATTGGATTCTATGAGATAGAATCCTAACAAACCTAAACTCTTCTCAAAAGATGCTGCCCATCTTCCAATTAATTTCTCTCTTATTCTTTGTTAGAAACTCCTTTTCTTATGTGCCTTTTCTTGCTGGTACATGCCAAAAATTATGGAGGGGGCGTCCAAGAGTTGGACGCCCCTTGACTTGCCCTGTTTGATCTTTCCTTGTCTAGTATTTGACCTAGAAAAAGACTCTTCTTTTCCTATATATTTTGAACGAATTTTGGCTTAAAATTTTTGTGGGCTATAGATATTTGAGAGGGCTTTGAGGTGTGTGACACCAGGGAGAGAGAACCTCTATGCGTTGAGATTCAATAGACACAAAACTAGGTGTCTAGGTGAGAGCAAAGAGAAGAAGAAGAGGATCTTCTTCTAGGGTTTCTGTGTTCATCTCTTTCCTTCCTTCTTCCTTAGATTTTCTGAGAGTGTCTCACATCTAAAACCTCTTCTCCTCCTTCTACTCTTTAGAAGAGTCCAATCTAGAAGAAAGAAGGTATCTGATGAACCATCGAAGAAAAATCGGTGCAGTACTAGCATACTGTGTTGATTTTCAGTATCTAGATTTTTGATTGTGATCGTGGGCTCATGTGGATGACTCCGAGAAGCCAGACATGTGTACGACTTGCAACTTCATCCTTAATCCTAGATCAGTGAGTTAGAATATCTAACTCGCTCAGATAATAGATCTGATCTATTATTTTTCATACATGCATGAGATGTAGTATAGATCTAGGTTGATATGATCAACCTGTCCTTCTTGTTTATTTTTAATTTTTGATTTAAATGCCATGTAATAATTATATAATATGATCTTAGATCTAGAAATTATCTGATATTTAGAATTAATTAGATTAATTTTGAGTCTTTCGCTGCTGATTTAGAAAAAATTTCAAGATATAGCCCTAAAATCCTAGATCTGGTTCCTTCAATTGGTATCAAAGTCAGGTTAATTATTGATGTATTTTTAGATTATTTTTAGATTAGATCTAATTAATAATCTAGTTATTTAAATTTAAAATTAAAATCTTAGATCATACAAACTGCTTTAAGGTTATCCTGCTGTAAGGTTTACCCCTTACAGTGCAAAGGTTGTCCTAGTTCGTATTGATCTAATATTATTTATAAATTTATTTTATATTAATATAATATTATTTATAAATTTATTAGATATGATCTGATATTATTTATAATTTATTAAAAAATATTTTAAATTTAAAAATAAAATTTTAGATTGTACGGACTGATCTTATAAGGTTGTCTTGCTATAAGGTTTATCCTTTAGAGTGAAAAGGTTATTCTAGTTTGTGCTGATCTAAAATTTTGATCATAAAATATTAGATTAGATTTAAAAAATTTTATGATCTGATTAAAAATATTTTAATCTAATTTTAATCATCATAAATATTTTATATTTGATCTAAGTTGACTTATGATTGATTGATGTTGAAATTATTTTAATTACATGAATTTGTTTAGATTAGATCTAAAGTAGTTTCATACTCTTCTTACTTGCATATTGATTATGAATCAAACATGCAACTTGATTAATAGAATCATATTATAAAAATATTTTATAATATAAAAATTATTTTTGAAAAGCCGAACCCCAACCCTCAGTCCAAAACTTAATTAAGAATTAAGAAGTTGTTTGATTAGGATCTAGGATTGTAAATTGAAGATCCTAAGATACGAATTATAACACATTGGGTTAAATGGGTTAGTGGAGATTAGGTCCATTAATTGGATTAGACCTAGGGTTAGATTAAAAAATAGACTTAATTAGAGAATTGACTAAATCTAATCAATTATTGTCTTAGATTAGGTCAAAGATTCTCTAGATCAATTACAGTAGTTGTAGTTGGTCAAGTTCATGTCTTTAACGAAATCCAAGATGGACTTGATTCTTGGCTATGCAGTATAGCATGAACTGTTAGGTTGATCTAATTGAAACTAATTAAACCAATTGGTGTCTAAGGTAAATCAGATCGGTGGTCTTTAATTGGCAGCCCACTTACCTAACCATTTTTGATAGTATCTAAGGCAAGCTTTGGCAGACCCTCCCACTGATCGAACTTACCTGACCTCTTGGTAAAATTATATTTTGATCGGATCACTTGACTATTCGAGCTGATCTATGTCAACTAAATAAATCAGTTTGACTGATTTAGGTGCTCCTAGACCAGCCTATTAATGGTCTCCCTTAAGTTGACTTGTTTAAGTTAGTGGAAGGATCATGACAAGTTGGCTGATCTGACCTTTCCTCATCTTCAAATTAAATTCTCTAAAATTATTAGGTCCCTAAAATAAAATAGTTATATGATAACTGGATCATAGCCTTCCATTAAAATGGATGATAATGGATCCATCAGTTGGATAATCATTGGAGGTCCAAAAGCTTGGTGCTTATCGATTGATGGAATTATCATTCATTATACGATCTCTTGGATACATCTTTTTAAATGGTGATCAGGTGGGCCAACCAAAGTTGGGCCTGATCATTGATTGGTTGGATGGGCCACGTATGGTCATGTTAATGATTGGATATAACTGGACCCTTTTCTGAGAAGGCCAAAGCCAACTGATCAGGGAATGGGGCAAAGTTTAATTACTAGAAGTTATTTGGAGAAATAATTGTTTATGAACCTACCCTTAGATGCACATGGGTTGGCCAACCAAAGTTGAGCTCGTATGCAGTCTATGTAGATTTTAGTACCCACTAAGGAATTAGGATAATTCCTCGAATTGGAGGTAGAGACTATTAATTCGAATAAAATAGTGGAAGAATCTTTTGATTAAAAATCTAAATCTTTAGGTTTAATGAATCAATTACTAATTAGATTATGATTTTTCTTTGTGCATATATGGCCACTTTCCTATCACTCTAATCATTGTTGGATAATGATAAGTTGGTGGGATCCAACTTCGGTGCTAGTATCAAAAGTTAAAGATTATCCCAGAGCATGAACTCATCCTACATGTGATAATGGATGATGCACCTGAGGAGCTAACTACAAATATACGTGGAACTATCAGAGACACTTATCAGAAGTAGCTTGTGATCGAATTATGGTGCGCTGCATTATGCTGGCTACGATGAGCGATGAGTTCAGTTATAGATTTGAGATGGCTCAGCCAAAGGATATGCATCAAGTGTTGGAGGATTTCTTTGGCACACCCAATGATGTGGAGAGGCACAAGA
The DNA here is from genome assembly GCA_006176705.1 of Cocos nucifera. NCBI lineage: Eukaryota > Viridiplantae > Streptophyta > Magnoliopsida > Arecales > Arecaceae > Cocos > Cocos nucifera. The sequence goes on along the minus strand of QRFJ01000102.1, from coordinate 1,471,953 downwards.
CTAGTTGTACCATCTTCAATGCCAGAATGTGGGATGGAGCCTCTATCACTAATCATATAGTGTACATAATCGAGCTGATAGAGCACTTGAGCAAGCTTGGCTTTCTCTTGCACAAATAGCTTGGGAAAGATGCAATACTGAACTCGCTACCCAAGTCTTATCTCCCATTCCTTACACATTATAGAATGTCAAAGGCTGAAGTTGACTACCATGGATTACTGAGGTTACTTCAGAACTTTGAGAAGGATCACCAGCTCCATAAGGAGTCGGTGAACTTAGTGGAAGGTTCATCTTCTCATTCTCGGCTCTTTGGAAAAGAAAAGAAGAACAAGAAGAAGAAAGCTAAGAAGGTGCAAGTTTAAGCTAGGACATCCGTGCAGGGCTAGACTAGGAAAATCAAGTTCGATAAGAGTCAAGCTGAATGTTTCTTTTGCAAGAAGCAGAGGCATTGGAAGAAAAATTGTCCTCAGTACATTGCTTTCCTGGATCCAAACAAGTAGAGGAAAAAGCAAGCTATTACTAGGCAAGGTATTTATATGATAACTTCTTGTAATTTCTCTATTTATGATATTACTGACTAGATATTGGATACCGAAAGCCCTTATCATATTTGCAATTTGTTATAGAGATTGCAGGTCAGTAAAAGATTCAAGCAAGGTAAAATATTTCTGAACATTGGAGATGGAAGACCAGTTCCAATTCTAGCTTTAAAAATTTTGAAACTTGTATTTGAATCTCATACCATTATTCTTAGTGATTATCATTTTTGTCCTAGTTTTTTTTTTAAATATCATTTCTTTAGACCTTTTGGCCATGAACAATTATGAAATTTCAATAAAGAAATGAGTTTGTAATGTCATTGTGAATGGTGTTACTACTTTCTATAGATAATTGAACAGTGGTGTATATATATTACCATAACCTATTATATAGTCTATTCAACTAGCAAACTTCCTAGACTAGATAATGTGATAGATATCTACTTATGACACTATAGGCTAGGTCATATAAATAAGAATAGGATAAGCAGGTTGCTCAAGAGGGTATCCTCGAACTTAGTGATTGTGAATCACTTCCAACCTATGAATCATGTCTTCTTGATAAAATGACCAAGTTACCTTTTACTGAAAAAGATGAGAGAACCACTAAGCTCTTAGGTCTAGTACATACTGATCTATGTGGACTAATGAGCACAAGTGCCAGAGAACATACTGATGTATGTAGACCAATGATCACAAGTGCCAGAGGTGGATATATATACTTCATCACTTTCACAGATGATCTATCTAGGTATGGATATGTCTATTTGATGAAACATAAGTTGGATTTTTTTGAAATGTTCAAATAATTTTGAAGTGAAGTAGAAAAATAAACTGAAAAGAGTATTAAAATTCTTCGATCTGATCAAGGAGAAAAATACCTTTTCGATGAGTTTCTCACATATCTAGGAGAGAATGAGATTCTCTCATAATGGACTCCTCCAGGAATACCACAGCATAATGGTGTATCTGAAAGGAGGAATCAAACTTTGTTAGACATGGTCCGATCCATGATGAATTTTGCCAGCTTGTCGATATCTCTTTGGGGATATGCACTCAAGTCGGCTTGCTATCTTTTAAATAGAATTTTAAGTAAATATGTGGTTAAAACTCCACACGAGATATGAATAGGACGTAAGCTAGTACTTTCACACCTCAGGATTTGGGGGTGCCTAGCTTATGTCAAATGGTTAATTACAGATAAACTTGAACCTAGTTCTGATAAGTGCGTATTTATAGAATACCCAAAAGAAATCAAAGGATACTATTTCTACCATATTGATGAACAAAAGAAGTTCGTCAGCCTTAGGGCAATCTTTTTGGAAAAGAAGTTTCTTACTGAAGAAACTGTTGCCTCTAAGGTTGAACTTGATGAAGTTCAACAGATAGAAATTTCGACACAGAATGTTGAACCTGAGTCAGATTTGATCAGATCAAATTCGAAGCCTAGTGAACCCGCACTATTAAGACGATCCGGTAGAGTACCACACCATCCGAATAGATACCATGGATTCTTGATCCAAGATGGTGATCCCATCGAACTTGATGAGAACGATGAGGACCCGATCACTTACATGGATGCTATGCAGAGATCTGACTCTAAGAAATGGCTAGAAGCGATGAGATTCGAAATAGATTCCATAAAGGTCAATGATGTATGAACATTAGTTGACCTACCTGAAGGGATTAAACCCATTGGGTGTAAATAGGTATTCAAAAAGAAAAGAGGCACGGATAGAAAGGTGGAGATCGATAAAGTCCATCTCGTTGCCAAGGGGTATTGTCAATGTTATGGTATTGACTATGATGAGATATTTTCTCCAATGGCAATACTCAAATCCATTTGAATAATACTTGCAATAGCTGTCCACTTAGACTATGAGATCTGGCAGTTGGATGTGAAGACAACTTCTCTAAATGGAGAGCTGACTGAAGAGGTGTATATGATATGATTTGAGAGGTTCACATCCATAGATGAGTCTAAGGTGTGCAGGCTTCAGAGATTCATTTATGGATTGAAGTAAGCATCTCGGAGTTGGAACATGCATTTTGATAAAGTGATCAAAACGTATGGCTTCATTAAGAATGAAGAAGAATCCTGTATTTATAAATGGGCAAATGATCCAGCAGTGGTACATGGATGGCATTCTCTTAATCAGAAATGACATTCCCGCACTATAAAAAATAAAAATCTGGTTGTCATCACAGTTCTCCATGAAGGACTTGGGTGAAGCATCCTACATCCTAGGAATAAAGATTTATAGGGATAGATCTAAAAAGATGCTTGGTATATCCCAGTCTACGTATATAGAAACTATGCTGAAAAGGTTCAACATGAAAAATTTCAAAAAGGGTTATCTCCCGATAGATCAAGAAATTTTACCCTCTAGGAAGGATTGTCCGATAACTTTCGAAGAGAGAGAGGATATGAGTAGAATTCCATATGCTTTGGTAGTGGAGTCTATCATTTATGCAATGACATGTACGAGATCAGATGTGGCATACTCACTAGGAGTAGTGAGTAGATATCAGTCAGACTCTGAACAAAATCACTGGAAGATGGTTAAAATCATTCTTAAGTATTTGAGAAATACTAAGAACCAATGGTTGGTTTATGGTGAGTCAAATTTGAAACTGGTTGGATCTACGCACTCTAGCTTTCAATCTAACCATGATGATAGCAGAAGCATGTCGGGGTATATCTTTACTTTAAATGGTGGAGTCATCTACTGAAAAAGTTTCAAGCAGCATACAATGGCAGACTCTATTTATGAAGCAGAGTACATGGCAGCATCAGATGTAGTAAAGAAAGATGTGTGGCTGAGAAAGTTCATCGCTGAGCTTAGAGTAGCATCCTCCATTGATGGTCCAGTCCTGCTCTATTGTGACAGTACTGACGCCATAGCTCAAGCAAAGGAACTAAAGGCACATCAGTGGACAAAGCACATTCTGCACCGCTTTCATCTGATCCATGAGATCATATATCATGGTGATGTCGACCTTCAAAAGTTTTATGGAAAGAAGAACCTAGCCGACCCCTTCAATAAAGCCTTGGAAATTAAGGAGTTCGACAACCATAAGTTGAAGATGGATATTAGATACTATAACGAGTGGCTTTAGGATAAGTAGGAGTTGTTGAAAATTATATTCCAAAAGTCAATCGTTAGCTAGTTAACGGTTGAGCTACTTTGTATATGTAATTGATCATTGATAAATAAAATATTTTGGCATATTTTTCATCATAAGTCTTAATCTTCTAACGAACTCTATTTTTGTGATGAAGTCCTTAGGATTATTTAGTTTCGATAAAGAGAGAATTTATCGATTAGTTCTTAAATCAGTTCAAGATCAAATGATAGGCTGTTAAATAGGACGATAATGTCTATCGAGTATAGGTCGCTGTATGCCATATAGGTTGGTTGTCCTCTTAACTAAGAAGTGTGGAGACACTGGTATGGCATACTGGTGAGATGTATGGGTACATCATCATTAAATGTGATCAACTTCAGAGCATTTTACTATCGAGGATGTCTTTGATGGGATATAGGTATAAGTGTCCCTTAGACCTGAGATCATCTCAGTGACTTGCAAGCAACTCACTATGCTTTGGTACCGAACTAATTAAATTTTTAATTCAATAATGGAAGGATTCTTAGCACAGTCAAGTACTTACGAAGTCGGTGTGTGATCAAGATGGAATTGACCACTCCAAGAGTTAGAGAAGAATGTATCACTATATTTCAATATAGCAAAACCTTGGCAAGGGTAATCCATCAGATGGATTTGATATTTTATAATATAATATAGATAATCTAATCAGAGTTGATAGTTGAACTCTAAGGTATCCTATGAGCATTTTAGTCAAGGGGATGAATTATATGGAAACTATATCCGGATGGGTTCTAAGGATGGTGTTCTATACATTTGACCTATCCGACCGTCGGGTATCATTGCTAGATGATCACTTTGAGTGATATAAAAATTTATTCTTATACTACCGACTTAGGTTTGGACCTATGGGGTCACACACATTAGAGCTCATGATCTGATCGGATGGTTGATCAATGATTGAGAATCGTTCTAGGATTAAATGATCAATACGATTGATGTTTAACCTAGTGCAAGTGTTGCAGGAGGATTGATTAGCAATTCGACTGCTAATTGACTTAATTTGATTAAATCAAAAAATTATGATTAAGTCTAATTAAATATGATTTAATTAGATTTAGTTTGGGCTTTTTAGATCAAGTCTAATTGACTTATTGGATAAGTCAAGTGCAAGAAAAAACTAATCCTAGTCTATCTAGGACTTAGGTTAACCCAATTTCTTAATTTGATTAAAAAATTAAATTAAAATTAAATCTAATTTAATATAATTTAATTGAACCATTAATTGGGTTAGAACTTAATATAATTTGATTTAGTTGATTTTGGTTTAATTTGGTTTAAGAAACTACTTTGACCAAGTCATAGATAAAATCCTAGTAAGACTAAAATTCCTTCTTGCGCCACCTTACTCCCAATGCCCCCGATGCCTATTTTTTTGATATTTTTCATGAAAAATATTTTTCTTCCTGATCTTCACATACGCTCCCTCTCTTCCTCTCTTTCTCATATGGTAACTGGGTAGAAGACCAAGTCAAAGAAGGAGTTTGTTTTGATATCGGATTCTATGAGATAGAATCCTAACAAACACAAACTCTTCTCAAAAGGTACCGCCCATCTTCCAATTAATTTCTCTCTTATTCTACGTTAGAAACTCCTTTTCTTGTGTGCCTTTCCTTGCTGGTACATGCCAAAAATTATGGAGGGGGCACCCAAGAGTTGGATGCCCCTTGACTTGCCCTGTTTGATCTTTCCTTATCTAGTATTTGACCTAGACAAAGACTCTTCTTTTTCTATATATTTTGAACAAATTTTGAATTAAAATTTTCATGGGTTATAGACCTTTGAGAGGGCTTTGAGGTGTATGACATCAGGGTGAGAGAACCTTTAGGCATTGAGATTCAATAGACACAAAACTAGGTGTCTAGATGAGAGCAAAAAGAAGAAGAAGAGGGTTTTCTTCTAGGATTGCTGTGTTCATCTCTTTCCTTCCTTCTTTCTTAGGTTTTTTGAGAGTGTCTCGCATCTAAAACCTCTTCTCCTCCTTCTCCTTTTTAGAAGAGTGCAATCTAGAAGAAAGAAGGCATCTGATCAATCATCAAAGAAAAATTGGTACAGTACTAGCATACTGTGTTGATTTCTAGCATCTGAATTTTTGATCGTGATCGTAGGCTCGTATGGATGACTCCTAGAGGTCGGATATGTGTACGATTTGCAACTTCATCCTCAAGCCTGGATCAGTGAGTTAGAATATCTAACTCACTGAGGTAATAGATTTGATCTATTATTTTTCATACATGCATGAGATGTAGTGTAGATCTAAGTTGATGTGATCAACCTTTTCTTCTTGTTTATTTTTAATTTTAGATTTAAATACCATGCAATAATCATATAATATGATCTTAGATCTAGGAATTATCTGATATTTAGAATTAATTAGATTAATTTTCAGTCTTCCGCTGTTGATCTAGAAAAAGTTTCAAGATCTTATCCTGAAATCTTGGATCTGGTTCTTTCAGAGACTTCATTAATACATCAAAAGTTGATGTCTTGAAAAGATAAAGGTAAGAGAACATTATTTTCTCTTATGGTTTTCTTTCAAGTTCTTTCTTTCTTATTTTTGTATGAGATTTTTTTATGAGAAAAATCTGAGAGAGAAAGAGAGAGGGTATGGAGGATGAGTGCTCTAAGAAGTTGGGGCATGGTGATCCTCTTTAGACATGATCTGATCATGTCCTGATGAGAGAAGAAAAAAAGAAGAAGATTTTTTCTTAGGATTTCTTTGAGAACCCTTCTTCTCCATTTTTTTTTGAGATTTTTTGATGAGAAAAATCAGAGAGTAAGAGATTTGGAAGCTTGAGAAAATTCTAGAGGAGAAGGTCTTATCTTGTCTTGATATGGAGATATGTTCAGGACATTAATGGTTGATGTCCTAAAAGAGAAGATATGTCTTTTCTTAGGACTTTTCTCTTAAGTTTTATTTTCTTAGGAGATTTAAAAGTTGATCTTCTACCTTATTTCTTCTCTTATTTTTTATCTCTTGGAGTATCCAAGAGATCCAAAATTTTTCTTTTTTGATTAACCATCAGAAGGGATTCATGAGAAGCTAGCACTTCGAACGAATCTTCATTCGACGAACCTGAGATCTGTGTTGCATCCTTATGTGTTTTATCCATAGAGGCTGGATGCGCTGTGTGGCTTCAAGCAACAAAGGATAATATTAAGATTCAGCCATGGTGTTCTTGATCTAAGCAAAGGTATAAGATTTGATCTTTTATCTAATCTAGATACGATCTAGATTTTCTATAATAGTTCTAGATCTAGGTATTAATTTGATCAATACCAATCATCCTTATTTTAAATTTTTAGATTTATATTTGCATCATGACATATTGTAGATCCTGGTTGTATGGTTTAGTGATTAGATCACATGCGTTAGTAGACTAAATAGTTTAATCTACATCTTTCGCTGCATTAATTTTCAAAAAAATTTTGAAATACAAGCATGAAACTTTGCATGTTTTTCAACAGTGGTATTAAAGCTTCTAGGTTCTTTTATGACATGATCATATTTTATATTAAAATTAATCTAAAAATAAAAATTAAAGATTGCATATACTGTCATAAGGTTGTCATGTTGTAAAGTTAACCCCTTACAATGAAAAGGTTATCCGAGTATGTGCTTATTTAAATTTTTTGAATCATGAATAAGTTAGATGTGATCTAAATAATTTTATGATTTATTTTTTAATTTTAAATATAAAATTAAATAGATGTTAGATTTATTTTAGATTATTTAGATTAGATCTAAATAATATCGGATCACACATACTGATTATAAGGTTATCCTGCTGTAAGGTTTATTTCTTATAATAGAAATATTGTCCTAGTATGTGCTTTCTAAATCATAAATGTATTAGATAAGATCTAAAATAATTTATATTTATTTTTAAATTTTAAATCTAAAATTAAATAATTTATGATCTAATTTTGATCATTTAGATGAGATCCATATAATGTGTTTCATATTTTGATCTACATCCTCTTAATACATATGTTGATATGTAGTTTTATTTCTTGAATCTAGTTTATATATGTATGACATATATATCTTATGGAAATCAAATTGCGAACTTACTTTCTGCAAATTTCTAAATTCAAAACCCTAGGATATGGTCTAAACATTGAAACAAATTAGATCGAAAACCAAAAATTGAATATGATTCAATGTAAATTATTTATAAAATTTAAAAATATTTTTAATGATGAAATTAGAAACTATTTCTAAGGTACCAGATCCCAACTCATAAGTCTTAAACTTAATTAAGAATTAAGTGATTGTTTAGGATCTAGGTTTGTGATTTGAAGATCCTAATATAATTTTATAAAATATGGGTTAAAGGATAATGGGTTACCTTTGATCAGTTCATTAACTGGGTTAGACCTAGGGTTAGATTAAATATGGATGAAATTAAGAAATTGATCAATTCTAATTAATAGTTAATTAGGATTAGGTCATCTCTTTTCTATAGATTAATTCAATAGTCGTAATTGATCAAAGTCCATGCATCTAACAAATGGATACTGATCGTGGCTCAGTGGTCGAGCCCGAGTCTTTAGACAGACCAAATCAAAACTGACAAATCAATTGGTGTCTAAGGTAAGTCTGATATTTTTAGATCGATGATTTTTAATTGACAACCCACTTACCTAGCCATTTTTGATGACGTCTAAGATAAGCTTGGACAGACCCTCCCATCGATCTCACTTATCTGGGCAATATGATTAATCAGCTTTTGATTAGGTTGCTTATTGATTCGTGCTAACTTATGTTACATAAGAAATCAGTGAGACTGATTTTATTTAGTGAGACTGATTTAGGTATCTATGGACTGAAATTGATCTTAGTCCTTACCAATAACTTGAGAAGTCAGTAGGAGGATTTGACTTGTTGAAGTTAGTGGTAGCAATTTGGTCCATATCTTTTCTATCCTTAAATCATAATAAATTTAAATCCTTTAAATTATTAGATCCTTAAAATGATTAAGTTATGGAGATAACTAAGTTATAGCCATCCATTAAGTTGGATGATAATGGGTCCATTAACTCAATAATCATTGGAGGCTCATAGGCCTGGTGCTTATTGACTAATGAAATTATCATTCATAATATGATAACTTGAAAGTGTCTCTCCAATAGTGGTTAGGTTGACCAACCATAGTTGGACTTAATCATTCATTAGTTAGATGCGCCAAGTATGATCATGTTAATGGTTAGACCTAACCAGACCTTTTCAGTGGAGGCCTTAGCCTACTGATTAGGAGCCTGGGGCAAAACTTAAATTACTAAAAGTTGTTTGTAGAAATAATTGGTTAAAGAACCTACCCGTAGATGCACATGGGTTGACTGACCATGGTTGGACTTGTGTGTAGTCTATGTAGATCTAGTACCTACAGAAAATTAAAGTAATTCCTCGAATCGGAGGTAGAGGCTATCAATTTATAAAAAATAATGGAAGAACCGTTAGACTAAAGTCCAAGTCTCTAGGCTTAAAATAATTCATATACAATAGATCTAATATTCTTTTTTCTTCATATTAAGGCTTAAACCCTAATTGCTCTATTCACTATTAGATAGTGATTGACTTATGGGATCCAACTTTAATAATTAGTATCAAAAGTTGAATTTGGTTTAGCAGTATGAATGGATTCATGCTAGGGCTTCTAAGTTCAATGAAAACAAAAGGCTTAAGACTAATCCAAATCAGGCACAGTGCTTCTACTATCAAAAGTATGATCATAGGAAGAAGTATTATCATGAATATCTTGCTTCTCTTGACCCCAATAGATTGAACAAGAGAAAAGAGCAAAGAGTTGCTCATCAAGGATATTATATGATAACACCCTATTATTTCTTTATTTGAATTTTTATTACCTGGGTATTAATTACTGATAGTCTTATGTAATTCGTTGCTAGGACTTCAGGTATGTGGAATGTTTGAAAATAGTGAGAGATTCTTGAATGATTAGGGATGGAAGTCATGTTCCAAACCTAGCTTTAGAAATCATCAAGCTAATTTTTAATACAAATATTGTGATTTAGAGTGACTGTCACTATTGTCCATCATTTATTAATGAATGTGATCTTTGATAGCCTTTTGGCCAAAGATGATCATCATTTATTAATAAAAAAAGATTATCATGATATCATTATGAATGATATTATAATAATACATGGATAATAAATAAATGATATTTAATATTTACATAGCCCATTAAGTATAATGTACACATCTAATAAATATCCAAGTTAGATAATGTCAAGGATATCAATATTTTATTATGATTATAGATGACCTATCTAGGTATGGGTGCGTCTAGCCTGAATTATTTAAAATATTTAAATAATTCTATAATGAAGTAGAAAAATAAACTAAAAAAGATATTAGAACTCCTTGATCAGATCAAGGAGGTGAGTACTTATCCAGTGAGTTTTTGACATATCTAAGAGAGAATATGATTCTCTTATAGTGAACTCCTTCTGGAACATGGTGTATCAAAAAGAAGAAATGAAACTTTATTAGACATGGTTCGATCTATGATAGAATTTATAAGTCTGCCTGCTTTAAGGTGATGCTTTTGTGACTACTTGTTTTACTCTATAAATTATTTCAAGTAAATCTATTGCAAAGACTCCATATGGGATATGGATTGGGAGTAGACTTAGACTCTCTTACCTTTGAGTTTGGGGATGTCAGGTCTATGTCAAATATTTGCATACAGATAAACTTAGATCCTGATCCAATAGGTATTTAAGGATTATTAGTTCTATCATGATGAAGAACATAAGATGTTTGTCAGTATTAAGGCATTTTTATGGAAAAAAAAAATTTTAGAGAAGGAACCGATGCCTGTCAAGTTGAACTTGAGAAAGTTCGACTGGTAGAAAGAATTGACACGATCTAGTAAACCTACAGAATCGAATTTGATTAGATCAAATCCCATTAAAGAGGCACCATTAAAGAGATTTGGTAGAGTACCATATTAGCTGGATAGATACTTTGGTATCTAGGTCCAGGATGGTGATCCCGTTGAGCTCGATGAGAACAACAAGGATCCGATCATCTATACGGATGCTATGCAGTGGTTTGACTCTAAGAAGTGGCTTGGATCATGAAATCCAAATTGAAGTCCATAAAGATCAATAGTGTATAGACACTAGCTGATCACTTGGAGGGATTAAACCCATTGGGTGCAAATGAATTTTTAAAAGAATTAGAGTGGCATAGACGGGAAGGTGTAGACCTATAAAACCCATTTGGCTAAACTTTTATTTTGAATATATGTCTTTGTTATGAACAAAGAGGAATCCTGCATTAGTAAGTGGGCAAAAATGTTTTGTAGTATTATTCCTTATGTTGTCTATGGATGAATTTTTTTTTAATCGGGAATGGCATTCCAGTATTACAAGAAATAAAGATTTAGCTGTCATCTTATTTCTCCATGTACTGGATCAGACAAGGTATACTCACTAAAGGTAGTGAGCAGATATCTATTTGATCTGGATAAGAACCAAAGATTGTATAGACAATCCTTAAGTATTTGAGAAGTACTAAGATCTAGTGACTCAAATATGAAAACATTGACTTAAAACTTATGGATGTTTTGATTCTAGTTTTTAGTCAGATAAAGATGACAGCAAGAGAGTGTTGGGTCATAAATTTATCCTAATTGGAGCAACACTCTATTTGAAAGGTTCCAAGCAGAATATTGTAGCATATTCTGTTAGTGATGTAGGGTACATCGTAGTATCTGATGCTGTCATATAGGTTGTGTAGTTGCTAAGATTCATTAGCACATTGGGAGTGGCACTCTCCAACGATGGTTCAGTTCTATCATAGCATTGGAGCCATAGTTCAAGCTAAAGAACTGAAGGAACAGTATACTCTATATTGCTATCACCTTAGATTTTAGATTTGGATGATATCAATCTTTGGAAGATCGATGAAAAAGAAGAACTTGACCGACCCATTTGCTGAAGCCTTGGAATTAAGGAGTTCTACGAGCTTAAGTGAAAGATAGGATATTTAATATCATTCTGATTGGCTTTAGTTCAAGTAGAAGTTGTTAGAAAATATGTCCTAAAGCTAATTATCTAAGTTATAAATGATTGAAATTAGTATATGAATTGTCAAATAATAATAGTTATTTAGCTTAATCATCATAAAAATTCTATCTTTCTTAAATGAACTCCTAATCAGCATAAAAATTCTATCTTAATCATCATAAAAATTATTTAGCTTAATCATCATAAAAATTCTATCTTTCTTAAATGAACTCCTAAGCTATGATGAAGTTCTTAGAACCATACTTAATCAATAAAGGAAGATTTATCAGATGGTTCTTGAATTGTTCATGATCAAATGATAAGTTATTAACAAGGATGATAACTTATCGAGTGTAGATCGTTGTATGCTGTATGCATTGGTTGTCCTTAAAATCAAGTGGTGTGGAGATACTAGTATAGCATGCAAGTGAGATGGAGTACATCTATACCGAACATGATCAATATAGCACTCTACTATCAAGAGTAGCTAGTAAAGATCGATAGATATAAGTATCCCTCCGATCTAAGATCACCATGGTGACTTGCAAGCAACTCACTGTACTTTTATGCCGATCTACTTGTATTTCTAATATAAGATCGAAAGATTTTTGGGTATAGTCAAGTACTTGTAGAGTCGATGTGTGAGTCAAGATGGGATTGATCATTCTTGATTAACTTTAAGAAGAGAACGTCTCATTGTATTTCAATTTAGCAAAATCTAGGCCTGGGTAATCCTCATAAGGAGTTATAGAATTTATGAAATTTTGAAATGTAATATAGATGACTTGTATGAGTGTTAACAATATACACGAAATTGTTTTAAGTATTATTGATTAAAGAAATGAATTATACGATAACCATAGGCTAAGATTCTAAGAATATTACTTTGCATATATTCAACATATTCGGACATTGGGTACCATTACTAGATCATTTTGATTGGCATAGAAATTGATTTCTTTACTACCGACTTAGGTATGAACCTATGGAATCATACACATAAGAGATTGTTATCTGATTGGATGGTTGATCGATGATTGAGAATCATTCTAAGGTCAAACAATCAATACGATTGATGTTTGTCCTAATGCAAGTATTGCAAGAGGATCAATTAGCAATTGAATTGCTAATTGGCTCAATCTGATTGAGCAATCAGGATGAGATTAGGTCTAATTAAATTAGATTTAAGTAAAATTAGTTTGGACTTTATTGGATTAAGTCTAATTAGTTTATTGGATAAGCCAATTGCAAGAAAAAATAAGTTCTTATTCAATTAGGACTTGAGTGCACCTAATTTTTAATTTGATTAAAAATTAAATTAAATTTAAATTTAATTAAATATAATTTAATTAAACTTTTAATTAAATTAAAATTATCTATTAATTAGGTTGACTCAAAATTATTTTAAATTAGATTTAAAAGATTTTGATCTAGTCAAAGTAGGAGAGTCCTAGTTAGACTAGGACTCTTCCTTGTCCCATGCGCCAAGAAAGAAAAGCGCATGCCCCTTATTTTAGAATTTTATGTGAATATTTTCATGCCTAAAAAGGTAATCCACTCCTAATTTCTGAAAAGTTTGAAATAAATTGGACTTAGTCGAATTTAAAAATAGGTTTTGAGTTGGATTCTATTTGATAGAGTCCTTAAAACATAAAACTCCTCTCCTCTCCCTTTGGAATTTTTTCTATGCCTTCTTATTTTTGTGTGACCCATTCTTCCTGATTTTTGTATGTTGGTTTTAGGTATTCCACATTAAAAATGTAGGAGGTGGCGTCCAAGAGTTAGACGCCACCAAAACTCCTCCATGAAATCCTAATTAGACTAGATTTTGACCTAGTCTATTAGATATAAAAAGGAGGATGCCTCCTTTCATGTTTTGGGTATGAAAAATCCTAGAAAATTTATGAAAAAATAGAGAAGAAAGAGGAGAAGGTGTGTGAGGCTTTGGATGCAATTTTTCTTAGAGAAGAGGCTTCATTAAGACATCAAAAGTTGATGTCTTGAAGAGACAAAGGTAAGAGAATATTGTCTTCTCTTGTGGTTTTCTTTCAAGTTCTTTCTTTCTTATTTTTGTATGAGATTTTTCTATGAGAAATATTTGAGAGAGAAAGGGAGAGGGCATGGAGGATGAGTGCTCCAAGAAGTTGTGGCATGGTGGTCCTCTTTGAATATGATTTGATTGTGTCCTGATGAGAGAATAAGAAGAGAAGAAGGTCTTCTCTTAGGATTTGTTTGAGAATCCTTCTTCTCCATCTTTTTATGGGATTTTTTTATAAGAAAAATTAGAGAGTAAAAGATCCGGAAGCATGAGAAAATTCTAGAGGAGAAGGTCTCTTTTTTTTCTGATATGGAGATTGTTTAGGACATCAATGGTTGATATCCTGAAAGAGAAGATATATCTTCTCTTAGGATTTTTCTCTTAAATTTTATTTTCTAATTTTTAGGAGATTCAAAATTTGGTCTTCTTCTTTATTCCTCCTCTTGTTCTTCATCTCTTGGTGTATCCAAGAGATCCAAAGAATATTTTTTTTTGATTAACCATCAGGAGAGATCTGCGAGAAGCTAGTACTTCGAGCGGATCTTCATTCAACGAACCTTCGATCTGTGCTGCAGCCTTGTGTAGACTATTCATAAAGATTGAATGTGCTATGTGGCTTCAAGCAACAAGAAACAACATTGAGATTCAGTCGTAGTATTCTCGATCTGCGCAAACGAATAAGATTTATTCTTTTATCTGATCTAAATATGATCTAGATTTTTTAGAATAGTTCTAGAGCTAGATATTGATTTGATCAATACCAATCATCTTTATTTTAAATTTTTTGATTTATGTTTGCATCATGACATGTTGTAGATCCTAGTTGTCAGGTTTAGTGATTAGATCACATGCATTAGTAGACTAAATAATTTAATCTACATATTTTGCTGTGTCAGTTTTCAAAAAAATTTTGAAATACAAGCATGAAATCTTACATGTTTTCTAACAATGGATCATCCTCGTCCTTAGATGAGTTGAGTTACTACCTCGATTATGATTCGATGACAACACTACAACCTCGGACAAAATATAATTCGATTGGAGACAAAATCACTAAATATTGAAGATGAGGATGAAAAGCTCATCGAGGACCAACCTCTATAACTTGGAAGGAGAGAATAGATATGACATTTAAAAAGGTTTGTATCTTTTATTTCTATAAAGTATTTGTACAAAATGGGTCGACTTCTTACAAAAATTACTTTAGAAAAAATGAAAGTTAACAAAAGTCAGCCCTTGGGCATGTTTGAGCTTGGTTACAAAAAGAAAAGAAAAAGGAAGTCCTAGGCCTCGGTTGGAACAGGAGCACCTTGCTCTTCGGTAGGAGCTTCAAGCTCGAAAGCCTCAATTGTAGGTGGAGGCTGGGGGGTAGAAGCACCTTCATCGGCTCCTTCCAGCTTATCTCCATCCTAGCTGTCCTCCTTATTGACGTCTAGCAGGTTGAAGTCGAGGTCTGGAAAAAGATGTTGGACCTTAGCCATATGGTTAGCGAGGCCCTGCTGGTATGACTTCAAGGTGAACTCTAGCTTTATTATGGTGAACTTCTTGAAAGAATGGAAGGCTTCCACCACAACGGCCTTTTCAAATTCCAGCTTGTTCTCCTACTGGATCATGATGGTCTGAAGTCCCTCAATCAGATGAACTTTGGCTTGGCTCTAGGCTTAAGCAACCTCAGTCTCTATGTTTTTCAGCCTAGTCTTTAAGGACTTTGAGGCCTCATTGGCCAAAGCCTCGGTGTTGGAAGCTTAGGCCTTGAAATCTTTGGAGTCTTGCCAAACCTCCTTCAGAATTTCCATAAAGTGGTCCACATGGTGGACCAGCTGGAAAGAAGAAGGAATACAGTCAAAGAAAATAATAATAATCAATAAGGGTCAAACACTAAAACTTACTTGTAGTAGGGAGTTGTACAAATCTTTGATACAATACCCTGGCTCCTCAGCATTTAGGGCATTGATATCAACCGGGAGGATCGTGGATCGAAGTAGATCATGGAAAATGTGATTGTTTGCAAAGACCAACCTTAAATCTTGACCACTTTGGTTTGGTTGGATCGAGGATTTTTTTATCACGACCAGTTCAGTAGGCCATGGGGAGATCTTCATGGAAATCCAAGGTGTAGAAGAGTCTCGGGGGGTCGACAATGCAAAAGAAAGGGGAATCGACTCCCCTAGAGCTACCACCCTGAGTGGGGTAGCACCCTTGACTTCAAAGGACCCTCTCTATGGGGCTGATCTGCAAGCTACAATAGTAGCCCCGATAGCAGGCTGGGCGAGAATGGCCTTGGTACAATCGCACTTGGGAGCCGAGGTCACTTTCATAGACTTCTTCCTTGCCATGCAATGAAGAGCTTCAGCATCCTTGGGCTTCATTTCTGAAAGATACCGATGAGAAAAATTAATTTGAAGAAAACTAAAGTGACAAACTTGAAAAATGAACTTACTTCTTGGATTGGTCGGGCTCAATCTAACCTCGAACAACCTCTCCTCAATAAGAAAATAGCAGAGTGAGTGGACACCATGGCTGAAGATGAGCTTTAGCGTCCCCTCCTTGGCATTTGAGAGCATCAGAGATTTATTTACTGACCTCCATGGCTGACTCCATGAAGTACCAAAGTTCCATGGCTACTTGATCAAAACAAAAAAATAATGCTCCTTCTACTTGTAAACTGAAGAATGAGCATCTTGAAAGAGGCAGCACTTTGGTTGAGGGGAAGCATACCATCATCTGCTCTCTTTAGGATGCTTCTTGAAAGAAAAGCATGCCCTAAAGAGTCGAATGGTTGGTTCAACACCAAGGAGGAGGAGATGGGTGATGAAAGCTATTATTGATCACCATGAGCTCGGTACTTTGCTACAAAAAAGAATTTCATAGGCTCTAAGGAGCTCTATGATGAAGTGTAGAGGTAGTCTCAGGTCGGCTCGACATGGATCCTCGGATTCAATGACCTAGATCAATTGATTTGAACATCAGTGGCACAGATCCTCAACATTTTTCACATTTGATTGGCCCGGCAATTTAGCTATTTTGATACAAGCCTCGGATAAGCCTTTGCCTCGAGCAAGTACTCTTGACATCCGACCTCGATTTTAGTTTGGGCTCAAGAGTAGGTGGCATCTATTGTGGGTACACACCCTAGGCCTTGGTGTTGTCTAACTTCGAGTAAGATCGAACTGTAGAGAGGGTCAGACCTTGGCCATGACCAAAGATAAAAGAAATTAGATCCAGCCGAACTCGTAAAGTTGACCCACTTGTAGCAAATCAATTCCTGTGCTTTCTATTCAATGCTCACCTCGGCTTCATCCGACCCCAACATTGGAGGTCCTGACTTTAGTTTTATCTGATATCAGAGTTCTCGACTTCGATTTCATCCAACCACGGCAATCCCAACCTTGGCCTAATCCAACCTCTGACCTTAGAAATGTCGCAACTTGAGACTCTATATTTTCAACAAGCCGCTTCAATCTCGTAGGATGACCATTTCAAGAAGAAAATCTTAAATAGAATATCAGATAAGAATATCGAGATGGCCCAGATTGAATTTTGTCAAAAAGATAAGTAATCAGCTAGCCCTGCATCAGAAATGTGAAAAGATAATTTTTCTCAGCATGTCGACATGTGAAATTTGAGGATCGATTGATTCTCTTGGGCGTGCATGACACTAACCCCTCCACTATAAATAGGAAGAGCGGGAATCCCAAGGTATGCTTCTCTCGATAATTTCTTCTTTCTCTCAATTCTCTAATCATTGACTTGAGCATCGGAGGATCCCCATCAGAGAATAATCCGACTTAGAACTTATTTTTGCAAGTGTCGCTCCAGCACTTCAGCATCTTCCAATCAAAGGTGAGATTCTCGACCTCAGGTCTGTGGTTCGGTAGCAACAGTATCCTACCATCCACCTATCAAGATATATGTGGTGCTACATTTGGTGGTTTAAAACTTGCTTATATATATATATATATATATATATATATATATATATATATATATATATATATATATATATATATATATATATATATATATATATATATATATATATATATATATATATATATATGTCTTTTTGATGAATGCTTATATGTTTATGTCATCAAATAGAATAAGTTAGACAACTAATTCTTTCCATAAATGAAAGATTTTCCTTTCAATATAAAAGGGAAACATATTTATTTTATTCCAAGTATATTCTTAAAGATTTGTTATTTTTAATATTAAACATATCAAATAAGTTCTATATATTTTCTATGTTATATATTTTTATATTTTTTTGAAAAATTAAATTATCTTATTTTCCTATTGGGGGAAAAATATTTCTCGTCGAAGTTCTTGCAAGCTGGTTATTGCTGACCTTTAGAAGGCACCATCCAGCCATTACCGTCGTCTAGCCCAAGATACAATCCAGTGAGTTTTCGAGTTCTAATTAATGCCGAAAGGTTTGCCTCTAAGTTCGGCGAATTCTAACCTTCAGTCTAAGTCAGGTGATTTTTTATCCTAAAATGGTATTGATCCCTTACTGATGTCCATTCCCAAATGTCTCCAAAACTTCTCGATTTTGACCTTCAGTATAGACTTGATGACAATAACTATATAATGGTTCTTGTTAGAACCCGACCTTGAACATAGCCGAACCTTCGGCTAACCTTCCTTGAAATCAGTTTAAATAATCTTGACATAGCCCTAGCTAGGAAGTTTGGTAGTCATCTAGCTCTTAAGTTCGTTCGACCTTAGAATCCAAAGCATAAGTCTTGCTTAGGATACTAACCCCCAATCTTGGTTTATCCGACCTTAGATTTTACAGAACAACTATAGTCCATAAAGTCAGTTGTCAAGCTCGGTAGCTTCCGACCTTCAAGCAACGACAATAAGAATAGATATTCTCCATCCGCATAATAGTTAGATTAAAACTGGCCACTATTAGGTGGTTACGATCATCCACTTTCCTTTATAATAGAATTGAAATCACCCGAATGGCCCACTAGCAGTCAGTTATAGCGGTCACTATCAATCTATTATAGCTCCATCTATAAATAAGACCCTCCAGATACATTTTCTTCTCTAACTCATCTAACTCCTGAGTACTCCATTCTCGTCGGTAGGTTTCTGACTTGATCATTGGAGGGTCCACGTCGGAGCCACCTATCTCCGATCAGGATTTTGTTTTGCAGGTCTCACTGACGAGATCTCATATGTCCACTCCAGCAATTCCAGCGATGGTTCAATTTCTTCACCAACAGGATTAACGCTAGAGGAAGAATGTTTGAACCCTTAATCTTAAAGGAGTATCAAGTCGAGTAGTGATGCCGCCCAAGAGAACATCATCTCGATAGTCTATTGCCCCTACCTCTTGGCCAGTTCTAGCACCAACCGGTCATCCTCTTTTGGCATAGATGCCTACACCTCCACCTCCCCAGTTGGAGGCAATAGTGGATGCTAATTAATTTAACTTGCTAGTGTAGTAGGTTAGGAGCCTCATGGAAGTTGTATAGGTGATGAAATAAATTCTAGTACCTTCACCCCCTATAAAGCCATCACCAGAAAGTCAAAACCTAGATCTACGAAGATTGGCTAGAGGAAGCCATTTGAAAAGCCCCAGGAAGGGGAAGCAGATATCAATAAGTTCCTATTCTGAATATGATTCAACTTTAGAAAAATCTCTACCCCCTGTGAAGCTTCCGTGCTTTGAGATCCATGATCGAAATGTTAATCTCGATCAAAAACTATAAGAAATGAATAGGCAGATCGATGAACTCCATAATTCAACTCCGATTCAAAAGGATGATTTTTGTACTGATCCACCACTTACTATCTAAATTATGCAAGAGCCTATTCCATCTGAACTTCAAGCTTTCTTAGTTTAAGAATTATGATGGGACCTCAGACTTGGTCGATCATCTAGATTCCTTTCAGATGATGATGCTCCTTCATGGAGCACCAGACATCATTTTATGCCGAGATTTTTCATCAACTCTAAAAGGTGCGGTTTGGTATTGGTACTCAGATCTAAAATTAGATACCATTCATTCTTTTGATCAGTTGAGCTGGGAGTTTATGGCTTACTTCATTAGCAGTCGGTGTCAGCAACAAGGGTCAGATTTTCTTATTAACATCAAGTAATATGAAGAAGAATCCATCCGAGCCTATATCAGCTGCTTCAATATTATTGCTTTGGAGGTCTGAAATTTGGATTAGTCTGTTGCAATCACCACCCTAAAGGATGGTCTTTAAAATAATGATCTCCTCTTCTTGTTAGAGAAGAAATACCTTTGAGACTTTGCCAACATGTTAGCTTGGGCCAAGAGCTACGCTTGAGTTGAAGAAGCATTCAAATTGCGGGATGCCAATGTCGCAAAGAAATGCCTGGCAGGAGAATCCAATAAGTCCTCTCCCCCTCCTGAAAGGCCAAGAGAAGGTTGGCAGTGCTTTAGGATGCTGCCTAAGTGTAGACGGAATTGAACCCCACCTCGGGTTCGTCGGCCAAGAAGCCTTAACAAAAGAATGTGGTGAAGTTTCTCTCCAAGAAGATTCAATAATTATGCTCTAGTAATGCTCCAAAAGCTTAAATTCTAATGCAAATTAGTGAGCAACTATCAAGATCGGAGAGGATACGGTCTCATCCCGTCGATATAATCTAAACTAGTTATGCCTGTACCATCATAATCATGGTCATGATACTAAAGAATGTATTTACTTTAGGATGAGATTGAGGAGCTGATTCGGTGGGGATGATTGGATTGATTCATCATTGCCAACCTAAGAGATGGAAAGATTGGCCAAGGATACATCCACAACTAGAACAACCTCAGAAGAAAGAACCAAAAGGAGATCAATCCCTGGTGGGGATTATCAATATGGTAACTGGGGGACATTGGCAGGAGGGAGCTGGCAGATCGATAAAATCAGTGAAGAAATGGAGAATCGAGAAGCCTATTGCTTTCACTGAAGAAGATGCATAAGGAGTCCAATTTTTTCATGATGACATGATGGTAGTTTCTTTAAATATTATAAATTATGATGTACGTCGTGTCTTGATTAATAATAAAAATTCTGTTGATGTCTTGTTTTATGATGTTTTCTTTAAAATATCCATACCTAAGGACTGGATGGGACCACCGAATTTTTTATTGATAGGATTCATTGATGATGCAGTACCAATTGAAGGAATAATCATCCTACCCATAGCAGCAGGTTGGTTCCCTAAGCAATCCCGAGCTCAAGTCAATTTTTTGATGGTTAAGACTTCCTCAGCTTATAATGCCATTCTTGGATGATCTGGCCTTAATGCTCTCTGAGCTATGGTGTGACTGGTGTCCATTAATCATTTGAAAGTTAAATTTTCAACAGAATATGGAGTTGGAGAGATCCAAGGTGACCAGGCCTTAGCACGCCATTGTTATATAATTGCTTTACAAGAGGTCAGATAGTTTAAGGTATGTCCTATGGAAGGGCTGGATGCTAGAGATGAATTATTAGAGGAACGAGGGGAACCCATTGATGATCTTGTCATAATTTTCTTAGAAGATGAAAACAAAGATCATACTGTCCAAATCGGCTCAAATTTGGATGAGGTAACCAAAAGGCAACTTATCACTTTCTTGCAAAGAAATGCGATGTTTTTGCCTGGGCTCTTGCGGACATATCAGGAATTGATGCTGATATAATGGTTCATCATTTGAACGTGGATCATACACGCCGACCTGTAAAGCAAAAAAAATGAAGTTTTGCACCTGAGCACCAGAAAGTAATTATGGAAGAGGTAGATAAATTACTTAAAGCAGAATTTATTCGAGAGGTGTCCTATCTAGATTGGATTACAACCTAAATAAAACTTATCCAAAGGACAGCTATGCTCTACCTCAGATTGATCAATTGGCGGACGCAACTTTGGATCATGAGCTCCTTACCTTCATGGATACTTTTTTCGGCTATAATTAAATTCAGATGACATTTGAAGATAAGGAGAAAACTACCTTTATTATTGACCGTGGCCTTTTTTGTTATAAGATTATGCCTTTTGGGTTGAAGAATGTAGGTGCAACCTACCAGCACTTGGTGAACAAAATATTCAAGAAGAAGATCAACTATAATATAAAACTCTATATAGATGATATGCTCATCAAAAGCATATCCTAAAGAAACCATATTGAAGACTTAGAGAAAACTTTCAACACTCTTTGAAGGTACAAAATGAAGCTAAATCCAACAAAATGTATTTTCGGGATAACTTCAAAAAAAATTTTGAGATTCAAGGTGTCAAAATGGGGCATAGAGGAAAACTTGGAGAAGATTTTTGAGCAATTCAGAATATGATTACACCAAGAATAATAAAAGAAGTTCAACGCCTGATGGAAAAAGTTGCGGCACTGAACCGTTTTGTCTCAAGGTTAGTGGAATGCTATTTGCCTTTCTTTCAAGTACTTAAGCAATCCAAAAACTTTCAATGGACTGCAGAATATTAGAAAACCTTTGAAGAGTTAAAGAGCTATCTTAGTTCTCCTCCTTTTCTTGCCAAACTCGAGCCTTGTAAAGAGTTATTTTTATACTTGCTAGTTTTGCCTATGGCCATCAATGTAGTCTTGATTAAAGAGGAAAACAAAATTTAATAGCTGTTCTACTATATCAGTCGAATCTTAATGGATGCTGAAACAAGGTATACAAAGCTAGAGAAACTAACTTTTGCTTTATTGATTACATCCAAGAAGCTCCGTCCTTACTTCCAAAGGCACACGGTGATCCTCCTTACAGATTAGCCTATAAAGATGCTTTTTCACTGACCTGATACCTCCAAAAAGATTGCAAAATGGGCAATTGAACTCACTGAGTTTGATATAAAATTTCAACCTTGGTTATGTATCAAAGCCCAAATACTAGCATACTTTATGGTTGAGTGTACTATTCTAGACTCTACTAAGCTTGAACTATTGGAAGCAAACATTTTTGATCCCCAGCCGAACTTTCCTAAAGAACAAATTGATTTGCCAGAAAGGTGTTGAATCCTACATGTAGATGGTTCGTCCAATGCTTTTGGAGCACGTGCAAGCTTGATCCTTATCGATCTGGAAGGAGTCATTGCCGAATATGTCCTATACTTTAAATTTTCAGCAACAAACAATGAAACTGAGTATGAGGCTCTAATTGTAGGACTTAAAATAGCAAAAGAATTGAAGGTATACCATTTAAAAGCCCATAATGACTCCCAACTCGTAGTAGAGCATGTCAAGAAAAACTATAAAGCTCAAAAGGAAAACATGAAGAAATACTTCGATAAGATAAAAGGTCTAACTTTGTCCTTTATCAGTTTTGACATTTAATAAATTTCAAGAACAGAAAACTCTCGAGCAAACCTCCTGTCAAAGCTAGCTACTTTAGCACCCAATGACTGGCCCAAAAGAGTCTTCTTTGAAATCCTTCAGCAATTAAGTATTGAAGAATCTTTGATAGTGATGCAAATGGATCATGAGCCTAATTGGATTGATCCATTAGTTCTATACCTCAAGAAAGGAATTCTCTCCAGAGATCCTAAAGAAGCTCGAAAGTTGAGGAAATGGACATTTTGCTACATCTTGTATGAAGGAAAATAATATAAGAGATCTTATTCTTTGCTACTCCTCAGATGCCTTTGCCCATCTGAGGCTGATTATGTGTTAAGGAAAGTACATGAAGGAATATGTGAAAATTATTTTGGAGCTAGATCATTGTCTTATAAGTTACTTCAGTAGGGATACTATTAGCCAACTATATAGCAAGATGCGATGGATTATGTCAAAAAATATGACTGGTGTTAAAGAAATGTTAATATCTAGTGGCATTCGGCAACCTTGCTCACATCTTTAGGTGCCCCTTGGCTATTTGCACAATAAAGGATGGATATTCTTGGATCATTTTTCATGGCATTTGGATAGCGAAAGTTTTTTTTAGCGGCAGTCGACTACTTTACCAAGTGGATGGAAGCTAAACTATTAGCAAAAATTACTAAAGCCAAGGTGAAGGATTTTGTCAAGAAGTCCATTATATGTAAATTTGGCCTACCTCGGACATTGATCACTGATAATAGACAACGGTTCATGAGAAGAAAGTTTACTGAATTCTATGAAGACTTAAATATTTTTCTTTACTTAACATTTGTAGGCCATCCCCAGGCCAACGGTGAAGCTGAAGTGACAAATCAAACATTATTGCAAGGGATAAAAGTCAGGTTTGAGGGAGCCAAGGGCAGTTGGGCAGATGAATTCTATCACATTCTCTAGACTTATAAGACCATCCAAAGGTTACCTACAGGAGAAACTCCATTTATCCTGGCATTTGGAATGGAAGCAGTTATCCCAATTGAAATTGGAATCCCTTCAGGTCGGGTGGAAAACTTTGATGAACAAAGTAATTCTCGGACCTCAGGACAAACCTTGACTTATTGGAAGAAAAATAGAGAAAAAATTCAAATTAGAATGGCAGCCTATTAGTAAAATGTAGCTCGGTATTACAATTTTCAAATCAAAAGCAAAATTTTTAGGATCGGTGACTTGGTGCTACACCAAGCAGAGGTTTCTCAAACACAGAATCAAGATAAGCTCTCTCCAAATTAGGAAGGCCCTTACGAAGTAGAGGAGATTGTTAGATCGAGAACTTATCATCTGAAGGAGCTTGAAGGGACTACACTGCCTAGACTATGGAATTCTAAAAATCTACAAACAAATTATCGATAGTCATACTTCGATAAAAAAAATATGTTTCATTTGGAAAGTCTGATTTTTGTGCATCTAAAATATCGTAGGAGATATTCAAGATGAACCTCATTCTTGAATGAGGTTGAAAGCCTCTAGTTTCTAAATAGGAGGTAAATTTTGTTCTCAAATGAGTGAAGATCCTTGTTCTTAAAGAAGGGGGATATCAAGCCAAACCTCATTCTTAAACGAGTTTGAAGGCCTCCAGTTTTTACACAGACGGTGAACCTCGTTCTCAAATGAGGTTGAAGACTTCGTAAACAAGGGGAACATCAAGCCAAACCTCATTCTTAAGCTAGGTTAAAGGCCTTCAATTTTTAAACAGGAGGTGAACCTCATTCTCAAATGAGGTTGAAGACCTTTGTTCTTAAACAAGAGGGACATCAAGCCGAACCTCATTCTTAAATGAGGTTAAAGGCCATTGGTTTTTAAACAAGAGGTGAATCTTGTTCTCAAACAAGGTTGAAGACCCTTATTCTCAAACTAGGGTGACATTAAGCTTATTCTCATGCAAGTTTGGAAGATCTTTATTTTTAAACAAAGAAGAAAGGTTCAAACAAAGTCGGATAAAAGTCCAAACAATAAGAAAGGATTTGGCATATACAAATCACCACACATAAGTTAGAACATGACAAATTGAAAAGAAAACTATTTCATTAGAAGTGATGATTACAAAGGCCATTAGAGACCAGTTACAAAAAGGAATAAAAAAAAATTGACAAATATGAAATTTTGATCTTTAGAAGCCAGCCCTAGCCATCATTAGGGAATTCTTCAAGTTCCTTATCTTGTCTTCATACCATTTTGTCACAACCAGACTTTCTTTCAGCAGTTTCGAGCTCTCATCAAGTCAGCCTTTGATTCCTTCAATTTTTTTTCAAAGTATAGCCAACTCGACTTTCATATTTTCAATGGCTTTCTCCTGATGCTTCATTTAGATCTTAAGTTCAAGAAATTTGGACCTATCCTTGTAACGAGTTTTAGATAGATTCATGAGATAGTTCCTAATTGATATAAGCTCATCTAAATCTCCTTTGGAGCCAGCCTAGACATTGCTTGCATGCTTCTCTTTGAGCCAAGTTATTTCATCTTCAGCTGTGAGGAGTTGGCTCATAAGATGCGAAGCTTTCTTTTCTCCATGACTCATAGACCGACGTACATCTTCTTCCAAGTGCTAGATTCCTTTCTTGGCATTTCTAAGTTCACCTTCAAGAAAACTCACCTTTGCAGTCAAATGCCAAGCCCTCTCACTAGCAAGCTTTGATACTCGCTAAAGATCGTCAGATATTTGAGATCTCTTTGACGAATACTCTCAATAAGCTTGTTTGACCATGCGACGTAGATGATTAACTTCAATTATGGCTGCTTTGTAATGCTTTCTCTTTTTTTTTCAAGCTCTTTCTCAGTCTTAACTAATTTATTATTAGCTTGGCGAACCTCTTCCTTAAGAGCTTGAATCCAAGCCTTAAAAAGAACAGCCTGAGATAAAGAAATGGCCATCGTCCAAGTTTAATCTTGGTGGCGGTAGCTATAGATACCAGTCTACTATGCAAATACACCATGAAAAATAAGAAAAGATATGAGAAAAATAAGATTTCATTACTTAAAAATTTAATTACATAGGTAAAAAAAAAGTTACAATCAAGGATTGTCCCTAACCTCGAACTGGGGGATAGCAGAGGAACTTGGTTCGACCTCGGAGGGTTGACTTGTCTTAGCCCAAAAAGCTAGAGGCACTTCAACAAGCTCCCTAGCTTCGGCAGAAGTCTCGATTGTGGTAGGTCAGGTCCAGTCAGGAAGTCATCCGGTTCATTTTCTAAAAAGTCAAGGTTCAGCTCAGGATGATGGCTTGCGACCTTCTTCCAACAAGACTCAAAGCTGGCATTGAAAGCTTCCCCGACAAATTACACCTTGATTATAGTAAACTCCTTGAAAGACTTGAACTCTTTCACTGCCTGGTGCTTGGCCTTAGCTACTTTCTTTTCTTCCTCTTTCTTCACCTCGATGACCTCAGACTTAGCAGCTTTCCTCTTCTCCTTCTCTAAAGCCAAGTCAGGTTTTGCCTTCTCCAGAGCAATTTTTGCCTTCTCTAAGGCACCTTTTCCTTCAGTAGACTCTCTCTTGGCCTCCTTTAAGATCCTTTCAAACTCTTTAAGCACCTCTTTGAGATGTACGACCTCGGCTTTGTGGTTGAAGGCCTCGGCTTTGGCAGCCTTCTTGGCCTTGAAAATATCAGCTTTATGGTTTGAAGCAGACTCAAGGATTATGGACAAAAAATGGTCCACCTATGAATAATGAAATTAGCTTCCTCATTGTGAAATATTTAAAGCCAATAAATGATAAAGCACTTATCTCAAGAAAAGTAGAAATAGCTCCCTTCTTTTGCTCTTGGAAGCTCAGATTACAAATTTTTTCTATCTTAGTTGGGAGCAAGCTCCCTTCCATGAGGGTTCGGACGACCTTCTAGTTGTCAAGGGTGGCAGTGTCCTAGTTGATATTGTCACCACTTGACTCCTCGGCATTCTTCTATGATCGAGAATTCTTGGTGATAGTTTTCTTCTTCCTTTACTCTCTATCTTTCTTTTTCTTCTTGGTGTGGGATGCTGGCTTAATATGAAAACATAATTTGAAAATTTATGATCTTTAAAACCAAGATGTTGTTCAACATACATTTTCTCCATATGTAACCATTTACAAATTCACTATTAGCATCCATTTGGGAAAAAAAATTTGAAATTCATGAAGGATGCAAAGGCTAACAATAATCTACTTACTTCAAGTCTAGCTACAGGTGCAAAGTGTTAGGATTTGATGTCTTGAATTCAATCCACAGCAGAGGAGAATCAAATCATCAAGCAGTTCAGCTAGCTCGAATACGGAGTCGAGTCAGCTCAGGCTAAGATCGAGCCAGCTCGAACCGCAATCGAGCCGGTCCTCTCAAGCAGATAAAAACTAGGAGTTTGGGTGAGACGTGATGGAAAAAAATCAAATTTTTCTGCCATAGGATGCATCTGATTGGATCAAATTTGCAGCAAAATAATTTTAAAAATTTTTTATAATTTGATCAGATCTAAGAGTTCTCAGATCTGATTAGATTGATCTAAAATTAGAAGTAAAATAAAAAAAAAGTGATAATAGTTATCACCTGATTAGGTAAATTATTTACTCATTGTGATGATTTGACGACTGATCTGAGGTTCTAATTGAGTTGTGCACGCACCCAGCCTTTACTAGTATCCACTTGGATTAGATCTAAAAGTCTCCTCCTTCTGGATATGATCTTCAAAGATCAAATCTGATATCTTTCCGTAGAGCCTTCAAAATGAACTTTGAGGGAGGGTTGCACGTTCGTCTCACAAACATCATCGTCTCTCGCTGATCTTCGCATCAATGGAACTTGATCTTTGCTCGCAAGTTTTGCCCAACTCTTAGGTATGGAGAAGAGGGAGAGGATCAGATGAGAAAGGTGTGGAGATAAATATTTTGGCAGAACTTTGCCATAGAAAAATTGCTATTCACAACAGCTTGCGTAGGGCCCTATTTATAGACCTAGTGAAGAGTCCCTTCACATATAACTTTGAATAGGTCAAAGTTTAACATGCAAAAGAACTCCTTAACTAATCTTCATGCCCCACCCTCTTATTTTTCTAATTTTGTCACACAAAATTTAGAAATAGTTGGCATGGAGATGGAGAGATAAAGTTTGGATGGCACAAGCAACTTATCTCCTAGATATTTGATCTCATCAAGTATGTTTGACCCATTCAAATCCTATTTGAATGGGACACCTCCACCCTATCCATATGGGGTGCATGACCAAAGAAAGAGTGTGCCCCTTATTCCTCACATAAATATCTAGAGGTGCGCATCTCTAAGAAACCTCCAGGGGGTGCACGTCCCTTATCCTTTAATTCCTGCATTTGGATCAACATTTGACCTTTATCTTGTTCTCATCTTATGGGATTAAGACAAAAATCTTTTTAAATCCCAAACAATGAATTTATGTCAAGTCCTAATCAAGTTAGAATAAGCCTTGATAAGATCAGGACTCAGTCCAGTCATATCAAAAAAAATTCATCTAGAATTTTTGGGAGAGGCTTGTCCAAATTTCATCTCATGATTTTAGGACAAGCCCTAATCTGGCAAAGACAACCCTTATCTTGTTCTCATCTTATGGGATTTAGGACAAGTCTTGATCAGACTAGGTTCAGTCAGATCAAGATAAATTCCTACAGAGTTTTTGGATAAGTCTTGTCCAAATAGTTTCAAAAATTAGTAGGTCTTGTCCTATTTCCATCCGATGGATTAGGACAAGACTTTTCTGATCTAGACAAGTTCCAATCAGACTAGGATAGAGCCATACAAGGCTGTCGGATAAGCCAAATCCAATTTGGCTTGGTCGAGATGAATCAAAAAGATGATAGAAGGAGAATATTAGGTTCAATCATATGCTAGCACGATTTTCTTGAACCTAATTGCATCTAATCCAAATCAATCGAATTGGGTTAGCTCAATTGATGACATTCAGATCCAAATTTTTATTTGTATAATCTAGTTAGATTCAGTTCTGTATGGTAATGAGATATGTCGTGATCTCCATTAATGATATCATCGAAATATCTTTCGATGGATCAGAACTCTTTCGATTTACCTAATTAGAATCGTCGATCATCAAAATAATTCTAATTGATTCCAAAATCCACCAATGACACCTAACAGTATATGATGGCAATCCATCAAAATTGAATAGCGAACCTCTTGATGCTCTGTGTGATTGGGTTCTTCTATCATAAGCTCCAACAGAATTAGGGTTAAGGTAAACTCGTCAAACCCAACACCCATCATATGAATGAATCATTCGATTTGAGTTTGATGTGAAATACTAGTAGAAACTTCTTTCTGTTATTTCACACTACCATGGCCATGGGTTTTAGGACTCAATCTTATATTCATCATAGAACTACTTCTCTATCGAGGTTGATAGATCACATCTTGGTGCGATCCAATTTCTACAATGAACATGCTATAGCCAACATGCATCTCAAGATTCTGAATGGCTAGGAGATTGAGTTATGGTGTAGTCAAATATAACACCCTTAAGATGAATTATCGATGCACCTCAGATCAAAGAATCAGACACATGACTGCAGTATCGAGCTAGTCATCGATGAGTAGGTAGACTTTCTTATGACTGCTTGAGATGGTCATGCTCAGTGCCCACATTCTCTAATGAGTACCTGTACTCTCGCTTCGGCGTCTCCACACCGTAGACTCAAAACTCATCTATCCTAAGAAAGTGATCGTACATCGATTTTCTAGATCGATCACCATCCTCGTGATGATCCAACGATTGAGAGCAGTTTATGAGTTAATTATGATAACACATGCCTTAAATTCTTAACTCTTAAGAATATATGTTATCATACCTATTAACTCAATAGATATATCACAGATACTTTAATATACAATATGATAGAATAAATAATTTTTTAATTAATTTTAAGTCAAAATTATGAAAATACCTCTAAAAAGTATTTAATAAGTGTTGTCCAATCTGGCTTCTAGGACACACATCTAACAAACTTTCATCTGACCTAAAGTCAATTGATTATAAATCTAAGTTCCATCTCTCAAGGTAGGCTTGGATCTTCTACTGACCTAAAGGCTTTGTTAGTGGGTCAGTCATATTGTCTGTGGTATTGACTCTCTTGACCTCGAGGTATTCTTCTCGAGGTAATCATGGATTAGGTGGAACCATCTTCTTAGAACTCTTCCAACTTATAGTACCAACAGTTCACTGGAACAAACTTTTAGATGTCAACTTTCAATCATCTTTATCAAACATAAAGTCTGAGTCTGCATATCCCTGGATCTGGAGTTCACCATACTGAACCTCTTCCGCACCTCCTCTATGTGAAAAACCCAGCATCCTCTTCAGTCTATCTCTATAGACCTAAAATGAAGGATGCCTTACCTAGGTCTTTCAGAGAAAATTTCTTAGATAACCATACTTTAACCTATGTCAGCATGGGAATATCATTTCCAAGCAGGAGGATGTCATCCACATACAATATAAGGAAGACAATAATGCTCCCACTGACCTTCTTGAATACACTTGATTTTTTCTCGTTCTTAGTTAAACCAAATGATTTGATTACATCAAGCATTCCAACTCCGAGATGCTTGCTTAAGTTCATAGATGGATCTTTGCAGCTTACAGACCTTTATGATCACCATCACTGGATGTGAAAATAAATGGCTATTTCATATAAATATCTTTCTTAAGATATCCAATTATGAACTCCATTATTACTCCCATCTACCATATTTCATAATTAAAATATATTGCAATGGCAAGCAATGTGGATGGATGGCCACTAATGAGAAGGTAACCTGATATCCTTTTGCCACTAGCCTAGCCTTGAATGTCTCTATATTTTCATCTGTACATATCTTTCTCTTGAAGATCCATTTATCCCTAATAGGTACTATACCTTTAGATGGATCTACCAAGATCTAGATTTAGTTTGAGTGTATCAAGTCAATCTTTGATTTCATTACCTCTTACCAATTCTTAGAGTCGATATTTGATATCATCTCATCATAGGTTTTGGGATCATCACCATGAATCTATTTTTCATGAGGAACATTTTCTCTACATCCTCTAAAATAGTACCTAAGTACCTACAGGAGGATGAAAAATTCTATTTGACCTACGAGATGAAGGAGGTAGTAAATTATGGATCGGCTCAGACCAACTAGGTTTCTGAGATTCCTTGGCTCATTGCTTTTTGGAGACTTTCTTCTTGACCCTATTCTATCTTCCGATGTCACCATCTTGAATAAACTATTTTTCAAAAATATGGTGTGTCAACCCATAATCACATTGTGTTTTTTAGAAGATAGAAGTAATATTCTAATAATTTTTTAGGATATCCAATAAACCAAGCTCTAAGGGACCTAAACTCTAACTTGTTCGCCGTCAGACAATCCTAATTCTAAGATGACTCAGACTTGGCTTCTTACCATGCCATATCTCATATGCAGTGATAGGAACGGTTTTAGATGGAACCCTATTAAACTATGTTCCTAAAGAAACTATGGAAGATCTATGAAGCTTATCATGGATCGGACCCTATCTAATAGGATCCGATTTCTCCATTCTAAAAATCCATTAAGTTGAGGTATTTCAGGTGGAGTCCATTATAAGACTATACCATTGTGCTTGAGATGTCCAGAAATTTTTGACTAAGGTATTCACCTCCTCAATCTGATCGAAGAACCTTAATGGGCATTCCGATTTGCTTTTCTACTTCATGTCTGAATTTCTTAAACTTTTTAATGGCTTCATACTTGTGTCATATTAAGTACATATATCCATACCGAGATAGATTATCGATAACCGGCACATCGAATGGACCGTACACATCTATATGTACCAGAGCAAGTAGGTCTATGGCTCTTTTCCATGTTCCATAAAAAAAAGTTTGGTCATTTTGTCTTGAAGGCATGATTCACAAATCGAATATGACTCGAAAGTCAATGGACCTATTAGTCCAGATTTTTTCAATTTATTAATCATATCTTCAGCTATATGACCTAGCCTAAGGTGCCATAGGTATGTTTCATTAACACTATCTCTAGATCATTTTGATCCTATGGCATTTATGTTTTGCTCGACAGACTCAATGATGAGCATTCCTTCAGAAGGTCCTTCTTCCTGCTTGTTCTTCAGGATGGTCAAGTACGCAGGACAGTCTCGCTTTCAATGGCCATTGGAGTTACAATGGAAATACTTTTTTTCTCTATGGCCTTCTTCTTCGACTCGTCCTTCTTTTTTTCTTCTATTTTCTGCTTCTTCGCAGACTTCTTCTTCTTTCCAAAAGACATTCTCTTGAAAGAAGTCTGCTCCATAGCTAGAACTGAGCCCTTTGAAACCTTCAAAGTTTGCTCAGTAGTAACTAGCATATTTATTAACTCGGCCAAGGTGCACTGGAGCTTATTCATATGAAAGTTCATAATGAACTATCCATATGAATCAATCAAGGACTGCAGGATCACATCAATCTATAGTTCCTTATCTATCAAGACTTTGAGCTTCTCAAGCTCTTTAGGTCCTTGATCATTTGCCAAGCAATAATCTTGGACCAACTATCCATCATGCATTTATGCCTTAAAAGGTCTCTTCGAGACTTAATAACGCACTGCACGACTCTATTCATCGAACAACTCTTGCAGGTGCACCAACGTTTGGTGAGCAATCCTGATGTCTTCATGTTGGTGCTACAATTCATCTAACATTAAGCCCAACAAGTGGCACCTTACTTTGTTATGATCGTCAGAGCACTTCTCATGAGACATTCTCTGATTAGCAGTCGGATGGGCTGGTAAAGAGGAGGTCCTAGTTCAATACATAGGTCAACCTTTTTGAACCCAAAATAATTTTGAACTTCTTTAGCCAATCCTTGTAAATTGGTCTGGTCAACTTGTGGATATCAAGATTCAGGTTAGGAATTTTAATGCAGACATTTTTTTATAGAGAGTCAAAATTTTTAGTTAAACTTGTAATTTAACTCAACCAATTTGTTTAGGGACTTCATTTAAATAAATTAAGCTCCCACTATATCTTGGATTCCTACACTTTCTTGGTAGAGATGCAAAAATCTCCATGATCATTGATTTCTAGTGGATGGTGCGGTCCCACCAACTAGTTCACCATCTCACTTAACAGTTATTGATGATGGGTCAACCGATGAGTGGATAACTCTTATCTAATATTTCTCTAAATATGGTGCATCCAAACCTGGTCTCTGATTCATGAAGCTCACTATGTTCGGAATATTGCTCCACTCCTTAGTTAAGTCAAACCCACTATTTGCATAAATTAAATTTCTGATTGGATCCCTCACCATATCTAAAATATTGAGCCCAACCCATCCTCCAACCCATAGCATCCAATGCTTAATAGACATGATTGCATATTTTCGATGCAACTGAACTACTGTATCTAGTCGAGAACAATCAATTCTAAAAAGGGCCCGCACATCTACAATTATGGAAGACATAGGACTTAATATTTTTTTAGGAAGATTTGATTTGGTCTCTTAGACTCAACTAGTCATAACATTTATGACTAACCTAGTGGTATGGGTTAGCTCAAATCGTTAGCCACCTCAAATCAGAACTGGATCGACTCAATCAGCTAGATAAGTGAGATCAGTGGAAGAAATATGTCATTAACTCACCATGAATGCTTTCAGATCGAGTAGCTTCCAATTAAAGATCACTGATCATATTTGCCATACTTACCTAAGACACCGACTTGTCTGACCAGAACTGATCGGGTTAGCTTACAATCTAGGCTTGAATCGTGAAGCCAAATTAGGTCTTAATTTAATCAATCACATGTGACTGTGAGTTGACCCTAACCCAGACTTAATCCTATTAGGCTGATCAAATCTAAGCACTCTTGATCCCACCTAACCAATTCTTGATTCAATTTGATCAACCGCTAGACCTAATTGAGCTACCCACATCCGAACCCATGATTTATGAAGGTGTCTTAGATCTAAAAATTTATAATTTTAGATCTAATTAATTTTATGAACTTAATTCTTAATTAAGTCTAAGGATTTAATAATAAAATATACATAAAAATTCTAGAATTTCAGGATCTAAGATTTTGCAGAAAAGTAAGTTTTTGATTTTTGATTAAGGGCAAACGTGCAACATCCCTACACGCCATAAGAGCATCCCATCGAATGAAAAGATAGGGTCTTTAAACCCTTCTTAATCTTATGACCGGACAGCCAAGGGGAATGCCTTAATCAAAAATATAAACTATACTACAAAACTATTAGATCTAAAGCATATAACTATTACATGATTTAAGATCTAATCTATACATGTTTTGCATACATCTCATGTATCAAATTTAATATTTAAATTTATTTTTTAGATCTGATTACATCTGATATAATATCTAAAAATAAAATTTTTAATGATCTCATCATAAAATTTTTAATCTAGTCTATTCATGGCATAGATCTATGGAACTAGTCTAGACATGCATTGCATATGTCATACATATAAAATTTTTAAATGCATCTCATGCTTTCAGATCTAATTATATCACATATAATATCTAAAATTTAACTAATCTAATCACATAATTTTAAAAAAATTAAATATATATTTCATAAAATTTTTGATCTAGACTATGAGATTAAACTAGAGATCTAGTCTAGACATATGCTGCCTATATCACATATATCAAAATTAAATTAGATCTTATATTTCAGATTTGATTACATCTAATGTAACATCTAAAACTTAAATGATCAAATCATAAAAAATTAAATCAGATCTAATCTAAAATATATTTGTAAACTATCATGATATGGAACAACAGATCTAGACTAGAACATGCATTATTTATGTCAAACATATATATTTAAAACATGCAATTTTTGATTTTAGATCTGATTACATCCTATGTAACATCTAAAAATTAAATAATTAAATTATAAAAATAATTTTAGATCAATCTAAAGATAGATTTGGAAGCAGCAAATTGGCTCTGATACTAGTTGAAGAAAAAAAATAGATTTTCCTACCGCAGGATGCATATGATTGGATTAGATTTGCAGCAAAATAATTTTAAAATTTTTTTAAGATCCAATCAAATTTGAGAGTTATTAGATTTGATTAGATTAATCTAAAATTAAAAGTAAAATAAAAACAAAAATAGTTATAATAGTTATCACTTGATCGGATAAACCATTTATCCATTGTGATGATCTGACGACTAATTCGAGGTTCTGATTGAGCCACGCATGCGTCCGACCTCTACCAGCATCCACTTGGGTCAAATCTAGAATTCTCCTCCTTCTAGATTTGATCTCCAAAGATCAGATCTAATGTCTTTCCGTAGAGCCTTCAAAATGAACTTTGAGGGTTGCATGTTCATCTCATGAACATCATCATCTCTCGCTGATCTTCGCACCAATGGAAGTTGATCTCTACT
Organism: Cocos nucifera; assembly: GCA_006176705.1. NCBI lineage: Eukaryota > Viridiplantae > Streptophyta > Magnoliopsida > Arecales > Arecaceae > Cocos > Cocos nucifera. The sequence continues at coordinate 1,436,421 of QRFJ01000102.1, read as the reverse complement.
TGTAGGTTTTGCCCAACTCTTGGGCATGGAGAAGAGAAAGAGGATTAGATGAAGGAGGTATGGAGATGAATATTTTAGCAGGGCTTCATCATAGAGAAATCATTATTCACAACAGCAGGGTCCTATTTATAGACCTAGTCAAGAGTCCCTTCGCATATAACTTTGAACGGATCAAAGTTTAACATGCAGAAGGACTCCTTAACTGATCTCCATGCCCCACCCTCTTATTTTTTTGATTTTTTCACACAAAATTCAGAAAAAATTGGTGTGGAGATGGAGAGATAAAGTTTGGATGGCGCAAGCAACTTATCTCCTAGATATTTGATCACATCAAGTATGTTTGACCCATTCAAATCCCATTTGAATGGGACACCTCCACCCTGTCCATATGGGGAGCATGGCCAAAGGGGGAGTGTGACCCTTATTCCTCACATAAACATCTAGGGGCATGCATCCCTAGAAAATCTTCAGGGGGTGCACGCCCCTTATCCTTTAATTTCTGCATTCGGGTCAACATTTGACCTTTGTCCTGTTCTCATCTTATGAAATTAAGATAAAATTTTTTTTAAGTTTCATATAATGAATTTATGTTAAGTCCTAATTAAGTTAGAATAAGCCTTGATCAGCTCAGGACTCGGTCTAGTCAGATCAAGAAAAATCCATCTAGAATTTTTGGAAGAGGTTTGTCTAAATTTCATCTCATGATTTTAAGACAAGCCCTAATCTGGCAAAGACAATCCTTGTCTTGTTTCCATCTTATGGGATTTAGGATAAGTCTTGATCAAGCTAGGACAAGGTCCAGTCAGATCAAGATAAATTTCTATAGAGTTTTCGAATAAGTCTTATCCAAATAGTTTTAGAAATTAGCATATCTTATCCTGTTTCCATCCGATGGATTAGGATAAGCCTAGATTAGATTAGGACAAGACTTTTTTGATCTAGATAAGTTTCAGTCAGACTAGAATAGAGCCATACAAGGCTCTCAAATAAGTCAAATCTAATTTGGCTCGATCAAGATGAACTAGAAAGATGATAGAAGGAGAATATTAGGTTCAATTATGTGCTAGCACGATTTTCTTGAACCTAATTGGATCTAATCTAAATTAATCGAACTAGGTTAGCTTAATTGATGACATCTAGAACCAAATTCTTATTTGTATAATCTAGTAAGGTTCAGTTCTATATGGTAATGGGATATATCGTGATCTTCATAAACGACATCATCAAAATACCTTTCGATATATCAGAACTCTTCTGATTCATCCAATTAGAATCATCGATCATCAAGATAATTCTAATTGATTCCAAAATCTATCAGACAGTATGTGGTGATAATCCATCAAAATCGAATAGAGAACCTCTCAATGTAGCTACCTATGTGATTGGGTTCTTCTATCATGAGCTCCGATGGGATTAGGGTTAAGGTGAACTCATCAAATCCAACACCCATCATATGAATGAATCATTCAGTTCGAGTCTGTTGTGAAATACTAAAAAAAAATTCTTTCTATTATTTCACACTATCATAACCATAGGTTTTAGGACTCAATCTCATGTTCATCATAGGACTACTCCTTTACCGAGGTTGATAGATCGCATCTTGGTGAGATTCAATTCCTACAATGAATATGCTATAGCCAACATACACCTCAGGATTCCAAATAACTAGGAGATCAAGTTATGATGTAGTCAAACTATAACACCCTCAAGATGAACTATCGATGTACCTCAAGTCAAAGAATCAGACACACGACTGCAGCATCGAGCTAGTCATCGATGAGTAGATAGACTTCCTTATGACTACTCGAGATGGTCACACTCAATGCCCTCGTTCTCTAACAAGTATCTGTACTCTTGCTCTGATGTCTCCATACCACAGACTTAAGACTCATATATCCTAAGAAAGAGATCGTACATCGATCTTTCGGATCGATCACCATCCTCATGATAATCCTACGATCGGGAGTAGTTTATGAGTTAATTATGATAACACATGGCTTAAATTCTTAACTCTTGAGAATATGTATTATCATGCCTATTAACTCAATGGATGTATCACAGATACTTTAATATACAATGTGATAGAATAAATAATCTTTTAATTAATTTTAAATCAAAATTATGAAAATATTTTTAGAAAGTATTTAACAAGTGTTGGCCAATCTGGCTTTAAGGGCACACATCTAACAAGACGCAATCAGCCCAGCTCGATCTTTGACAGAGCCGGCTCAATGAAAACAAATAGAATAGGATGGAATTTTTTATTTGAACTTGGATTATGATTAATCCAAAGAATCTACGAGAGTTGTGCATGGACCATAGGATCTAGCAGCCATGAAGGGCTGCGGTCATGATCTAAAGGTTGAAAAATATTTCAAGACTCCATCAAGATCATGTTCGACTCATATTAAGAGAAAAAGTCTTGTTAGAACTCCTGTGAACTATTGAAAAGAGGATTCTCATCCTATTTAAAGGATTGAGGTGCTGTGGAGCAATGGTGCACATGTAGCATGAGAGACACATAGAGAGGCTCAGGCAGTCATCGAGAGAAGCTTGGCAGAGTATCGAGTACGTACAGCCCATAAGAGAGAGAAGTAATAGATGCATAGCATTCGATGCGGAGGCTGTAAGGGTAGAGCATCTTGTAGCTTTTAAAGGACTCCTTGGGATTCTGAGAGAGCTTTTGTGAGGGTAGCTTCTAGTTGTGAGAGATTTATGTACAGTGAGTTGAGAGTGGGTGTTCTTCTCTTATACTTATTTTTTTCTTTCATAGTGAAGCTTTGAATGCCCCATAGAGGCGAACCCTTGGGCTGATCCACATACTTGATTATTTTCTTGTTTTATTTTCTTCTTTCTTTCTATCATAATATCTCGGTATTAGATCCTTAATAAGTGGTATTAGAGTAGCTGATATCCTAATAAATTGGTATCAGAGTCAGATAGTATCAAAGCATAGATTATAGCAATAGATAGAGATTAAAGAATATGGAGAAGATAAGTACAATCAAGATGAAGATCAATAGATTTGATGGAAAGGATAATTTCTTTTTATGGCAAGCAAGGGTAAAGGATGTCCTCATCCAACATGGGTTGATCGATGCTCTCTTGAACGATGAGATGCTAGCTATCATGGAGGTGAAGGATTAGAAGTAGATCCAGATGTAGGCAGTGAGCACGATCTACTTGTACCTAGCGAATGATGTGGTAATCAATATACTTGGCGAGATTTTTTCAATGGCACTATGGTCGAAGCTCAAGAAGTTGTACATGACGAAGTCGCTCACTAACATGCTATTTCTTTGGAGGTAGTTCTACCAGCTATGGATGGACGAAGGCTAGAGTATGCGGAAGCATCTATCCAATTTTTAGAAGATCTTCACCGATCTTCTCAGCATTGGCAAAAAAATTAAGAAAAAGACCAGGACGTTGGTCTTGCTAGCATCGCTCCCTCCTTCGTATGAGTCCTTGATAATTATTTTTTTAGTGAAAAAGAGCACTATCAAGATGGATGAGGTCACTACAACAATACTCTAGAATGAGATCCTTAGGAGGGAGAACCCAGCTTCGAGATCAGATGGTGGCAGCTCAGCTTTGGCAGTTTTTGGAGGAGTAGGAGGTAGTAGATAGAGCAGCAGAGGATCACAAGGAGAATGATCTAGATCTAAGACGAGGGACCAAAGCAAGATCAAATGCTATAGGTGCAATGAGTTGGGGCATCAAGTCAAGGATTGCCCATAACTCAAGAATTGGACGAGGGCTACTGTAGCAATGGCCAGTAGTGAGTTAGAGGATGGAGATATCTAATGAGGTATCTACTTCTTTTCAGTAGTGGATTTTAGATTCTGCATGCACATATCATATTTATTACAGAGAGAAGCAGTTTAACTCCCTAGAGAGCAGTGAGGACACTGTTTATCTGCTAAATGGATCGAGCTATGCGATCAGAGGCATCGAGATGGTCAGTTGGAGGATACATGATGGTGCAGTGAGAAGATTGAAAGAGGTTCGATACATATTCGATTTTAGATGAAATCTTATCTCACTAAGCAGATTGGATTCAAACGGCTATAGATGGGTAGCTGGTGATGGATTTCTGAAGCTCATGCATGGCGATAGGATGATATTAGAGGAAAAGAAGAGGATGAGAGGATATTACTATCTGGTAGGAAGCTCAGTGCGAGATAAAGCTTTAGGAGCCAGGAGGAGTTCAGTGTGAGGTGAAACTTCAGGTGAAGATGGATTAGGCATTAGACAAGAGACTCGGAAGGATGAAAGACGACATCATAGAGTGAAGTTTCTATTGCCATAGGAGACTTTTTCGAGCAGATCTTTGGTCAAAGTGAACACAGCCATTAACGGAGGTGGAATCGAGCAGTCTGGCTCGACTCTCACATTTGTCCATTCATGATTAGAAGGCATGCCTCAGGGCATGAGGGCGAGATGGATCACAAGCTCTCAAAGTCAGATAAAGATCGAATGTCGAGTCGAGATGGAGATTGTTAGGATTTGACATCTCGAATTTGATTCATAATAGAGGAGAATCAAATCATCAAATAGTCGAGCTGGCTCGGATATGGAGTCAAATCGGCTAGGACTGAGATCGAGCCAGCTCGAACCATAATCGAGCCGATCCTCTCAGATAGATAAAAAGTAGGAGTTTGGATGAGATGCAGTCGAGTCAGCTCGACCTCTGACAGAACCGACTCGATGGAGATGAATAGAACAGGATGAAATTTTCTATTTGAACTTGGATTATGATTAATCCAAAGGGTCTATGAGAGTTGCGCATGGACCATAGGATCTAACAGTCATGGAGGGCTACAATCATGATTTAAAGATTGAAAAATATTTTAAGACTCCATCAAGATCATGTTTGACTCATATTAGGAGAAAGAGCCTTATTAGGACTCTTGTGAACTACCGAGAAGAGGATTCTCATCATATTTAAAGGACTGAGGTGCTGTGAAGCAGAGAGTGGTGCGTGTGATGTGAAAAGCACATAGAGACTTAAGCAGCTGCCGAGAGGAGCTTGGCAGAGTGCCAAGTATGTACAGCCCATGAGAGAGAGAAATAATAGGTGCATAGCATCCGACGTAGAGGCTGTGAGGATAAAGCATCTTGTAGCTTCTAAGGGTCTTCTTGGGATTTTAAGAAAGCTTTTATGAAAGTAGCTTCTAGTTGGAAGAGATTTATGTACAATAAGTTGAGAGTGGGTGTTCTCCTCTTGTACTTATTTTTCTCTTACATAGTAAAACTTTGCATGCCCTATGGAGGTGAGTCCTTAGGCTGATCCACATATTTGATTATTTTTTTATTTTATTTTTTTATTTTTTTCTGCCATAATATCCTAGTACTAAATCCTTAATAAGTAGTATTAGAGTAGCTGATATCCCAACACAAAGATTTTATCAAAATGATATCCTTCTTTTTTATTATATTCTTAAACAACTAATCTAACTTTTTTCTAACTACATTTTCTTGTTCATCACATTTATTTCTAAAGACCTACTTTGTACTAGTAATAGGATGATCTTTAGGTTTTTTAACTGAGTCCCAAACTTTATTGCTTTCAACTTGGTTTAATTCTTCTTGCATTGCATTTATCTAAGTAGCATCTTTTTTAGTTTCAATTTTATTTTTGGATTCAATTTGAGATATAAATACAAAATGATTTACAACTTTAATAGATGCTCTAGTCCTAATGCCTTGAGATGGATCGTCAATAATCAATTCCTTAGGATGACTATAAGCATACCTCCATTCTCTTGGTAAATCATGTGTATTTTATTGAGGGGCATTTAATGGTTCTTAAAGTTATTCATCTTTCTTTTTATACTCTTGTTCCTTTTCTTCTTATTCTTGAGAAGGAGCATCTCTTAATATTATTTTCTTCATTTCTTTATCAAGAGAACCTACATCATCAACTACATCTATTTTTCTTAATGGAAGATTATTGTTAAATTCATCAGAAATAACATGAACTGATTCTTCTACAACTAGTGTTCTTTTATTGAAAATTTTATATGCTCTACTAGTAGAAGAATATTCTAGAAAATATCTTTATCAGATTTTATATCAAAGTTACCTAATTTATTCTCATCATTATTTAGAATAAAACGATGATAACTAGATATATACTTTGAAATATGCAATGTTTAGTTTTCTTCTCTTCTAAAGCTCATATGGGATTTTGTTCAAAATAGGTCAAATTAATACATAATTTAGCGTATAATATACTGTATTGATGGCTTCCATCTAATAATAATATTTTGAAAAATTGTTTTCACAAATCATGGTCTGTGCCATATCCTCTAAAATCCTATTATTACTTTCTATCATCCCATTTTATCGAGATATCTTGGGGAAAAAAAATTATGGTCAATTACATTTCCACAATAAAAAACATTAAAAATATTGATTTTCAAATTCAATTTTATAATCATTTTTAATTTTCAAAATATTTAAATTTTCTCACTTATGATTTTCATAAATAATTTTAAAAATGCATCAAAACCTTCATTTTTATGTGCAAGAAATAAAATCCAAGTAAACAAATAAGAGTCATCGATAATTGTAAAATCATGTTTCTTGTAATTACTTAGGCTTGTAGTCCTTGTTGATCCAAATAATTCTATATTTAATAATTTCAATGGCCTACTAGTTGAAAAAATATTCTAAAATTTGAAAGAAAATATTATTTATTTTTTTAATTGACATACATCACAAACTTTATTCTTTTCAAAATTGATTTTTGGTAAACCAATATCTAAATCTTTTTGACCGACTCTGCAAATCTATGCTTGCATAATCCAGTCTATAATGCCAAATCTAATTAATTTTATTAATTTTGGTATTTATGGCAACTAAATATTGCATGTTATCCTTGAACAGATCATCAAGATCCATCAAGTATACATTCCTCTATCTATGTCCTATGAATTTGATACTATTATTAATGGAGCTATTTATAATGCACTGAGATAATTCAAATGAAACTTTAAATCTTTAATCATATAATTGACTACTATTCAGTAAATTATGTTTTAAACTATTAACAAGCAAAATATTTTCAATATAAGTAGAAGGGGTGATTGAATGTTATCGAGATTAATGATTTTTTTCATTTTTATTGTCTCCAAAAGTTATAACCCCTACATCTTTAGCTTCTACTGTGATGAATTGTGATTCATTCTTCATCATGTATCTGCGCATTTACTATGCAAGTACCATCTTATTTTTATAGTATGGGATACAAAGTACACTTCCAAAACAAAAATCATTTTCTCAATTTAGGTACTCAAGATTTCTTAGATCCTTTAAGATTCATGAGCTTGGTTACTTTTGGAACCCAAATATGCTTTAGAATAACATTGCCAATTTTTTTAAAATATAATCAAAAGTTTCATGTCTTACATCATTACATTTGAAATAAGTTATTGAAAAATTTTCAAAAATATGTTTTACTAATATATTTTTCAATAATTTTTACTTTCTTAAAAAATTATATCTTAATCCAGCTTTATTATAAACAACTTTTTGACTTTCTAAAATCATTTATAGTTTTTAAAAATTTAGAAGAAACTTATTAACTATAGATTTTTGTTTACCAACTTTCTCTTTTAGTTTAATATTTTCTTTAAACTAAAACATTCTTCTCATTTTGAAATCTTTCATTTTCTTCAACAAGAATTTGATTTTTTTCTTTTAGATTCTTTTGTTTATCTATCCTAATCTTTTAAAATTATTAATTAACTCATAAAATATATCTTATAGTTCATCAAAGGTAAATTCAAGATAATTTCAAGATATACCTCATCTTCATGTGTTGTAAAATATAGGTTAGCAACTTCTTCCTTGGATCTTGATTGAAGGAAATCAAGTATGATTTTTAGCATGCATTTTTAAAATATTTTTAAAATTAAAGTAGTAAAAACTAAAATTAATCAAATATTAATCTACTACATGTATTGATCTAATAAATGTAAGCCCTACTCAGGATCAAGATATGCTAATATATAATTTAAAATTTTAATGTGATTGATCAGCAAATTGAATCTACTGACCGATATGAGTTCAGAACTCGATACCTATGCACGGATAGTTGATCTCCATAATCTAAATCTATCAAATAATACTTTAGTATTGCAACATAGTTGTACACATATTTGACCTCTATGGTTAATCCACATGGAACTCCTAATTCCAATCGGCCCCACTGGAGTGCTAGCTCCTCGCTTGGGCCTTCAATGGCTGATTGTGATCGATCTAATTGATCACCTTCTTTTGGATCTTTCAGATATACTAAAAAATCAAAACACGTGCTTCGAAGGATAATGAAGGGGTGTTTCAAATTTGGTGGTGATTCGATGCTCACAACATTCGATCTCTCCACCCGAACCCAGATTCTCAAGTCTTAGGTTTCACTCAGCCCAAAAACCCTGACACATTGAAAACCCTCTCACGCCCTCTCTATGTGGAGTTTTTTCATGAAATAAGTTTTCATAGAAAGATGACTTTAAAATCTATAAACTCTATTTAGATCATATCTAAAAATTGGATATCCTTAAATACAAAAATCAAAAGATAATGAGGCATGAAGGAAAAATAAAGTGCTACAGGATTCTGCTCACCTTCACTCCAAGATTTTTTTTGCCCAAAACCAATGCCCGATCACTTTCAAATTTGTACCATGGAAAGAAAACCCCTCAGACTTTATGCACAAAAATTTTAATAATTTATTGCATGAAAAATAAGTAGAAATTCCATATGGAGTGGATAGGTTAAGATTGGTTGAACTAGTTTCAACCAACTTCTAGTATTTGAATTCAAATGGGGTCTTATCCTTTTCCAACGCCTCATCCAGGAGGGTGACGAGCAGAAGAACTCTCCTTCTGCTCACCCTCAATTAAAAATCACCAAAAAAATATGTGACAAAAGATAGGTAGGCATGGAGAATAGATAAGGAAGAGATTAAGTTTTTCAAATTTCAAACCAACCAAGTTGAATTCAAAATTCAACTTAGTTTGAACTGATCCAACCCTTGAACTAGGTTAAAGGCAAAAGAGAGGAAGGGTGCACATTCATTTCTGCATGAAAAATCTCATGCAAAAATCAGAGGAGGGCTTGGGTTAATGTGGAAAAGTCAAATATGGTGGGCGCTAGGGAGAGTTTGAATTCAAATCGTATTTGACTTGGTCCAAATTGGTTTCAACCGAATCCATTAATTTAAATCAATTAGATAAAGTTAAATCTAACCAAATTAGGCTTAATCTAAACTAATAAAATTTTAATAAAATTAAAAATTAATTAGGTCCAGGTTCTGATCAAATCAGGATCGAATCTTCCTTAGCGATTAAGTCATCTCATGACCTGATCAGGTCAAACCCAATCAAATCAAATTCAATTGAACTTGATCAAATCCTCATCGCTTAATCAAATTGAGCTAATCAGCAATCAAATTACTAATTAATTCTTTAAAAATATTAGAGTTCCAATCGGGTGGGTTATCGGGCATCAGAGTTTCATCAACATGAACTCCTGAAGAGTCCCAATCCAGTGGGACTCTTGAACCCGGTATCCTAAATGAATGAATCTCAAGATCATAATGTTCTAAACCAGTGAGACTCTTGATCAGAGAGTCCTAGATAAGTAAGACTCAGAGTCTCAATCCATTAAGACTCTAGATCATAGAGTCCCAGTCCAGTGGGACTCTCGACCAAAGAGTCCCAGGTCATCAGGACTCTCGTTCAAAGAGTCCTGAATACAAAGAACTCAGAGTCCCAATCTAGTAGAACTCTTGATCACAAAGTCTCAGTCTAGTGAGACTCTTCACCATAGAGTCTTAGATCATCAAGACTCAATATCAGCCATCAGATCAGGTAGAAACTCCTATTGTGTGTGATCCCATAGGTTTAAATCCTAAGCTGATAGCATAGAAACTAATTTTCTGTACCAATCAATGTGACCATCTAGCAATGGTATCCGACATTCAGATAGGTTGAATAATTGCAATGCAACATCAACGAACCTGTGGCATATGGTTACCGTATAATTCATCCCCTTGGTCTCAATGGTTAAAGGATGATCTAGGATTTACTATTAATCCTAATATTCATCCACAGTATATTTCAAAACTCAATATCCATTATATGGACCACCCCGATCAAGGGTTTGCTAAATTAAAATACAGTGATGCACTTGCTCCAATACTTGAAGGGGTCAATCCCATCTTAACTCATACACCGATAAGCTAAGTACTTGACTACACCCAATAGCCTTCCATTACTGAATTAAAAATTTAGGTAGTCCGGTACCTAAGTGCAGTGAGTTACTTATAGGTCATCATGATGATCTCAGGTCTAAGGAACACATATACCCATATCCTTCACGAGCAACTCTTGATGGTAGAGAGCTCCGCAGTTGGATCACATTCAGTGAAATATACTCCTACACTTCATCTGCATGCCATAACAGTATCTCCATACTTCTTGGTTAAGAGGACAACCAACACTTATGGCACACAATGACCTACACTCTTTATGTTGTCATCCTGGGTAACAACGAATCATTTGATCGCTAATATATTTTGAGGACTAAATGACAAATCCTCCTTTGTCGAGTCTACATAGTCCTAAGGACTTCATCATAGAAGAGTTCATTACAGAAAGATGCACAAAATAATGAAAAAACTAAAATAATAATTTTATTTATTAATAATTTAAGTATAATTATAATTAGCTCAACCATCTACAACTTAAATGATTGGCTTTAGGATACAATTTTCAATAACTCCCTCTTAGACTAAAGCCACTCAGAACTATATCGAATACCCATCTTCCATTTATGATTATCGAACTCTTTGATTCCTAGAGCTTTAGTAAAGGGATCGGCCACGTTCTTCTTTCCGTCGATCTTCTGAAGCTCGACATTATCTCACTCCATGATTTCTCATACAAGATGGTAGCAATGTAGAATATGTTTGGTGCGCTGATGTACCTTCGGCTCCTTCGCTTAAGCTATGGCTCTAGTGCTATCACAGTATAGCAGAATCGGACCATCCAAGGAGGGTGCCACTCTCAGCTTATCGATAAACTTTCACAGTCATACAGCTTCCTTCGCAGCATCAGATGCCGCGATATACTCCGCCTCGCATATAAAATCGGCTACAGTGTGCTGCTTGAAACTCTTCCAGCAGATCGCTCCATCATTTAGAATAAATACAAAACCTGACGTACTTTTGCTATTATCATGATCTGACTGGAAATTGAAATCAGTATATCCCATAAGTTTTAAGTCGGTATCTTCATAGATGAGCCACTGATCCTTAGTATTTTTCAAATACTTCAAGATTGTCTTCACAACCTTCCAATGATTTTCACCTAGGTTAGACTGGTATCTGCTCACTATCCTTAGTGAGTATGCCACGTCTGATCTCGTACACATCATGGCATACATAATAGAACCCACTACCAAAGCATATGGTATTCTACTCATATACTCTCTCTCTTAAGGAGTTATCGGACAATCTCTCTTTGAGAGCAAAATTTTATAGCCTATCAGGAGATAGCCCTTCTTGAAATTATCCATGCTGAATCTCTTCAGCACAGTATCAATGTATGTGGAGTGGAATAATCCTAGCAATCTTTTAGGTCTATCCCTATAGATCCTCATCCTTAGGATGTAGGAAGCTTCTCCCAAGTCCTTCATGGAGAATTGAGATGATAGCCAAATCTTTATTCCCTGTAATGTAGGAATGTCATTTTCAATTAAGAGAATGTCATCAACATACAATACAAGAAATACAACAACAGAACCATTGGCCCATTTATACACGTAGGATTCTTCTCCGTTCTTAAGGAAGTCATATGTTCTGATTACTTTATCAAAATGCATATTCTAACTCTACGATGTCTGCTTCAATCCATAGATGGATCTTTAAAGCCTGCACACTTTAGACTCATCTATGGATGTAAAACCCTCAGGCTATATTATATACACCTCTTCATCTAGCTCTCCATTTAGGAAAGCTATTTTTACATCCATTTGCCAGATCTCATAGTCTAGGTATGCCGCTATCGCAAACATGATCTGAATAGATTGAGCATTATCATTGAGAAAAATGTCTCATCATAGTCAATACCATAACACTGACGATATCCCTTAGCAACCAGACGAGCTTTATAGATCTCTACCTTTCCATCTGTGTTCCATTTCCTTTTGAAAATCCACTTACATCAAATGGATTTTACCCATTCAGGTAGATCAACTAGTGTCCATACACTATTGACCTTCATAGACTCCATTTCGAATTATATGGCTTTGAGCCACATATCAAAGTCGAACCTCTACATGGCATCCATGTAGGTGATTGGATCCTCATCGTTCTCATCGAGTTTGATAGGATCACTATTCTAAACTAAGAAATCATAGTATCTATCCGATTGACGTGGTACTCTACTGAATCTTCTTGGTTCCATTTTAATAGGCTTTGGATTTGATCTTATCAAATCTAGTTCTGTAGGTTCACTAGAATGTGTCGGTTCTTCCACCTATCAAACTTCATTAAGTTCAATATTAGAGGCAATTGTTCCTTCACTAAGAAACTTCTTTTCCAAAAAGACTGCTCTATTGCTGACGAACACCTTTTGCTCTTCAACAAGGTAGAAGTAATAACCTCTAGTTTTCTTGGGATATCCTATCAACAAGTATTTATCGGACCTAGGTTCAAACTTTTTCGACTGCAAATATTTAACATAAGTCGGACATCCCGAAATTCTAAAGTGAGAGAGTGTCGGCTTACGCCTAGTCTATATCTCATAGGTAGTCTTTGCAACAGACTTGCTCAGAATATTATTCAAAATAAAATAGGCAGTTTCTAGTGCATAACCCCAAAATAAAATCGACAGACTTGTAAACCCCATCATGGACCGAACCATATCCAATAGGATTTGATTCCTCCATTCAGATACACCATTATGCTATGGTGTTCCAAGAGGGGTCCATTGTGAGAGAATCTCATTCTCTCCTAGATATGTTAAGAACTCATTGGAAAGATATTCACCTCCTCGGTCACATTGAAGAATTTTAATACTCTTTTTAAGTTATTTTTTTACCTCATTTCGATATCGTTTGAACATTTCAAACGAATCGGATTTACTCTTCATAAGATAGACATACCCATACCTAGATAGTTCATCAATAAATATAATGAAGTAGTAAAACCCATCTCTATCATATGTCTTCATAGATCCACATACATCAATATGTACTAGACCTAGAAGCTCAATGGCCCGCTCATCCTTTTCAGTAAAAGATGATTTGGTCATCTTATCAAGAAGATAGGACTCATAGATATTCAATAATTCATAATTATGAATGTCAAGGATACGCTCCTTGACTAACCTGTTAATTATATTCTTGTATATATGACTGAGCCTACGGTGCCAAAGATAAGCATTAGTGACATTATCTAATTTTGGTTGTTTATTCAAAGTGTACATTACACTAATAGGCTGTGATAAAATATAAATATTATTTCTTAATTATTCTTGCATTATTATGATATCATTTATAATGATATCGTAATAATGTCCCTTTATTGATAAACTATAACCATCATGGGCCAAAAGCCCAATGGATATTATGTTCATCATAAAAGATGGACAATAATGATAATCACTTAAAATGATACTATTATTTTTAAAAAATAGTTCAAGAGTTTCCAATGCTAGAATTAAAACTTGACTTTCATCCCCAACATTAAGAAATCTATCACCATTCTCAAATTTTCTATCAATTTGAAGTCCATGCAATAAATTACATATATGAATCAGACTCTCGGTATCTAATACCTAGGTAGATGTATCATATATGGAAAAATTGCAAGGTGTTATCATATAACAGCCTTGACCAGCAACCACTTGCTGATTTCTCTTATTCAGTCTATTTGGATTTAGAGGATAATTTCTCATTGGGTCTGCCTTATTAGGGTCAATACTAGACTTCTTGTTCTTAGGTCCTAAACACTTGCTACTGTCCAACAGTGAACGGAGCGGACTAACTCTAGCCATTCTAATTATCTGAAAAAAAATATGAAACCTTATTAGTACTTGAATTAATTAATTCTAAAGACTTAAACTTTAGTCTAAAGATTTTTTCACTATTTTTAATAAATTGGTAGCCTCTATCTCCAGTTTAAGAAATTACACTAACTCCTTAGCCAGTACTGAAACCCACATAGACTATAAATGGGCCCAAGAAAAGCTCTGGCTAATCCGCGTGCATCTATAGGTAGGTTCATAACTAATTATTTCTCTAAATAATTTTTAGTAATTAGGTTTTACCCCAGATGCCAAATCAGTAGGCTACGACCTCCACTGAAAAAGTCTGGTTAGATCCAACCATTAACATAATTAACTTTAGTGCATCAAACCAATGATATCCAGGCCTGAGAAAAGCTCTAGCTAACCTAATTACCATTAAGAGAGTACGATCTAATCATCATATGATACATAGTAATTCCAATATCCAGACAAACATCAGGTGTAAGGCACCTTCAATGTCCACCCAGAAGATTGGACTCATTACTATTCACCTTAATGGAAGGCTATAACTCAGTTATCTCCATAACTTATCAATTTAAGGATCTAATAATTTAGAAAATTTAGATTATATGTGATTTTAGATAGAAAGGATACAGACCAATTTTTTCCACTGACTTCACCAAGTCAAACCCTCCCACTGACTTCAACAAGTCAATAGGTCAGGGCTAGGATCAATTTAAGTCCATGGGCACCTAATATAATCTTACTAATTGAAATCAGTCAAACTAATTTCTAATAACATGGATCAGTCCGAATCACCAAGTGCTCTAATCAAATTCCAATCGACCATGTCAGTCAGGTAAGTGAGATCAGTGGAAGAGATATGTCATTAACTCGTCAAAGATCGAATCAGTGTGAGTAGCTTTCAATTAAAAACCACTGATTGAGATTGTCAAACTTATCTTAGACACCAACTGATTAATTATGTTTAATTTGATCAACCTAGCAATTTTGGGCTTAACCGCGTAGCTATGAATCAAGTCCATCTTAGTTTAATTAAAGACATGGACTTGTCCAACTACAACTATTGGTGTTAATTCTAGAGTGTCCTTGACCTAATCTAATTCAACACTTGGTTAGATTTGATCAATTACTCTAGATTAATCTATTCTTTAACTAACCTTAGGTCTAACCCAATTAATGGACCTAATTCATCTAATCCTTTAACCCACAGTCTTATGATTTTGTCTTAGGATCTTTAATTCACAATTTTAGAACCTAAAACACAACACTTAATTTTTTTAATTAAGTTTTTTAGATGATGGGTCAGGGTTCGGCATTTCAAAAATAGTTTTTAAATTTTGAAAGATTTTTATTTTCTATTTTCCATATGAGTCGACTCATTTTAGAAATGGATCATCTTATTTCTCAAACAGCAACCTATTGCTAGTTTTAAATAGAAAATAAAATATAATAAAAATTAAACTATAAATCAATCTTTTAGATTTAATATAAAATATATTCATATTTAATTTTTTAATTGAAATAATTTTAATTATTAAATTTTTTTCATTGTTCATCTTAATGAATGAGTTCACGGTGGCACCTCTATCGCAATAAGGGATCCCCACTAAATGGGACGAGATGGCCTTTAAACTATACTTATCCCTTATGATTGGATGGCTTGATGGCTCATTCATTCTCGATTACTAAATTATCTAAATTAAAAAATTTTAAATATACTAATATTTAATTTCTAATTATATATTAGACATGTCAAGCAATCCAGTTGCTCTGATACCATTGAAGAAAATTGAGCAGGATTTCTAGCATTCATTTTCAAAATATTTTTGAAATTAAAGTAGTAGAAACTAAAATTAATCAAATATTAATCTACTATATGCATTGATCTAATCAATGTAAATCCTACTCAGGATCTAGACATGCTAATATGTAATTTAAAATTTAAATATGATTGATCAGCAAATCGAATCTACTGACCGATACGAGTTCAAAACTCGATACCTATGTGTGGATAGCTGATCTCCATAATCTGAATCCATCAGATAATACTTTGGTGTCACACCATAGTTGCACACATGTTCAACCTCTATGGTTGATCCACATGGAGCTTCTGGTCCCGATCAGCCCCACTGGAGTGCTAGCTCCTCGTCGGGGCCTTCAATAGCTGATCATGATCGATCCAATCAATTATTTTCTTTCTAATCTTTTAGATACTCTAGAAAATCAAATCATATGCTTCAAAGGTTGATGAAGGAGTGTTTTAAATTTGGTGGCGATCCGATGCTCACAGCACTCGATCTCTCCACCCGAACCTAGATTCCCAAGTCTTGGGTTTCACTCGGCCCAAAAACCCTGATGCATTGAAAACTCTCTCACATCCTCTCTGTGTGGAGTTTTTTTATGAAATAAATTTTTATAGAAAGATAACTTTCAAATGTATAAACTTTATTGAGATCATATCTAAAAATTGGGTGTCCTTAGATATGAAAATCAGAAGAGAATAATGGCATGAAGGAAAAATAAAGTGTTGTAGGATTCTGCTCGCATTCACTCCAAGATTTTTTTTTTGCCCAAAACCAATGCCTAATTACTTTCAAATTTTTACCACAGAAAGGTGACCCCTCAGACTTCATGCACAAAAATTCTCATTATTTATTGCATGAAAAATAAGTGGAAATTCTGCATGGAGTGGATAGATTAAGATTGGTTGAACTAATTTCAACCAACTTCTAGTATTTGAATTCAAATGGGGTCTTATCCTTTTTCAATGCCTAATCCAAGAGGGTGACAAGCAGAAGGACTCTCCTTCTGCTTAACCTCAATCATAAATCACCAAAAAGATGTGCAACAAAAGATAGGTAGGCATAGAGAATAGATAAGGAAGAGATTAGGTTTTTCAAATTTCAAACCAACCAAGTTGAATTCAAAATTCAACTTAGTTTGAATTAGTCCAACCCTTGGACCAGATCAAAGGCAGAAGAGAGGAAGGGTGCACATTCATTTCTGCATGAAAAATCTCATGCAAAAATCAGAAGAGGGCATGGGTTAAGGTGGAAAAGTCAAATATGGTGGGCGCTAGGGAGAGTTTGAATTCAAATCATATTTGACTTGGTCCAAATTGGTTTTAATCAAATCCATTAATTTAAATCAATTAGATAAGATTAAATCTAACCAAATTAGACTTAACTCAAACTAATAAAATTTTAATCAAATAAAAAATTAATTAGATTCAGGTCCTGATCAAATCAGGATCGTATCTTCCTTAGCAATTAGGTCATCTCATGACCTGATCGGATCAAATCCAATCAAATCAAATTCAATTAGACTTGATCAAATCCTCATCGCTCAATCAAATTGAGCTAATTAGCAATTGAATTGCTAATTAATCCTTCAAAAATATTAGAGTTCCAATTAGGTGGGTTACCAGGCATCAAAGTCCCATCAACATAAAACTCTTGAAGAGTCTTAATCTAGTGGAACTCTTGAATCTAGTGTCCTAAATAAATGAATCTCGAGATCATAGAATTCTAGATAAGTAGGACTCAAAATTTCAGTCCACTAGGACTCTAGGACACAGAGTCCCAGTCTAGTGGGACTCTCGACCATAGAGTCTCAGATCATCAAGACCCTCGTTCAAAGAGTTCTGAACATGAAGGACTCAGAGTCCCAGTCCAGTAGGACTCTTGGTCACAGAGTCCTAGTCCAGTGAAACTTTTGACCATAGAGTCTTAGATCATCGAGACTCAATATCAGCCATCAGATTAGGTAGAAACTTCTATTGTGTGTGACCTCATAGGTTCGAATCTTAAGTCGATAACACAATAATTAATTTTCTATATCAATCAATGTGACTATCTAGCAATGATACCCGACATCTGGATATGTCGAATAATTATAATGCAACATCGATGAACCTATGGCATATAGTTACTGTATAAAAATTTATCTCCTTGACCTCAATGCTCAAAGGATGATCTAGGATTTATTATCAATCCTAAAATTCATCCACAGTGTATTTCAAAACTCAGTGTCCATTACATGGACCACCCCGATCGAAGATTTGCTAAATTAAAATATAGTGATGCACTTACTCTAATACTTAGAGGGGTCAATCCTATCTTGATTCACACACCGACAAGCCAAGTACTTGATTGCACTTAGTAGCCTTTCATCACTGAATTAGAAATTCAGATAGTTCGGTACCTAAATACAGTGAGTTGCTTGCAGGTCACCATGATGATCTCAGGTCTAAGGAATACTTATACCCATATCCTTCGTAAGCAACTCTTGATAGTAGAGAGCTTCGTAGTTGGATCACATTCAGTGAAATATACCCCTACACTTCATCTGCTTGCCATAACAGTATCTCCATACTTCTTGGTTAAGAGGATAATCAATACTTATGGCACACAATGACCTACACTCGATACATTGTCATTTTAGATAACAACAAATCATTTGATCGCGAACATGTTTTGAGGACTAAATGATAAATCCTCCTTTATCGAATCTAAATAGTCCTAAGAACTTCATCACAGAAGAATTCATTATAGAAAGATGCACAAAATGATGAAAAGGCCAAAATAATAATTTTATTTATTAATAATTTAAGTATAATTATATTTAGCTCAACCATCGACAACCTAGATGATTGGCTTTAGGATATAATTCCCAACACGAATCGTTACTCTCACTCCAAGTTGCAACCATGAGATCTTTTTGTACTTATTAAAGGCTTTCTAGAGTAGAGGGTAGTTGCCTTTGAAATATCATGATTTTTGCATTCATATCATAGGGTCGGCTACTCTTTGTCTTTTTCCTTGCTTGCTTTTGTTTTGATTAAGCCCTTCTGCTTAAATCCTTATCTTTTCTTTCTCATAAATCTTATGAATTCTCTTGTTATCTTGGCTATTTCTTTTTTTTTTGTTGGATTCATCCAACTCATCACTGTCATTGTGCTTATAGGCCACTAATTTAAGGGCTACGATTTTCTTCTTCTTTGATTCTTCCTCCATATTTTGATGCATGCTTAACTTATGAGTCATGAGTGAGCTAATAAGTTCCTTCAAGGTTAGCTTATTTAGATATTTTGCTTCTTGGATGACTATCACCTTGCTTCTTAACTCCTTAGCAAAGACCAAAAATTTTTTCACATAATTTCATTATTAGTGTAGGATTTGCTAATATCAATAGATCTAATAAATATTTTAGTTATAGATTCATGTTATTCCATTTTGAATAAATATATTGATTTTAGATTTTTTAATTTGATTAGTACCTTTACCTCTAAGCTATCCTAAATTTTTTTAGTAGAAATATGAGTATATATTTTATTAAATTCATTAGCATCAAGAGAATAATATAAAATATTCATGACCTTAGTATTTATCTGGATTATTCTTTTATCAACCTCATCCCAATCCTTCTCTGGCTTGAAAGAGGGTACATCATTAATAAGAATAGTGGTTGCATATGAAGTCCATTAATTATGACACTCTATATATCATAGTCGAATACTTAAATGAATATCTTTATTGATGCATTCCAATAAATGTAATTAGTGCCATTAGATAGTAGGGATCTATTGGTTAATTGGCCTTTAGTTATAAGAGAGGATCTAATTGGGATTGCCATGATTTTTAACTCTTAATCGTTATATCAAATGAGTTGAGTACTTCCTTTTGATACTACTTACTTGCTTAAAGATAGCAACCCAAAAGAGAGTGGAGGTGAATTGTGTTCTTAAAAATTTAAAGCGAATATATGTTGCAATTGCAAATAAACCTATAGTTGTGATGTGCTTGGAGAAATATTATAAATATAGCAGTAAAAAATAAAGATGAATAACCATACAAATACTAATATATAAAGATTTATAGTGGTTTAGTGCTACACCTAGCACGTATATCACTTCTTATGACTCTCGTTTGGGAATTCCAACTATATTTATTTTTTATTATATTTTGATTATTTTCATAATCAAATCTCGTTAGTTTTACTCAGGCTTACTAACTACAATCCTTCCAACTAAGTCCTTAAGACTAGTTAATCATACACATTTAATTATGGGATTAGATTAGCCTTAATCCCTAAATTTCTATCCCCTAGAAATTTGATACAACACAATTAGTACAATGAATGAATAAATTTAAGCTCAAAAACAAAAACTCTTAAAGCTCATGGAAGTCACTGAAGAAGCTTCTTGAATACTTTGACATCCTTCTTAATTGCTTGAAAAAGGGCTAAAATGATTGGTTTGATTGATTCCTTAGTTTGTAGCTCACACAATGAATACATTAATCTTCTCCTTTTAGGTGAATCAAAATCTAGAAGGTTGGACTTGAATGCTCTTTTAAGTGCACCTTTCTTTCTAGCTTTTCGATACCCTCTTCTTATTTTCTTAGTTTTTCAATTAAATTTCTTGCTTAAATAAGTCCAAAAACGGTTGGAAGAGGCAATGTGACCATTGGAGAGCTCAAACTAACTGTTGGAAACTTTTTGTCTATTGGAGATATTTTAAAAAACTAATCGTTAGGCTGTCAAATGCAAAAGGCTCAACTCTTCTTATCCGAGCATCGACTTGGCTCCTTCAGAGGTCGACTCATGAAATACTGTATCTCATGATAGCCCTCTGTCTTTTGATTATGCCTAATCAGGGGTCAGTCCAATTGAAATAGGGGTCACTTGTCCCAAGTTGGGGTTAATTCATGAATTGTTGAGGTCAACTCAAGAATAGGCCATTTTTCACCGTCCTTTGTTTTCACTCTTATACCATTCCAGGATCGACTTTTGTCTTGCTAGAGTCTACTTCTATCCTATTCAGGTTGACTTATTGTGTCCTGGGATCAACTCATAAAATATTCGAATTTCATAGGTCTCTATCTACATCCAAGATTGTTTTAAGGTCAACTCATGCTCTATTAGGATCGACTCATGGAAAGTGCTAGTCTTTTGTAGGCATTTTGGGATTGACTATTAATGTCTTAGGATCGACTCCTGAACCTTCAGAAGATTGAATATTTTTTGTTTGAGCCTGTGGTTATTTAGGGGTTGGCTCCTACTGACTAAGAGTCAACTCTTCTTTTCCATTATCTATCAAAATCTTTTGGAAACTTCATCTTGAAATATATTGGAGAGAATTTCTTCATGATTTTATGTGCCATCTTTGAGCATCACAAGAAGCCCTACAACCATACTCTCAAGCTTATATTAGTACTAATTGTAATACTTAAATATTTTAGCATCATCAAAATCAATTCTTAGATCAACAAATCCTAATTCACTAACCCTTTGTCTGTAGTATCACAATTATGATAATGAAGTCATAATCATGATCTAGAGATGTGGTAGTTCAAACTCTATGCCCAAGCCTTGCTCAACTCTAGAGTTTTATCCCTCCTCCCCCTTCTCTTTTCCTATTTTGGACCTTTATTGTAGAGGATCCGGCAATCTTGCTTTTCATTTTTTTTTAAAATTTGTCCATATACTTAATTAAAACCTTTTATCTTCTCTTATAGAAGGACCAATCTCATAAATAAAAATAAACATTTGTTTATTATTTATAGGGTATTTTGGAGGCTCAAGAAAGGATTTTATTATTTGCAACTTTGTTAATTTTCACCAAACAATAAGATTTCCTTTCATCATCAAACGTAAACAGCCTTGGCCTCTATTATGCATGCTTGCCCCAGTCCATGCTCTTAATCCAATAGTTGAAAGATCCATATGATAATGTTCAATGGAACTAGTTATTCTAACTTTTGAAGTCATTTTTCCACAAATAGGTACAATTTTAATTTTCTTATTTTGAGAAAGTCGAGGAGAGGTCGAAGTTCCTGATATAATTAATCCAAATTTGTGCTACCTCTTTTGCAAAAGTAAGCAAGCTTTGTAGAGGATGCTATGATAGCATACAAGGGCCAAAAGCACATTTCTAGTCAGTGGCAAACAATTCCTGTTATTGTAAATAGCTTTCAATAGTAAAATCGAATATATATTTTTAGAAAACTCCTAATTACCATGATTTTAGACTCAAAATAGTAAGTAACGATATTGAATGCACGGACTATAGATAATTGATTGACATATCATTATTGACAACCTTGCTTGACACATTTCTTTGAATACCTTTTTGGGGTAAGCCATTGTCCCAGCCTTAAAATAATAGGATTTTCTTCCCTATCAGCACTACTACACTCTCTGGACTCCTGCATTCATTACTAGCGGTTGACGGCACTCACCACCCAGTTGATTGTTGGAATCCTTCCCGGTCTCAATAGGACGCTTTTTATGCTCTTCCATCGGCAGGCCTGTAAACTAGGTGGCTTGGATCAAAATGTTGTTAGCGATCATTGTTAATAAGAACTTTACAGCTATGCAGCGTGCTGGCTTAGCTTCCATGTCCAATAGAAATATTTCATGTTAAATTCTTGGCTGTTAAATTTTAAAAATATAAATTTTTATATTTGAGATATATGCATGTGAAGTGCTTATTTTCTGAAAAAAAAAATGGTGAAGTTGGGCAACCATACTCCATAAAAAGAAGATCAATATTTTTTACGCTACAAAGAGTGACTCAATTAGGAATGGCAATTGGATCAGATCGGGTTGAAAATAGATTGGATCAATATGGGTCGGATCAAAAAATTATCAATCCAAATTCGACCCGTTTATTAAATAGATCAAAAATTCAAATCTGAATCCAATCTTTTTATCAAACAAGTAATCCGATCTGACTCACTTAACCCATTTATTAAATGAATTAAATAGATTAAATAGATCGGATTAAATAAATCAGAAATAGATTAGTCAAGTTTTAAACATGTTAAATAGATCTTAAACGAGTTAAATATGTTAAATGGATTAAACAGCTTATATGACTCAATCCGACCTAAATATTAAACTGGTCAAATGGATCAGCCATCTGAAATCTGAATCCAATCTATTTATTAAACAGGTTTAACGGATTGATCCGTTTACGATCCGAACCTGTCTAATCCAAACCCAAACCTATTTAAGATGGATCGAACATAGATCGAGTTGGTGGGTCGGTTTAATTGGGACACAACAAGCTATGACTCTTTTTAACATGGCATCATTATGCATTGTACACTCACCAACCACATTAACATGTTACCATCCCCAAAATTTTGAATATGAACCCTTCTAGACGATAGTCTCAAAAATAGAAAAAAGAAAAGAAAAGAAAGAAACCTCTTCTAAATGGCGGGTGCAACCACTGGCTTTGAAAGGTAATGCAAATCTTGAATTTAGATTTTATAATTTTAGTTAGTAGAAAAAGAAAAAAATCACCAACTTAGGTTCATTTCATAGTACATCCAAAATAAAGCTAAGCATAATCATCAATGCACTGGTTTGTGGCTCGAGTTTGTTTCTATCTTTATTTCTGGGCATGACATCCACATTGCAACCATCACTATCTAAATAAAAGATGCGGTTGGATCGGAACCATCTAGTGGTGGTCCATGAAAGCATCATCTTGATGCCATCTGCAGTAGCTCCATGTAAGGTTGGACTGGTCAGAAAAGATGGACTGATGAATGCCATAAGACATCATCCAACGGTAGCAAGCTAGTTTATAGTCTTCAGGAAAATGGCAAGCTTTTGTGTTCAAACAAAGGAGCAGGACTTTCATTCCTTCAATGCACATCCTCAGTCAAGCCATATTAATAAAAGGTTGCTTTGGCCCATATATCAAACATATGGTGGTGGAAATTTTGGAATTCTTTAAAAGGCTCTCACAATAGGGTATGGGGTTGGTGCTCCAACCATATTACTTCAGTGTTATGGCATCTTGCTTTGGAAACTGCGATGGTTATCCAACAAGGAGTGCCCATCAGAGGCCCCACTCCACACATTGCAAGGAAGGGAAGAAAACTATGTTTTGGGAATACAGTTCAAGAAAAGAGTGTGGAAACGCTTAAGAATGGAAGCGAATTTTGGCTTGGGACCACAAGGTGGTGAAGCCTGAGCGGTTGCCTAAGAGGGCTCGCAACCTGGCCTACAAGTGCATGGGCTTTCCTTTTCTCTCCTCTGTATGTGGGGACTGTTTCAACAGCTACCAAGGAACCATCACTGAGGGATATATTGGATTACACTTGTGAGTGATGAGGTTGCCATCAAAGAAAGGACGCAGTAACCATGTGGAGCTGTAGCCTGTCACTTAATAACACTGTTGGGTCACTACTCTTTGGAGTAACATATGAAACATCTTCATGAGATTTGAGGGCATGTATGCGTGTAATGGTACTGTATCAATTACGGCAAGACCTTTGGCACCGTATGATGTATCATGTCGATGTTGCCATTAAGCAGATGGGACCATGGAGTTATGGTCAGACCATAATTCATGTGAATATCTCTAACCTTCACCTACCAAACTTATGAGTGGGGTAATGGTCGATACATCTGTGGTTTGGAACTCATGCAACGTGGAAAGATGATGATCCATTCGATTCCAGATGGTAACATCTTAGCGAATGGCCTAATGTAGGATTCGGGTTGTATCTATCAGAAGAAAGAATTATTGATCTTTTTTCACCATGTCGACCATTAGATCGCTCGGAGCACTTCGAACGGATCTTAAAGTGACAATTGTACAATTCAATAGTGGATTTGTGCAAAGATAAATCTTTCTTTCACACAAATGACACAACCCCTGTCCTTTTTTGTATTGTGTTAATCATCCTTCAGTTCTGTTCCCCTTGAACAAGAGATGGAAATAATGGAATGAAGCATCTGGCAGAAAAAAATTAGGTCAATTGACTTGTCACCGACAAACATTGCAACCACAAGATTTGAATCATTATATATCAAGGAAATATATGTTATAGGAGTTAGATTCTAAGTTGGTGTCACGTCCAACAGGGAGGAAAAGATAGGGAATAAGTTGTAAAGAAGCACGACTTTATTTTTGATAGAAGCTATAGAATCTATATCATGCATATATTGCTACTCTATCTCTAGGCATTGAAAAAAAATTAGTAGTTTAGCGTTATAGGTCGCTGTAAACATGTGGGACTTTAAGCATATTATTATAGATAATTACTAGCAGCAAGTACCACTTTCAAAATTAATTGCAGAATGGTTAGAAGCTGTTACCCACTTAAGACTGTTTATATGGCACCAATTTTCTTATTTCTAAATACTAAACTCTAATAAGCTAATCTGTTTTAAAATTGAGGCGCAATGGTATAGTGTTATTGGGACAAACCTCGCAGAAGAACAGCATTTGTTATTATTTTTTAATTGCCCATGTATCATGCATGCACTTCAAAGCTGCTACATTGCTAGTGACTTTAGCTAACAATGCTTTCTTCCTCCATAAAATATTTTAACAAGCTCCTAGCACTTGAGAAATATGCTTAGAATACAAGATTAAATAACGGTAAGAGAATAATCAAACGATGATTAAAGAGTGCTCCCATTCCTTTCATTGGATTGTGTTCCTGCTAACACAACCTCCAACACAACATTACTTTATTATTTTTTTCATGACCAAGTGTGCAGCCCACTGGAAGAGAGATAGGAGAACCAACCAATTATTCTATCAAACCCACCTAAATTAAAGCTGTTATACCTTGGGATGTTGTGGTGGTCCTAGCTCTCATTCCAATGCGATGATCCTTCTGGGCCCTGAAGGGAGAAACCATCAATTTTTCCAGGGACAGTGCCCTCGTGCCCCGGTCGCCAAGGCATGAAGCAAAGGTCATGATTCAATCCTTCCCCCAGACTGTTCTCCTAACGCAGAGATGGAGCTGATCAACTCTGGTTCATTCATCCGATCCAGATCAGTCGGCAGCCTTCAACATCTGGGGCACACTCACTGCATTTTCAAGTGTCGGATCATGGGACCCACATTCTTGTTCATCTTTGAGCTCTTTGATGCAGCATTTAGGTCACCCTTCCATAGATATGTCCTCATGCTAACAAGGTCATGGATTGGGGTTATCTCTTTTACGCACGAATCCACTATTGGATCACCCACCGCACAAATCTCAAAATATTCCAAATTTCGTCCTCACTCTGTTTGTATATATCTCAAAGGATGATTCAAGATGTATTCGTTGGAAGGAAGGTGAATCCTCCTTTCACGCCAAAGATACATCTCTGACTCGGAAATACTAAGGGTTTATGGTTTCAAGACTACTCTAAAGTAGTCCCTCCAAGGCTCAAAAGGTGGTCTTATTTTTTATGGGGGTTGCCGTTCCTTCAATCGTTACAAGGTATTGGCCTGTGCCTTCTAATCACTTCTCACATCATTCATCCCCTCCCACGGGCTCTAAGAAAAAGAGAGAGCCAGGCTAATTGGATAAGTCAAATATAAAATGCGAGACAAATCAACCATCATTATAGGCGGGGGAGAGCCAACCGGAATGCCCTCTCTCTCTCTCTCCCTCCCCCTTCGCCCTCTTGTGCATTGATAACCCAACATGTGAAAGGAACAACCCACACTCCCCATCTTTCCCTCTTGCCCTATCAGAACCTATAACAACTATTAATCTTTTGGCTTTTTCATCCAAAAAAAAAAAAAAAACTATTTTTTTGGGTTTGGTGGCTTCGCCTCCGAGATGCCTCCTTCACCTCTTGTGGTCCTAGGATTAGAGATCTTCTCCCCGACAGCACTATCCCCGTGCCTTGAGAAGACCACCAAAGCCTTTAAGAGCCAGGTCCTATCCTTATTGACATTGGTATAGGTGTCACAACTCACGGCAAGGGACCGAACCGTCGCCCCCATAATGCGGTGCAAAATTCCTCTCCAGCGATCATACCAATCAACAACAGGTGGCTCCCCAAAGTTTAATCATCTAATCGTGGACTAATCTCGCATGCGCGAGCCGACCGATGCTTGGCATGCGTCGAGCCCGTGCCAAACCCCTCTGGTCCATGGAGTGCGAAAAGTACGCTTCGTCGGTGGTAACATCAGTTCGACAAAGTCTTAAGGGACCGTTGGGCCGCGACAGTGACCTAACAGCAGGAGGTGCCGCGACTTGCGAGACCGGCTGGAACCTGGGTCGAGCCACCCAAGGCTCGGCTGGAGGGCTCTAGAGATGGTCCCCCTTGGGTGTGTTTAAATGTGAATAAGAAGTGGTGTGTAGGTGGCCTTGCATGAATGAAGGGCTGATGATTTTTTTTTTTTTTTTAGAGTGAAAATGATGGAGGGTTGCAGCCCCACACTTTATTTTGTTTTATCCTTCAGTCACTGCTCATGGGAGCGGAGAATTGCTTATAGGGCAGGAGATGGTGCCATCCAAATTGTTAGGTGGTTAGGATTTGGGGCTTACGGGAGTAAGGGCCTGTTTTCCACTGGTGGGGTAGAAGAGGGTAACTGTAAGTGGTTTTATTAAGAGAAATAAAAAGCTAGAGGAGAGGGATTGAGTCCAAAGTGGTAAGCTTGGGGAAGGAAGATGTGTAGAGGGGACAGCGACGGGTCCTTGGAGTAGAATAATGAAGGTGAGGATTGAAACCGTTGCAAGGGAGAATCATGGCTAAATAGGTCAGGCATGCACCAATAAAGCAACCCATCTCTAGAGAGAAAGTTAGATTTGGTTACATAATCTGCTTCCTCTAAACTATGTAAAAATAAAAAATCATGGGATTTGGAAATCTCTACTTTGGCGGACAATCCAAATAATATGAAATAATGCATGATTTTTAATTACTTGATGTGTAGGCAAAGAATTTCTAAATCATGTGATTTGTTATATATAAAAAAATTTAAATGTAGTAAATCATTTTCAATAGTTTGAATCATCGATGTTGGATGTCTGTCATCTGATTTAAATTTGATTGGATTTGAATGAAGATCCAATTTAAGTGGAGCAAAGTTCAACTCTCTCTCTCTCTCTCTCTCATTTTCCTTAAATATCTTGTCATGGAATTAATTGTACATGTAAAAACATGCAAATAATTGGTGCATGGTTGATAGTTATCCTTGTAGACTAAGAACATGGGGGACTTGCAACATTCTAAAAGATAAGGCATTGAAAACACCAATTTTGATTCATTTAAAAGTTTTTGACTTGAGTATCAAAGATTTTGCAAGATGTGTATTAGTCCAACTTTAATTTTTAACTCTTGGCTTCCTATTATTTGTGCAAGGAATATTTAACTATTTACATAAAATTTCATACCATCATGGCTCTTCTACCATCATGCTAATCCAATTTCCACTTTGTTTCATACATGAGAGAAAGCATGATGTGAGGAGCCTTAAATTGCAAGAAGGCCTTCCTACAAGTAAAGACATGGGCACCTCATCTAAATGGGATAACATATAATAAATATATCTTAACATCTAGACAGAGTCATCTTTTCTTTCTCTGGTCATACAAGTTAACAAATTACTTGATCTCGAAAGCTTGAGTTGATAGATAGGAACTATGTTCCTAAAACATATTAGACGGCTTAACAACTAGGTAGCTCCATCCTTTTCTTTAAAAAAAAGAAAAAGGAAAAAGAAAAAAAGATTGCTCTAATTTTGACTAATTCTAAATAAGAAACTTAATTAGAACTATTATACATTGCGGGCACGGCAGCAAACATCCAATGCTCATGTCAAGTCTTTTCCTTGGCCTAGTACTAACCCTACATGATAACATGAAGAACTTGGGCCAAACAATTTCATTATGGATTCAATTTGGCTATAGATTTATGAAATACTAGAATCTATTTGTGAATAATTAACCTATCAGAAGTTGGATTTGATTGCCAGTTTAACCAAGGTTTTTCTTTTGGAAGTAATTAACCCACTCAAAGCAGCTTTCCCTCTCCTAACTCTCGCTCTGTAGCGCAGCCTAAACTTCTTCCTTGGTTGTAGCAATGCACTCATCCTTTTCTTTTCCAGGGCCCTTCAGGTGGGTTGCGTGGATGACCCTCTTCGTCCACCACGCCTACTCCAACGAGAAGACTACATATTTTGACTCTTCCTCCCAATAAATTATGGGTAGCTCAACCTCCCTTTTCATCCCCAAAAAGCAAAAGCAAAGGGAAAAACTCAAAGCAGCAGCACACAAGTATCAGTTTCTATCATCCACATAGCTCAATTGGAAAATGAGAACCACACATAATTAATATTAGAATAGAAGATAAGAGCATTCATAAAATGAATATGTCAACCATAAAATTGCAGCTAAAATGGTGTTCATGAGGCTATTTTTTCACTTATTGGAGATAAATGCCGCTCCCATCGAAGTCTAGTCTAATGCTTTACCTAATGCGATAGATAAATATGGAAGAGCTTCGATTGAAAATTCTTCCTCCAGCAGTCGAACCTCGACCGAACTTCTTTAGCAGTCGAACTTCTCTAGTGGCCGAACCCCCTCGGACTCCCTCCAGCAGTCGAACCCCAGCCGAGCTCCTTCAAGCAGTCGAAATCCTCCGATGGCCGAACTCCTTCCAAACTTCTCCTTCAGTTGGACTTTTCTATCAGTCAAACTCCTTTTGGACTTCTCCTTCAATCGAATTTCTTCAGGAGCAGAACTCCTTTCGGACCTCTCTTCAGTCGGATTCCTCTAGGAGCCCAACTCTCTCCGAACTTTTTTCTCAGTCAGATTCCTTTAGGAGTCGAACTTCCTCTGAACTTCTCCTTCAGATGGATTCCTTCAGGAGCTAAACTTCTTTCGGACCTCTACTTCAGTCAGATTCCTCTAGGAGCCCAACTCCCTCTGAACTTCTCCCTCAATCGAGTTCCTCCAGGAGCCAAACTTCCTTCGAACTTCTTCTTCAGATGGATTCCTCCAGGAGCCAAACTCTCTCCGGACTTCTCCTTTAAATGGATTCCTCCAGGAGCCAAACTTCCTCCAAACTTCTTCCTCAGTCAGATTTCTTCAGGAGCCAAACTTCCCCAAAACTTCTACTTCAGTCGGACTCCTTCAGGAGCTGAACTTCCTTCGGACTTCTCCTTCAAATGGATTCCTTCAGGAGATGAACTCCATTTAGACTTCTCCTTCAGTCGGATTTCTTCAGGAGCCAAACTTCTTCCAAGACTTCTTCTTTAGTCGGATTCCTCCAGGAGTCCAACTTCTTTCGGACTTCTCCTTCAACCAAATTTCTCTAAGAGCTGAACTTCTTTCAAACTTTTTCTTCAGCCAAACTTCTCCACCAGTTGGACTCCTTCTGAACTTCTCCATCAGTTAAACTCCATCCAAATTTCTTCAGTGGATTACTCTAGATTTCAAGTAGCATTCCTTTAGGATGATTTCCTCTAGCCATATTTTCTTTAGGATTCCAAACTTCCTCTAGAATTGACATACATCAAAACTCTTCATCCCTCCACGAGGCTTCGAGCGATTCAGTATCGAACAGCTATGGCTGTCACTATCCATCTGTTGTAGACGACAACCTCTCACATGATCCTCAGCGATCAGCTATCGAATAGCTACGACTGTCACTATCAGTCTGCTATAGGTGGCGCTCCTCTCAGACGGCTTCAAGCGGTCAGCTACCAGATAGCTATGGCTGTCATTATCAGTCTGCTGCAGGCGACATCCCTCTACGCGATCTCAAGTGGCCAACAACCAGACAGCTATAGTTGTCACTATCAGTCTACTCCCAGCTTCATCTACAAAAGAGACCCTCCAGATATGTTTTCTCTAAGCTCTCTTCTTCTTTCCAAAATACTGTCGAACTCTTTTCTGAGCACTCCTTTTTCATTGGCCAGAAGAGTTGACTTGATCGTCGGAGGATCCTATCGGAGCCACCACCATCGGCTACGGATGGAACTTTATTTTGTAGGTCACCGACGGCGACCTCTTTCTTAGCTCCAGCTTGATTCGACGTTGATCAGATTTTGCATCAACAGTTTCTATTTGAGATCATCATACAATTGCTCGTGACCGTTGAAATCAAATTTCATCGATCTACATAGCTAGAGCTACCAGATCGAGATGATATTTTGAGATGATGCTTGCACGATAACTACTTAAATAATGAACGATGAAGATGATATTTAAATTATAAAATTATATAATATTTAAAAAATAATAATTTTTTTTAAAAGAATACTAATATTTTAAAAAATATAAAAAATATACTTATTTTACTTATGAACAAGCTAATAGAGGATGCGATTGGACTCCTTGACCCCATCGCACCGACCATGCATGCTGTATTTTTTTGATTTTTTATTTTTAAAAGAGTTTATAATTTTTTTAATTTAAAATTTTGATCGACTTATTTACAATAAAATATTAGCGATGAAAATTTTCTACCATTAATATTATTTTTATGATATAAACAAAATTTATGTCATAAATAATTGATTATTAGCGATGAAAAATTTTCATCGCTAATAATCTACCATTTTATTTTTTAAAAAAAATTATTAAAGGTAGCTTATTAGCGATGGATATTTTTCATCGCTAATAATCAATTATTTACGACATAAAAGATAGTTCCATCACTAATAATCTATCATTTAATTTTTTAAAAAATATTTATTAATTAAAGATTATTAGCAATAAAATTTTTTTATCACTAATAATCAGTTATTTATGATAAAACTATTTTTTTCATCATAAATAATTGATTATCTACAATAAAAATTTTTATCACTAATAATATATCATTTATTTTTTGAAAAAATATTTATTAATGAAAGATTATTAGTGATAAAAATTATCCATCATTAATAATCAATTATTTGCAATGCAACTATCTTTTTCATTGTAAATAATTTATTATTAGCGATAGAAAGTTTTCATCGCTAATAATTTATCATTTATTTTTTAAAAAAATATTTATTAATGAAAGATTATTAATGATAAAAATTTTTCATCATTAATAATCAATCATTTATGATGCAAATTTTTAAGAAAAAATTATTAAAGATCATTTATTAATGATGAAAATTTTTATCGATAATAATTTTTATTTATAATGGAAAAGAAATTTTTATCGTAAATAATAAATTATTAGCAAAGAAAATTTTTCTATCATTGATATTTTTTTATGATAAAAATATTTTTTCATCGCTAATAATCATATTTGCAATGTAAATTATTTCATCATAAATATTTGCATCGCTAAAAATCTATTTTGTTATAGTGATTGGATATCCTAAAGAGTCATTAGAATATTTTTCTATCTTCCAAAAGATCATAATATGATTGTGAGTCGACATACTATCTTTTTTAAAAAATAGTTTATTTAAGATGGTGGCATCGAAAGATAGATTAGGCTCGAGAAGAAAGTCTCTCAAGAGCCACGAGCCAAGAAACCTATGGAATCCAATCAAATTATGCCAGTCCAATCACTATCTCATCCACCTCATAGATTAGAAAGAATTTTTCATCCCCCTAAAAGGTACTTAGATACTATTTCAGAGGACGTAGAGAAAATATTTCTCATAAGAAAAGAGGTTCATGGTGATGATCCCAAAATCTATGATGAGGCGATATTAGATATCAACTTCGAAAAATGGTTAGAGATAATAAAATTAGAGATTGACTCAATGCGCTTAAATTAAGTCTGAATCTTGGTAGATCTACCTGAAGGTATAGTATCTATTGGATGTAAATGGATCTTCAAGAGAAAGATAGGTGTCGATGAAAATGTAGAGACATTCAAAGCAAGGCTCGTAGCGAAAGAATATGGTCAGCACGAAGGCATTGACTATCAGAATACTTTTTCACTAGTAGCCATGCTCAAATCCATCCGCATATTGCTTGCTATTGCAGCATATTTTGATTATGAAATATGATAGATAGATGTAAAAATAGCATTGTTAAATGGATATCTTAAGAAAGATATCTATATGGAATAATTACTGGATTTTATATCCAGTGATATCGATCATAAAGTCTGTAAGATGCAAAGGTCTATATATGGACTTAAGCAAGCATCTTAGAGCTGGAATTCTCGTTTCAATGATGTGATAAATCATTTGGATTCATCAAGAATGAGGAGGAGTTTTGTATTTTCAAAAAAATCAGTGAAAGCACTATTATCTTTCTCGTATCGTACGTGGATGATATCCTTCTAATTAAGAATGATATTCTCGTGTATTGACCACAGTCAAAATATAGTTGTCTAAAAAATTTTTCATGAAAGATCTAAGAGAGGCATTCTTTATTCTAGAAATTAAGGTCTATAGAGATAGACCAAATAAGATGCTAGATCTCTCACAGAAGATATACATAGAGGAGGTGCTAAAGAGGTTTAGCATGAAAAACTCCAAGAGAGGATTAGTGCCCTTTAGATATGGCATTCATCTCTTCAAGAAGATGTGTCTCAACACACCTGAGAAGATTGAACGTGTGAGCAAGATCTCTTATGCTTCAGCAATAGGGAGCCTCATGTATGCCATGCTATGTACACAACCTAATATTGCCCATGCTATGAGTGTCACGAGCAAGTATCAATCAAATCCAGATGAAGAGTACTGGACTTCTATGAAATGTATCCTTAAATACTTGAGAAGGACTAAGGATATATTTTTAGTCTTTGGTAATGGAGAACTCCAGATCCAAGAGTATACAGACTCGGATTTTATGTCCGATATAGATGATTGAAAGTCAACATCTGAAAGTCTATTTATTTGTAATGATGATCTGAAAGTCTATTTATTTGTAATGATGATGCTGTCAGCTAGAAAAGTTTCAAACAGACGGTGATAGCAGATTCCATCATGAAAGTAGAGTATATCGCTGCATCGAAAGCTGCAAAGGAGGCATTCTAGTATTAGAAGTTTGTCACAGAGCTCAGAGTGATGCCATCAGATGTCATTCCTCTGTACTGCGATAATAATAGTACCATAGCCCTAGCTAAGGAGCCAAGATTTCATCAGAAATTCAAGCACATTGAGCAGCGATACCACCTCATCTATGATTACCTTGAGAAGAAATACGTCGATGTCAAGAGAGTCGATACTGTAGATAATACGGCTGATCCACTGACAAAGCCATTGAGCTAGCAGAAGATCGAAGCTCATCTTGAGAAGATGGAACTTAGATTTGTAGCCAGTTGACTTTAGGTCAAGTGAAAGTTTGTTAGATGTGTGCCCTAGAAGCCAGATTGACTGTCACTTGTAATACACTTCTAAGGATAATTTTATAATTTTAACTATAAATTAATAAATAGATTATTTTTCTATCATAATGTGTATTTAAAAGTATCTATGATACAATCTTTGAGTTAATGGTAATGACAATTTATATTTTCAAGAGTTGAAAATTTAAGTCATGAATTTTCATAATTAACTCATAAATTGCTCTCGACTGTAGGATCATCATGAGGATGGTGATCGATCTGAAAGATTGGTGTACGATCACTTTCTTAGGATAGATGTGTCTTGAGTCTATGGCGTGGAGACATCAGAGTGAGAGTACAGATACTTGTTAGAGAATGAGGGCACTGAGCGTGACCACCTCGAATAGTCATAAGAAAGTCTACTTTCTCATCGATGACTGATTCGATGCTACAGTGGTGTGTATGATTCTTTGACTTGAGGTACATCGATAATTCATCTTAAGGGTGTTATAGTTTAACTACACTATAACTCAGTCTTCAAGCCATTCAGAATTTTAAGGTGTATATTGGCTATAGCATGTTCATTGTAGGAATTGGATTGCATCAATAAAAGAATCTATCTACCTCGATAGATGAGGAGTAGCCTTATTATAATCATAAGATTGAGTCCTTAAGCCCATGGCCATGGAAAAATGAAGATGATAAAAAGAGATTCTATTAGGATTTTACATTGAACTCGAATCAAATGATTAATTTATATGACGGACATTGGGTTTGACGAGTTCACCTTAACCCTAATCCTGTCGGGGCTCAAGATTGAAGAATCCAATCACATAGGTAACTATACCAAGAGGTTCACTTTTAATTTTGATGGGTTGCCATCATATATTGCTAGGTGTCACTGATGGATTTTGGAAGCAATTAGAATGATTTTGATGATCAATCATTCTAATTGTATGAATCAGAAAAGTTCTGATTCATCGAAAGGTATTTCGATGATGTCGATGATGGAGATCGTGATATATCTCATTATCATACAGAATTGAATCTAACTGGATCATACAAATAAGAGTTTGGATCTAAATGTCATCAATTGAGCTAATCTAGTTCGATTGATTTGGATTAGATCCAATCAAGTTCAAGGTAATCATGCTAGCACACGATTGAGCCTTGACTTTCTCCTTCTGAAATCTTTCTAATTCATCACAATCAAGTCAAATTTGATTTGACTCATTCTTATATTTTGAATGAATTTATTTTCATCTGACTAGAATAAGTTCAGATTAGATTAATTATAGAAATTAAATCCATTCATAGTCAAATTGGACTAGAGTCAAAAGTTGACCTATTTGAGAGAATTGAGGGTCACCTAATCAGATACTTCTAAAAAATTTTTTAGAAATTATTTTGATCTAATTTTTGGATATGTGATAGAGCATGAATTATACCTTGGGTGTACCAAATTTCATAATTTTTGGAGATGTCTAGACTGAGTTTTGATAGAGTTTGATTTGGATCAAACTCTTGAGGGAAGAGTCCTAGGCGCAGTGGACTCTTCCTTATATACTCATGCCGCCACCTTCTAGATTGATTTTTGACATCAAAATTAGATGGGCTCTGGGTATTTTTGTGGAGATCAGGTTCAAGAGTCTCAATGGTCGAAAAAAAAAGGATTTGGGTCAAAAAGGGACTTTAACTTGGCGCTATGCTTTTGTATAAGAACCCTTGCGCCGAAGCTCTTCACATAGAAATATTTTTCATATCCAAAGGCTACTATTTCAGATATCCCATTCCTCCTCTATCTTCTCTCTCCCTCTCTTCTACATGCCTAAAAGGTTAGGCATAAATCTGAGAAGAAGATCTAATCAAATTTATGAAGAGTTTAGCATCTACACGATGGTATTCGTGAGATGGATATGCTGCCTTCAAAAATTTTTTGAAGGACTTCTAGATCAGATTTAGATTTGATCTTTGAAGAAAAGATTTGCAAGAAGAAGATGTCCAGATACTTACCGAGTGGATATCGATAGAGGCCAGATGCATGCATGGCTCCTTTCAGAATCTTAGAAAATATCAAAATCATTGTAGGATAATCAGATTACCCAAATAAGATATAAAATTAAATCTAATTTAATTTTTATTTTAACTTTTAATATTAGATTACCATGATCAAATCTAAAAATTTTTAGATTTGATCAGATTATTTAAAAAATTTTTAAAAAAATTTATCTCAGATTTGATCAGATCTGCATGATCCTACAGTGAAAAATAGGATTTTTTCTTCATTTCCTACCTTTGAATTTATAAAAGGTTTGTTGTACAACCACAAGACCTTTTATAAAAAATTAGGGTCTTAATCTCACTAAGAAAATCGATTAGGATTTCTCAATTATCATAGCAAAGGATTATGATATTCGATAAAATAGTGGAGGATACAATTAAATTAAAATTCTAATTTAATTATGTATGCCATCATGAGTTATTTGCTTATATAATATTTTTATTATGTAAATTAAATAGCTTCTTTACTTTCATTGCATGGTATATTGGACTCAAATAAATTGATCAATCCTAATTATGTGGATTGACTAAGAAATTTAAAAATAGTACTCAGTCAAGAAAAACTCTCCTATATTCTTGATGCTTCTAATCCTGAGCCATTAGGAAAAGATGCCACAGAGGAAGAAAAGTTCATATATAAGATGTGGCAAAATGATTCTTTTACTGTCAAGTGCATCATACTTGCCTCCATGAGTAATGAATTACAGAGACAGCATGATGTCATAGATACTCAGTCCATATTGCTCAATTTAAAAGAGCTTTATGGAGAACATAGTAGGATTACTAGATATGAGATATTTAAGCAGTTATTTCATGTCAGGATGGTAGAAAGTTCATCTATGCAAGATCATGTGTTGATGATAATTAATCTGATCACTCGATTAAGTCAATTAGATTTTATCATGGATGGAGAGTTAAATTAGGATCTAATCCTACAATCACTCATAAAATCATTTTCTCAGTTTATCGTGAACTATCATATAAATAAACTGAAAACTTTCTTGCCTAAGCTATTAAATATACTCAAAATAGCAGAGAGCCATATCAAGAAGAATAAGGCTCCTCTTTTTCTTGTAGATGGGATCTTTAAGAAAAAGGTAGGCAAAAAGGATTTTAAGAGGAGGCTGAACCCTAAAGATGGCATAAATAAGAAGAAGAAAAAGAAGGCCTCCGGATAGATGACCTGCTTTCACTGCGGTAAGACAGGTCATTGAAAGAAAAATTGCAAGGCTTATCTTGCAACTATGAAGACTGATGTAAATAATGTACCAAAAGATATGTATGAGATACATACAATATTATCATTAAATTCTTTTATTTCAAACTCTTAAGTATTAGATACTGACTGTGATTTTCATATCTGTAAACTTTTGCAGGGGCTACAAAAATTAGGAGTTTGAAGAAGGATGACTTCGAGCTCTACGGTGCTCGAGGAGAGTCTATTCAAATGAAAGCTGTAAGGACAAATATTTTAAAGTTACCTTTTGAAAAGATCTTAGAGTTGATAAATTATTATTATATACCTAAGATCATTAGAAATATTGTATCTATACCCTTATTATTAAAATAAGATTATAATCTTGATGTAACGAGTAATAGTTGCTCTATCAAATATTCTAATAAAATAATATGCTATGGCATTTTTAACAATGATCTATTAACTCTATATTTGGATGATAATATATTTCATATTGATGAATATAGAAAGCGTAAGAGAGAAGACATAAATAATACTTTACTTTGGCATTGTTGACTTGGTCATATTAGTGAGATTAGGATTAACAAGTTATATAAAGAAAAATTCTTTGATCCTTATGATTATGAATCATTAGGAACTTGTGAATCATGTCTCATAGGTAAAATGACCAAGACTTCATTTAAAGGATATGAAGAAAGGACAAATGAGTTATTAGAACTTGTACATACAAATGTATGTGGTCTTATGACAACTCAGATCAAAGAAAAATATTTTTATTTTATAATATTTACTGATGATTTATGTAGGTTTGGATATGTGTATCTTATGAAACATAAATCCAAAGCCTTTGATAAATTCAAAAAGTATCAAAGTATGGTTGAGAAACAAACTAGAAAGAGTATAAAAATCCTTCGATCTGATTAAGAAGGAGAATATTTATCCAATGAATTTCTATACTATCTTAAAGTAAAAAAGATTCTCTCTGAATGAAATCCTTTTTATACACCACAGTTAAATGATGCAGCCAAAAGAAGAAATCGTACCTTATTGGATATGGTACAATGGTCTATGATGTACTTCATAGAGTTTCATATTTTCTTCTAGGGTCATGTCCTAGAGACTGCAGTATACATCTTGAATATAGTACCTTCTAAGTCTGTATCTAATACTCTATATGAGATATGGGGAGATAAGAAACCTAATCTTAAGTATCTTAAGATATGAGGTTGTCTGATATATGTCAAAAAAAAATTTTGGGATAAGCCAGATGTTAGAGCAGATAGATGTCTATTTGTAGGATATCCTAGAGATAGTATGGGATATTTATTCTACCATCCTACTAAATAAAAGATATTTGTAAGTAGGCATGCTATTTTCATGGAGAAAGAGTTTATCCTAAAAAGAGGCAGTGGAAGAAATATTGAACTTAATGAAGTTCAAGAAAATAAATAAAAATTTTTCAACCAAATGAACACATAAATAGAAAAGAACCAGAATACACAAATCCTATCCAAATATCCAAAGGTCTGATAGAGTGCGACATGCACCTATGAGGTAGGGGCTCATTATTAATAATGAAGTCCAAATCTTTGAGAATGATGAACCTCTGACCTATATAGAAGCTATCATGAGTAGGAACTTTTTTAATGGCAGGCTGCCATGCAATTCGAAATGAATTCCATGTATGCCAACAAAGAATGGACTTTGATAGATGCACCAAAGGGTGTAAATCCTATTGGGTGCAAATGGATCTATAAGAAAAAGATTGGAGTGGATGGTCAAGTTGAAATTATAAAGCTAGATTAGTAGCCAAAGATTTTAGGCAAAAATAGGGGATTGATTATGATGAAACATTTTCACCTATTGTCATATTCAAATCTATTCAGATTATGCTTACCGTAGCAGCATATCATGATTATAAAATATGGCAAATGAATGTGAAGATCATTTTTCTTAATGATTTTCTTGAGGAGGAGGTCTACATATTACAGTAAGAGAAATTTATCTCAAGTGAAAGACCAAATCAGGTATGCAAGCTTAAAAGATCCATTTATAAATTAAAATAAGTATCAAGAAGTTGGAATATCCGCTTTGATGTTACAGTCAAAAAGTTTGGCTTCATCAAGAATATGGATGAACCATGTATGTATAAGAAGACTTATGGAAGTACCATAATTTTTTTGTTTCTATATATAGATGGTATACTCTTCATTGGGAATGATATCCTAATATTACAATCGATCAAATTATGACTATCAAATAAGTTTTCTATGAAAGACTTGGGAGAAGCATCCTATATACTTGGAATAAAGATCTATAGAGATAGATTTAAGAAGATACTAGGCTTGTCCCAGTCTAGGTATATTGACTTAATACTGAAAAGGTTCAGTATGGATGGAAGTAAAAGAGGTTACTTACCTATGAGTCAAGGCATGCATCTCTCTAAGAAGATGTCTCCTAAGACATCTGAAGAAAGAAATAGAATGAGTTTTATTCCTTATGCTTCGGCTATAGGATCAATAATGTATGCCATGTTATGTACTAGACCTGATGTTGCTTATGCTTTAGGCATAGCTAGTAGATTTCAGGCTGATCCAAGAGAGGATCATTAAAAAACTGTAAAAAATATTCTTAAGTACTTGAAAAGGATTAAGGATATTTTTCTAGTATATAATGGATCTAATCTTAAAGTAGAAGGATATTCTGACTCTAGTTTTCAATCAAATCCAAATGACAGCAAATCCATTATAGGATGTTTTTACTCTGA
This sequence comes from Cocos nucifera, assembly GCA_006176705.1. Classification (NCBI taxonomy): domain Eukaryota; kingdom Viridiplantae; phylum Streptophyta; class Magnoliopsida; order Arecales; family Arecaceae; genus Cocos; species Cocos nucifera. Next base: position 1,396,340 of record QRFJ01000102.1, on the reverse strand, counting down.
ATGATGGAGTAGTGAGTTGGAAGAGTACCAAGCAGCCGACTATAGCTGACTCAACCACTGAGGCAAAGTACATAGCTGCAAGTGAAGCCACCAAGGAAGCTATTTGGATGAAGAAGTTCATTACTGAATTGAGTGTTGTTTTTGAGATTGAGAACTCGGTACCATTTTACTGTGATAATACTAGAGCGGTTGCTTAAGCAAAGGAACCAAGGTCTTATCATAAATCCAAGCTCATTCTGAGATGCTTCCATCTCATTTCTAAAATAATCGAGAGACAAGATGTAGTCATTGAACGAGTAAATATAAAGAACAACATAGCAGATCTGTTCACTAAAGCTCTATCATAGCAACAATTCGATCGTCACCTTGATTGTAAGGGGTTAAAGTATAAGGAGGATTGGCTTTAGTGCAAGTGGAAGATTGAAAGGAATATGCTCTCAAGCTAATCAAAATATATATTTTGATGGATCATTTTTTTATCTTTCAGGCTCATGTAATGATATTTTAAATTAATAAAGGCATTTCTTTCATCATATATCATGTCTTATTATTTATTTAAGGTTATGATGAATCCCATAAATTAGGACTATGATTTTAGGATTATGATGACATCATACCTGTGAGACCTAAAATCCTAATCTAAAATATTTCTGATCGATGGAACATTGAGTTTGGAGATCAATATTTTTGAAAAGACTGGCACATCTTATGTATGCTCGATGGAGAGGATGATTGATCTTACAATCACTTATGTTTGAAACTAATATAAGAATATGGGTACTTATTAATTAGAGAATAAGTTCACTAAATTGATCCGACTTAAGAATATCTAACGGAGTCTTATCTACTTGCCAATAGATGGTTCTTATAGTGAGAGTTGTGCATGTAATCCTTTAACCTAAGACTGCCATAGAACCTTATATGCATAAATCCATATTTTGGTTCATATTCATTCATGACTTAGTCATGTATGAAATATTCTGGATATGATGGATTGCATATGGAATCGATCACTCCTAGTAAGAGAAGATCGCGTCCGACTTACTTAAATTGAATGATGATTCAGGAAGACTTTGATCAAAGCATGATAAAAATTAAAAATAATTTTTAATATTTTATTAATCAAATCATCATCATATGATTGAGAGAAATATAAATATAAAATTAGATTTGATATGATTCTATATCCATAGTCATATTCAGAATGCAGGATGATCATAGGATCAAATTGCACGGTAACTTTACATAGAAAGATATTTTTGATATTTTCATCAAAATTTTACATCTTTTAGATAGACATAATATATTACTAGATGTCAATCATGTCTTATGGGTTTGATCGAATTATAGAGTTTAATTTGATCATCAATTAGAAAGTGTTCTTATTTATCAAAATGGGTCTGCTCAATTTGACCTAAATCGGTTTGGTTAAGTTCTAACCAAATTAGGTCAAATCGCATTTGGATCCATTGCTAGCTAGATATGAAATCCAATGGATCACACACAAAGAGAATTGATCAAGAGTTTAATTGGATTAAATCATGTTTGCAAATCAAATATGCTAGCACATATTGCAGACCCTAGCACCTAGATTTGAATTAGATTCGAATCGGATTTCGATTTGGGCTAATTAGATCCAATTTGGGTCAAATCATATTTAGTCCTCAATTGGGTTAACCATTGGCTAGATGACCAAGGGATTGGATGCCTAAAACCAGAGTCCCACGCACCAGAGAGTCTCTCTCTTGGCGCGTGGAGGAGACTTAATGCGCTAGGGGTTATAGCACATGATTTTTTGTTTGCACCAACTTCCTTGGCCTTATCCTCTTTTATTTCTATGTAAATATTTTTACGAGTTTTTAGATCTATGAGGAGGCACAGAGGAGAGTCCTTCTACTTCTTAAACTCCTCCATAGAATATCTAAAAATTGGATAAAGGAGAACTCCTTGCTGCCCCAACTTTTTGGTGTCCCTTGGACTAAGTTAAAGGCCCTTTGGCCTTTAACTTTTCCACCCTTATCTCCATGCCCCACTTTAGATGAGGCATCCCCTTTTAAGGCCATTGGATGGCCTTCATCTTTGATCAAAGCCCTTGAATAAAGGTGCCACTTAAATGAAGTTTTGCGATTCTTCATGAAAACTACGTAGAATTAATCCGAAGAATCCTTCTGCTTTAAGGCACCTCTTTGAATTAATTCTACGTACTCCACATGGCTTGACTTTTTCAGATGGACATGAGATGATGGAAAGGGCATGAGATATGCCCAAGAGAGAGCCTGAGATTTTGAGGAAGCACCCCTAAGTACATTATAAATAGGGGTGCGCTCCGAGAGTCCACGGTATTCTAATTTCTTCCTTCTTTCTTACAAGAGTTTTTTTATTCAATTTTCTTTGTTTCCTTCTCTTGTTTAGATAAAGTCCTATTAAAGATAAGAAGTCTTCTTTAAGACAGAGATTAGAAAGAAAAATTAAGAAGATAAGGAAAAAAATGTAAGGCAAGGAAAGGCTAGGAAAATGAGAGCAAGGCTAAGGAAAGGTTCTGCCCAAATAAATTTAATTCTTGTAATAAGAATTAAATTGAAGGAATCTGATTTTATTATATTAATGGCTTAATCAAATTCTTGTGTGGATCAACATTGGAGGGTAAACACATGGGCATCTGGTGGAATCCCTAACGGACTGCTGCTGGTAATTAGGATCAAATTAGGATTAAGCGATCAGAGGTATGTTCCAATATCCTAATTTATGTTATAAATGCATATTATATGATTTAAATTCTAATAAGATGGTCCTAGGATTTGGATTTGATTTTATGATTTTATAATTTTGCTTTGAAATCCATGCGTTCACCCCATACACCAGACCCTATAGCCTAACCACATCAATGATCTTTCGGAGCCTTGCAGTAATACTTACTATTTCACTGATGCTTAATCATGGGTCCTGGTTCCGTGGGAGCCTCCATGCAATCTCACTGATAACTCTTTTTTGAATTCTTCCTCTACAATGGAACACGGAGTATTCCCATCAACAAATAGATTTAGTTAGATAATTATTATGAATCCACTCTCTTAAAAATAAGATTTAACATAAATCATTACATAAAGTGGTTTCATCCCTACTTACTAAGTAATGATTCTAAGGCCTGGCAAGTTTAACTTTATTTATTTCATAAATAAAAGTTACAATAGAGAATTAAGACAACTAAAACTAATAATATATTTATTAAATGATACATGTCACACCTACCTACTTGTTTTTGTTCACATGTCCATAGTGTATCCATATACCATTGGACAAATGAAACATCATATAATTCTAAGATTAGAGAAACTAAGTTTTGCGCAACAAAACTTAAAGCATGAACAACAGCAACAAGGGTCATACAATTTGTGTTGGAACGACGGACCCAGGTGGACTCGTGTCATTAGTTAGAAGTTCATGAGAACATACATCACTCTTCCAGCATGAGCGCCACCAATACCAAAGGCCAGCAACCAACTCGTACGGCTATGTAAATATAACAGTTCAATGAAACATGGGTGGTTGTTTACAACCTTCCAACCCTTAAATCATAAAATAAAATAAAATAATGATGATGATGATGATGATGATCCTGGCAAGCACAACAAACCAGCTGCATTGAAAACCTGGCAAACTCCATGATGCAGGTCTTCTCTGAAAATTAGTAATCCTGTTAGTGGAAACTGATTTCTAGACTGCTTCCACTTTCGCCTGTATAAATTTTCCTTAGATTGGTGTGTGCTTGAAGACGGTAATACATACATTACCTTTTCCAAAATAATATAATATATTTAAAAAAAGAGAAGAAGATAGCATGCTCCTTGGTTCTGTCCCAGTTATAATACAGAATCTCACTGCAACAGTTGTCTGAGATTTCTTTGTTGTCAAACCATTGATCGACCCAGTTTGTTTTTCCTTCACCTAAAATCATCACTCATCTGATTTGGTGCAACTGATCATAAAAGTAAACAACTGATCCAAAAAAAATTATATCATGGACTATATATGCAAGTAGCATATATACGAGGTTTAACCATATGTATTGAATAAATTATGACGGTTTTTCCCCAGCTCAATTCAGTACAGAGCATACTGAAACCCATCTATTAACATATGCATTATGCTAAGCACATGGAATCATTTTAGCTGTGATAAATGATCCCCATAAGTGTATTTGATGGCTTGAAGAGCTCCAGACTCCAATATGTGGCACATACAACTTTGGCATCTATATTTTACTGGCACAAAGGTCATTAAAGTAAATAATGGGGAAAAATATTTGAGAAGCAACATGATCAGGAAAGTCCTGCATGTGGAAGTCCCGGAGGTGTTGGAAGCTCCTTGTATTTCTCGCTGATCGTGACCATAAGAACACCAGGTTGCTCTGCAAAATAAGATCAGCCTGAGCGAAATCTTCACCATGAGAAGGCCGGTATGAACCAGTTAAAAGCACCGATAAAGAGAGAGGTACATGCGATCATAGAGCACTACTGATGTCATAGAGCACTACTGATGTCAAGAGATTTAGATGGTGATCACTAAAAGAGAAATTTTCAGATCGACGAAAAAGGCCCCTGGTGAATTGAAGAATCTTCAAAGTCTTTGGAAAACCTGCCACAGTTAGAGATCCTGTAACAGAACTGAAACATTTCTCGTCTTGTTACAAATCTTTCCGAAAGGAGGTCGCACCTTCTGATTACACAATGTAGATCACACTCTTGCCAAAAGTTTTGGGTAAATTAGTAACCAGTTCAGAGGGTTGATGTGAGGCTGACAACTTTGAGACAAAAAAAGAAGTTTGAATATATGTTATCTGGAATTCATTTGTGATAGCTAGTATTAGGTTGATGCAGTATAATTTTATTGAAAGTATAATATGAGAACATTTATGCGCAAAATTAAAAAAAAAAAAAAAAAAATGTGGTTGCAATGTTAAACAAGATTAACAACAAGAAATGCGGGAAAAATACAAAACCACCCTCAGACCATCAGATCCACTGGCATCCTCTTCCTTTTTAATCAAGCTCTCATAATTTATAGAAAAGATAACTTACTTGAGATCTCGAATGCCTGTTTTTGGGTGAGCGGCAGCGAAACCAATATGTGGCAAACCTTGTAACTATCGATCAAAGCATTCTCGCAGCCTCCGTGCTTAAAGAGTTAACACCAGAAATCTCAGATGACATCGCAATCCAGAATCCAACCCCTATTCTTAAGTCTCGAACAAAGAGTAGAAAGAAAGGTCTCATGAATGGAGGAAATACCGACCTGCCAGGACAGCAGAGAGGGTTTTGAAGTAGAAGCCTCCAACTGGATGCCCTCCGGTTTCTCCACCAGGACGACGTAGAACGCGGTGTTGTCGCCTCATCTCTTGCCTTCGAAGAGAGAGCAATGATATTGAGAAAAGAAGAGATGGCGAGGCGAAGTTCTCTCCATTTTCAGACAGAAGGCCTTCTCTTCTCAGTTTCCCGCGTAACTATGAACTCCACTTCTAACGGTATATAATGCATGCGACGGTGTGGTCACCGCCAAATGAGCGCGATAGATTGTCACTGGCTATGAAGTTGTTCACCTTCCTTTTCTTAATTCCAACGGTTACTTTTATTTGTTGAACCGAAAAAGGAAAAAGATATTAAATAACAGCTTAATATTTAAACAAGTCATAAAGTAGATATATTAGGAAATGGTCTCTCTCACTCATAGGTACAGCAATGGCTGTCGTTTCGCTGGATAATAGATAGAGAGAGACAGTGGAAATCTCGCTATTAAATCATAATTTCTTGTCATCCCTCCATTAAATCTAGCTGTTTTTGTTACTCCCTAGATTAAAGATATCAAATATAAGTTTTAATTATGATAAAATAAACCATTTGAATTGTATCTTCAGGGAGCGGCGTTTGCCGTTAATATGTTGTGCAATTACATCTTCATTTACTTCTCTTCAAAAGGCAGAGTGAATTGTAACTGATCAAGCCCCTCTCTTTCATCATGGAGCACCAAGCCTATTCGTTTCTACGGCCCTCGTTTATCAAGTGCTCAATTGGCCTACAAGAACGAGCACCATGATTGGTGTGGTGCACCGCCACGTGGTGCATGTAGGATATAATCTCTCGTATTTCCTCTTTGACTAAAAATGAAAGAAGGATACAAAATTTGTCTATTCGTCTTCCATGAAATCTAATAGGAACTCTGTTAGTTCAAGAGAATACTCCAGTGCTAATCTTCAGTGGACATGAACATTAAATGCCATCCATTACAGAGATTGCAGATAAATGTTATGTAATTACCCAGAATCCAGTAGATTAGATGACCCTGCGGGTGGATCCCATGTTTTTGTTCTAATGGTTCATAAAATAAAGAGTTTGAGCTGTAAGAAGGGGATTGCAACATATTTCTTCCAATTCTTGTTGGCATTAGCTCCCCAAAGAGGACCAAATCAGAAGCTGCGGAGCTCCTACAGGAATTGAGAATTGCAAAGCTATAGTGCCAATAAACAAGGTTTGTCACATAAAAAGCTATAAGTGAAACAATCCTAAC
>QRFJ01000102.1:1357173-1389769 GCA_006176705.1 Cocos nucifera | reverse complement strand
TAGATACCTTATTTCTTTCTGTCTCTCTCTCTTACTTTCTAATCTTCTATGTCTATCTCCCTTTGGTGCCTTACTAATCTACCTATCCATATCTTCCTCATTACCCTTTCTCTCTCCCTCTCACATCCACACAGGGGAGCCCTTCTCTTTCCTCTATTTCTCTCTCTTCTACCCTACTTATTGTATCTCTTGCTTAATTTCTATCTCTTTTTCCTTTTTATGTCAGGATCATCATCCAAATTATCCATACTTTAGCTCTATCTAAGGCCAAAGATCAAGGGTTTTGCATCTTGAAGTAGGAAAAGAAAATTGAAGGCTTGAAGAATTGGGTGATTGCATCGAGCCTAAACCCTCTGCTCATTGTATACTTGTGTTGTCTATTTGCTTGAACTGATTATTAGGATATAAAGTGGTACATTAGAAAACTAAATTAACTGGTATAGGATAGGTTTCCATTATAAGTATCTCCACATATCTATAACTATCTAAATTTTCTAATCTAAACAAACTTAGTTAGGGCCTTGTTATATTTGATAGCAAGTATAGAGATGCATAATTTTAGCTCTAGACCAATCAATATTATTTTCTCTCAACAAGGGCTACTATTTCATGGTTACTCTAGTAAATTTTAATTAAAGTTTTAGTGTCATATGGCTCTAGTTGATGCTATGTTACATTATCTAGGACTGTGATAATGTACCCTTAACATCTTTTCTTGATACTTCTTTGATTAGGTAAGTACCTTTATCATGCTGGTACTTTATTAGAAAATTATTTAGCTAAATACATATCATGACTCTTGTTGTAACTAACATATCTACATATTTAGTTCTTCTATAATATAAAGTTGGCAAATAGAAAATATGATGTTTCTTGAAAATAAGTTATATTTTATTTCTCAAAGGTCTTATCATTCGAAACTAAATGTTATGCTTTATTTTTACCTTGCATAAAATATTTCAAAATATGGATCAAGCAAAAAATATCTTAATAGTACACAATAGCTAAATTTATCGTAATGAAAATGTATTATAAGAACTTGTTAGATAGGCTTACTGTAATAGAAATATTTTTAAAAAATAAAGATTTATTATCATGATGGTCATATATTTAAATGCTTAGAAGAATTCCAAATATTGATAAATTGTGTATGACTACAAATTGATCTTGGAGTAGACATAAAAAATAGTTTTTACACTTTAGTTTGATTATGATTTGGATCTAGCCAGTAGGTTGATTGCTGGTAAAGCAAGCATTTAGATGCTAGTTTCTTTTAGACCTCTATCACAAAGCTAAATGTGATTTCAGATTGCACCATTGGCCGCATTTATCTTGGGCCTTATCACCATACTAATTATAGCCTTAAGTTATGAGGACAAAAAGAGGGATTATATAACTTTTTTTAGACTTTTAGTGTTTGATTTCTCAATAGTTTCCTTATTAACATCTAACTATTTTGCATTCATTTCAAAGAAAATACGTATTTCAAATTATTTGATTGTCCATAAACCAAACATTGAACTTTTATTTTGATCCCATATCATTTTACTTTACAGACTTATGTAGTGACCATGTTTTATTTAATTAAGTATTGATTTACTTGCTTAATCCAACTAGATGTGTTAGAGACAGCTTTTTAAGTTGTTAGCTCATCATTATATTTTCTTGTTATTTTTCAGATGCTGAGGAATGGCTTGAACTTTGGGTTTGGGCTATGCATTGGAGAGTCTAGAAATAAAATAGTATTTCCTTCTAATAGGCCTTAGTTGATGGGATAAAAGTTTGTGCTGCGGTCTTTCAGGAATCTTGAGAAATAATATTTAATGAATTATGTTAGGTCGAATGTTCTTTAGCTTTGATGCTGACTAATTGGGTATTGTTGCTAAAGTTGTTTTGCTGCGGATTTATGTACGCACTAAAATTTTTGGCATTACCTATGATGGTTATAATAAAATTTTCTTAAAAATTTTATTTTTAAATTTGAGAATTGCAAGCAAGCCTTGCATGTTTTGTGGAGCTAAGCCCTGTTAATGGGTGGCAGTTTATCACATGTATAGCTCGTAACATTTGGTCAGGGCTCGACAGTGTGAGTACTGTAGTTGTAGAAAAATGTAGCCATGGGTGATGATGGTGTTGATGGTTTTGGTGGGTGGTTATTTATGTGAAAAAGGACAGTTACAAGCAGTGGACATGCAGTGTAAGTGGCAGATCCCTTATTTGGAGGTGTGTTAGAAATCATTCAATGAGGTGTAGCTATCTGAGGACATAATTAGGGGCCAAGAGCATCAGATTGGCAGCTTGTTTTTTTGTTGGTATCTAACAAAATATCTGACCCACCATACGGCTGAACTTTGCCTTCATCTGCCACATGTTAAACTATATTGAAGTTTGAATATGCCACTGTGTCATGTACATGCCACTGCATTCTGTGGTGAACCATAAAAGCCTTGAATTTAATTATAATAAAAACAATGTGTAATTTCGGTCTGAAGCAGGCAAAAGAAGGAATGACTTGCCCCTACTCGAATTTTTTAGTGCTTTTTCTATTGTTTTTTACTGCCCCCCACCCTTTTTTCCTTGTCTATGTTTGATCAGTGAAATGGGATTGCTCTAAGATACCATCTACCTTATGATTAGAAAATAAGTTGTCCCGCCAGTTTATTTCATCTCTGTAATGAAATGGTGGTGTTTTACTACTTTTTATCTCAAACTATGTACTTCTCAAAAAATGTCAAAGAAACTGAAATTCGTTTACTTGGTAGAAAATATCCTACTGCACTAGTTTTCTGAGTTGAATGATACCTTTTGATGCTCAACTAAAATCTAAGCCAACACTTTGTTTGTTGGATAACAATATAAATTAGAAGAGAAATTGGAGAGTAAAAACAAGTGAATGAGCTTTTTTGATTGCCAACATAGGTAAAGAAAAGAAAGAAATGAGATTTATACAGCTCTTTTTCTTATCAAAGTACTGGGATATGTCTGCATGACATTTAGATGCTTGAACTAAATTTAGATGTTTGGAGTAATAAGACGTGGCTTTATGTCAACAAAAAAAAGTGTTGAACCATATATGTTTGCTTGACTCGCGATGGCATTTCCTGTTTTCTTCTGAAAATTGTGGCATTCTCAGCGTTATGGCGCAAATATTATTATATATCCCGATATCAGAAAAGCTCATCAAACTGCACCTGATAAATTATACGAACAATCATTATAATCCAATAAATATTCTCTTCAGTCGATATTCACAGTTTCATGCAGTACTTTTATTCAAGCTTCTGAATTATTGAGCAGGAAAACGTCAGAGTTCAACTTAAATTCTGATGTCAATAAATCGTGATGCATCTAGTCATTTATTAACTTTTGTACCATCCAAGCTTGGTATATATGCCATACTTAGATTGCAAAATCGCATGTTTTCACAAACATCCCTTTATAATTAGATCACGAAAACACAACTTGGTTGGCCCCCCCTTTTTAATTCCTTTATTTTAGAAGCGTTTCCTCCTCCCCATCTCCAATTAAAAGAAAGCATCCATAAATATATATAGATGATAGCGCTTAGTCTCAAAAGAAAACACTGATGACAGCACTGACAAATGTCAATACAGATCGTATTGAGATTATAAATGATTTGTTCCTTTAAATTGATATACCAGAAACAAAGGAAATTATAATCTAAAAGACCTAAACGAAGGGTTAGCAAATGCGAATCCGTTACTATCATGGGTTCCTCATTGGTGCAAACTTAGAGCAAGCAAGCAAGCGGAAGTGCTTAACAAAAAGGGGACCATACTTCTTTCATAGATCTAGCTCGATCGGGAATTTCCAAGTGACAAGTTAACAATAGAGAGCCTTCAAATTTCCATATCAAAATTGCAACCCTATGTCCCAGTGCATGATATATATATAAAAAAAAAAGGGGGTAATCGAACACTTCCATGCACTTTACGAAAATAAAATTAAGTTACTAAATTTTATAAAACAGTTTTAAAAAAAAGAAAAAGTCAACATGATGCAAAAGAAAAGAAGGGAAAAAATGTAATTTAATTAACGAGCTCTCCTTTATTTGCTATGAATTACAAATGCAAATCCAGACTCACAGTCTCCTTCGCACCGCATCCATACCCACCTCGATCCTGTGGAGAAGTTGATGAAGAAGATGATGAAGAAGAAGAAGAACCCATACCGCCACCTCCAGCAATCCCTACCATCGTCGAATCATCCCCTCCAAACAACGGCAACGCCATCGAACGATCTCGATTGATCATCCCAAAGCTTGCTGCACCACCATGGACCGGCATCCTCCATAGCCCTGGCAGCGGGCTACCATTGATGGGCTGGGAAACCGTCCCTAACCCACCATAGAATCGAGTCCCGGGGCTGATGCCAGAACTGGTGCCGTTCCACGAAGGGTAGTGGGGAGGTGGCGGGGTCTCGAAGCGGCCGGCGGAAGGGACTGAGCCGAGGCGGTGGTAGCCAAGGAGGCCGTAGAAGTGTCCGTCAGTGATGAGGCCGGGCTGGTGTTGGTGGTGAGCCGCCATGGCGGACTGGAGGTGGGCGCGCTTTGCATGCTGGCGCTCGCGCTTGTGGGCATTCTGATGGCCACCGAGGGCCTGCGACGTGGGGAAATTGCGACAGCAGTAGTGGCACTCGAATTTCCTCCCACTCTCTCCACCACTTCCGCTGTTGTTATGGGTGGTGATAGGGTTGGTGGTGCCCATATGGGTGGTACCAGTATCAGCGGTGGAGGTGTGGGGGTCCTTGGAAGGTTCTTCTTGAGAGGAGTCGGGCTCATGGGGGAGGTCGATGCCAAAGATCCGGATGGAAGGGCTGGAATCGGAAGACCTGTCCCGAGCCGGCGTCGGCGGAGGATAGGGGAGCTCCAGAAGGAGTACGAACGGTGACGTCATGAAGTTCTGGTTTTTCTCCGCTCGCTCATGGCTCCGTCCCGCGGGCGTCAGCCCAGCTCAACGTCACAGTGGGACTAAGAAGATAATTGAGAGGAAATGATGGTGTAGGGAAGGATGGAGACTGGAAGAGAGAATGGACTATGGGGGAGAGGAAGAGGGGAGTTTTCCTTCTTATTATTTTCTAGTGGAGAAGGTTGCTAGGGCTGATGGTACGAGGGTTGAGGGCTACAGAAGAAGCGAACTGGGAAACAAGTTGGGTTGGGCCCAACTCGGTAACTGATGAGACCCATCTTACGGGGAGGCTTCTGGCTTCTAAAACAACCACCTAAGTACTACCACCACTGCTGCCACATAAACACCACCATCATCACACCATCTCCGTCATTGTGTCCAATTTTTTCTTTCCTCGGTGGCCTTCTTTTTATCTCTCAGCTTTTATTCATCCGTAACCATCAGTCAAGTGGGGAGATGGGTATGTGACAAGCTAAGCTCATCAGTCTCTTCTCTCTCTCTTTCTGCGTAGGGTTTCTCCCGTCCAAGGATTGGTTGCTGTGGTGGTCTCTTTATGGCTGTTGGCTTATTATATCAGCTGTCTAAAGTGGTCCCGGAGATGTGCTCCATCGGACCGTGATTACTGGAACGCGGAATGTACGTAACGTTGGGTTTTAAACCCAAAATAACGTGTAGTTATTTCCTTAACGTATCTCCATATAGCCCTCTTAATACTTGCCCATGTACAGTATTCAGCTTAAAGCTAGGTGGCTACAGCACTAGCTAAGCAGCTTGAAATTAATTTGGAAAATATTTAGGTGCAAGATTAATTAAGGAAACGATGCATATATGGATCAACAAAAGAGTAATCTTTATTTTTTTTTTTCTTGAAAAAAAAAGAAGAGAATAATCAATCCAAACCTAGATTGGGTTGGAGACATAAGACTAGGAGTTTTCCACCAAGCATGAAATTAACCTGGGCAATTACATCTAGTCCTAGGTAATTAAAGGAGGAGGAGAATTGTTTCCATATAAAAATATATGATTGTATATGTTCAGGTTCGGGCGTTGGAATTTTGGTAGCTTTTTTTTATTTGCACTATTGGGATATATTTTCATGCGTTTTATGAATGAAGATTTGATAGGGATACTTCTTTTCCTATTTTGCAAACTTAGGTGAATGGAAACATTTGGTATCCTAATCAAATTGCTTCTCACTGTTCATGTCAACAAATTGAGAAACAAACACTTTTAGAGCAGATAAAGGGTCGTAATATGCATCAAATTATTACTTAGAATTGTTGCTGACTAGAGTAACAAATTATAATGTAAGGACAGCAAGAGCAGTATGGTAAACAATGACGGACGCCTAAAGTCGAGGGTTCCTCCAGGCAAGGTCAAGCATCGGATGCTGACTTCTCCAGCATGGTGGATGGACGCAGCTATCATACATGTACCATCTTGATGTGGGCTTTCCAAGAAAGGCCCACAGCCTAGATTTGCATGCATCATGCGTAGATTTCTGATTCAGATAGAAATGGACGGCTGTCGATCGAACTGGACACAAAAAGTAGGTGTTGCATGCATTTCTCAAGGGTGGTTACAGTCCATTCCCTTTCTCTTTTTATTTAACATTATCTCTAAGTTGATGACCACCGTAGTAATATAATCAATGTTTCCCAGAAGAAGACGTACAGGTCATTTTAGGAAGGAAACGAGGAGTGGTTCTGTCCAACCATCTTTCCTTTCTCTTTCTCTTTTTCTGTTCCCAAAGACTTGGCCTTTTTACCGCTCGAAAAAGCCTTAATATTTCGGAGAAGAGAAGTGGCAACTTGCTGGGTTGACGTTGGAGAATGTGTGGTGTGGGTGGGTCGGTTTTTCGCTTTCTACTTTAAAGGTTTGTTGAGTGTTTTCAGGGTATGCATGGCCTCGCATGTGGTTAAGCAGAAATAGTAATATTATGATCATGATACGGGATTCATTAGAAGAAAGCTACCGAACTTGCCAACCAAAAGGAAATATGTGACCTTTTTCTGGGAAATATGCCGCATAACTGCAGGGAATTAGCAGAGAAGCATTAATTCTTTTCTAGTGTTGAAGAGAAATAGAGGAAAGAGAAGGGCTCCCCTGTGTGGATGTGAGAGGGAGAGAGAAAGGGTAATGAGGAAGATATGGATAGGTAGATTAGTAAGGCACCAAAGGGAGATAGACATAGAAGATTAGAAAGTAAGAGAGAGAGACAGAAAGAAATAAGGTATCTATGAGAGAGAAAGCAAGATGCATAACAAAAAAAGGATAGAGAGGAGCATAGGCTTGATTAGAGGAAATCATGTGAGACTTAGGTCAACTTATCAAGTAAAGGCAAGGGATTAGATCTAGATTTGGGTTTAGATGGAAAGAGAGAAAAAAGATTTAAAGATTTAAGAAGAAGAAGAAGAAGAAGAAGAAGAAGAAGAAGAAGAAGAAGAAGAAGGAGGGAGAGAGAGAGAGAGAGAGAGAGAGGAAATCAAGAGAGGGTGGGAATGCATTACACTAGGTGTCGGCAATATGTAAAGTGATGATTTAATTTATATGTTTAGAAAGATGATTCAATCAAAAAGAGGGAAGATATTTTTTTAACCCGATTAGATCATCTTGATATCAAAATAAAGATCTTTCTTCCTTGGAGTCCTAGTGCGCATGATTCAGATTCACAAGTAGAATAAACAAATGAAAACTTTCGTTGCTTGAATTACATTGAAGAATCAAGATATGGATCACTGCTGCTTCTACCTTAGCAGATGATGATATGAATGAACTATTGTATATAGTTTTATTTGAGCCAATTAGGATTACAAGTTTAGATGGTAAGAAATATAAATTTATAATTATTGATAATTTTTTAATAATTTTTTTAGATTTTATTTTTTCTCATAAAGATGAAGCTTTTAAAGTATTTCCAAAACTCTTTAAAAAATTTGTCAACGAAAAGGATTTGAATTATTTTGAAAATTAGAAGTTGTCATGAAATCAAATTTGAAAATTAAAATTTAATTTTTTTTTAGAAAATAAAATTAATTATAATTTTTTAGTCCTTAAGATATCTCAACAAAAGATGATAGAAAGAAAAAATAGAATCTTAGTGGAGATAGCACGGACCATGCTTTATGAAAATAATCTTCCAAAATATTTTTAGATAGAAGCTATTAATATAACATGTTATATACTAAATCATATATTAATTAGATTTATTTTAAAGAAAAATTTTATATGAGCATTGGAAATGAAAAAAATTAAATATTTTATATTTCAAACTTTATGGCTGTCTGTAATGAACTGGACCGGTCTAAACCAACCCAGTCTTGAAACCAAGAACAGAGGTGGGAAATTTCTCCTGTTCTCCTGATTTTTTCCAAGCCCCAAACCCTGCACTGCCTTTTTCTTCTTCTTCTTCTTCTTCTTCTTCTTCTTTCTCTCTAACTTCCGCACTCTCTCTCACCCTCTCCCTCTCTTCCACGAGCCCCTTCTCCCTAACTTTTCCTCTTCTTCTTCTTCTTCCTCCTCTTTCCCTTCTCTTCTTCCCTGTGCTCTCTCTCTCGTCTTCCGCTTTTCCTCTCTGGTTCTCTCTTTCGCTCGCACGCTCTCTCCTTCCCATCTCTCTTTCTTCCCCTGTGTGTGTGTGAGTGTGGGTGTGTGCTATGTGAGGAGAAGCAAAGCAGCAACAAGGAAGAAAAAGAAAAAAAAAGAAGAAGAAAGAAGTAAGGGAAGAAGAAAGACAGGGACATGTTTCTTTCTTCCCCACTCTTTGCATATGGGTGTGTGTGTATGAGCCCGTGAGCGGACAAGGAAAGGGGAAAATAGAGAAAAGAGAAAGGTACAACAAGAGAGAGAGAGAGAGAAGAAGACAAAGAGAAAAGAAAAGAAACAAAGGAGGGAAGACTCTCTCAATTCTCTCCTAGCACCAAAGCATTTACTCCCTGAGCTTTAGAGCATTGCCCTCATTCCATTGATAATAGAAAGTCAAACAAGTTTAGTAAATTCTCTATTATAGCAATAGTTGGTATAAAATTAAAATTTAAAATTTTTAAGAAATTAAGGAAAATATTAGATTTTTTAAGAATTTTAGAAATTAATTTTAAAAATATTGATGTGCCATATGTTTGATACATGCATAAAATGTTAGATTATTAGGTCCTAAGAAACCCCGAGAGTGCGTTTGATTGTCGGTTGTAGGTACCTACAAGGTAAGTAACATTTACATTTTATCGTATTTAGATATAATTAAATGAGAATGTGTCTTATCCATTTGAAATAATATAAAAAATTATAATTACATTTGATTTTATAGTATGTTGTATAAAGTTTTTATAATTATGAATGAATGATTTATGGGTTGAATATTATAAGTGAAGTAAAGGATATGATATGCTATAATCGGACCAGGCTTGATAACTTATGATTATTGCCTGTTGAAGTTCAGGTATCATAACTATATCAAGTTATATTAAATTGTATCGAAAAGATGACAAAATGCATGAGTTATATCATCATTGTAAGATGTATCGTTTGACTCTCAACCTTATTGTGTTATTATTCGGACTTGAGATTTTTACCATGGGGATAAGCGTGGATTGAGATCCCAACCATGAGGGCAAGTATGGATTTGAGATTCCTACCATGGGGACAAGCATGAATTGAAATATCCCCACCATAGGGGCAAGCATGGACTTGAGATCCCCACCATGGGGGCAAGTGTGAATTGAGATCTCCTACCACGGGAGCAATCATGGTACCACAATGTGGGCTGTGAAGCTAAAAGAAAGTGGGTACCCATGCTTAAGTATAGTATTATGAAATCAAATATATATATTGGACTTTCATGTTATCTATTAATTTTTATGTATTAGATGGTTGGCATATGATTATGCTTGAATATTATTTACCACAGGACTTTGATACTTATCTGATTAATATCACCTCTTGCATGATATACTTGAATTACATTGTAGTATGATTCAATTCTGGCATTATACATGTACTTGCCACTTACTAAGCCAGGAAGCTCATAATCTTCCTTTATTGTTTAGATCCAGAATTCAGAGGTTAGTTGGACCGGCATTTTTGGGGATTGGTGAGAAACAAGACCGCATTTGTAATTAGTATTAAAAAGAAAAAAAAATGATTGGCTTAATTATATGTATATTATAATATTTTTCTGAGTTATGTAACTAATCTATCTGTTAAAAGTTTTTGAATTGTAAAAGTTAAAAGAATTTCATATTAGCATGTTTGAAAATGTGGCAGTATACATATATGAACTTATAGAATAATAAGTTGTATACTCGGATATTATTGTCTCCTATATGTGAATGGTATAAACTGCAGGTTATATTGATTCATTGATAGGTGGATGCCTTATATGCCTATAGGAACGATTCCCTATAAGTATGTGACGATTGTTCACATTCTCAATATTTTAACCTGGGTTCGGGGGCGTGACATTGTCATTATTTTATTTTGAATAATGGTAAAAATAAGTTAGATAAATTTGATGCTAAATCTGATGAAGATATTTTGCTAGGATATTCCTCTACTAATAAAGCATATAAAGTTTTCAATAATAGAACTCTAGTAGAAGAACAACCAATTCATGTTAGTTTTGATGAAACTAATAATCTTCCATCAAAGAAAGTAGATTTAATTGATGATGCAGGTTCTTTTAATAAAGAGATGTAGGAAATCATATTAAAAGACACTGCTTCTCAAGAACAAGAAGAAAAGATCAAGAGCAAAAAGAAGATGATGGACTTTAAGAACCATCAAATGTATATCAATAAAGTCCACATGATTTATCTAGGGAATGGAAGTATGCATGTAGCCATCCTAAGAAATTGATTATTGGTGATCCATCTTAAGGCATCAGACTAGAGCATCTATTAGAGAAGTATTATATTATTTTATATTTGTATCTCAAATTAAATTAAAAAATATTTTTGATGCTCAAAAATATGCTAATTAGATAAATGCTATACAAGAGAAATTAAATTAATTTAAAAGAAATAAAGTTTGAAACTTAGTTAAAAGATCTAGAGACCATCTTATAATTGGCACAATATTGATTTTTAGAAATAAATTAGACGAATAAGGAAATTAGTTGCATAAGGATACAATTAAGAAGAAAAAATTGATTTTTATGAAATCTTTGCACCTGTAGCTAGACTTGAAGCAATTAGATTATTGTTAGTGTTTACATATTTTATGAATTTCAAACTTTTTTAACTATATATTAAAAATATATTTTAGAATAATTATATTATAGAGAAAATTTATATTGAACAATCTTCTGATTTTGAAGATCATAAATTTCTAAATCATATTATCAAGTTAAATAAAGTTTTGTATTGCTTGAAATAAGCATCTCATGGTTGATATGAAAAATTAAGTAAATTCCTACTTGAAAATGATTTTAAAAAAGAAAATATTGATAATGATTTATTTATTAAAGAAAAATTAAATAATCTCTCAATTATACAAATCTATGTTGATGATATGACATTCGATGCTACTAATGAAATCTTGTGTTAAGAATTTGTTAAGCTGGTGCAAGGAAAATTCTAGATAAGTATGAATAAAGAATTAATCTTCTTCCTCAAACTCTAAATTAAGCAAATGGAGGAGAGGATCTTCATGATCAACCAAAGCAAGAGTACTAGAGAAATTTTAAAAAAGTTAAGGATGGAGAATGTCAAAGGAATTGGCACTTCTATGAACCCTATATACAAACTTGATCATGATGAAAATGGTAAATGTGTAGGTTCTAAATTTTATAGAGGTATGATAGGATCTTTACTTTATTTGACTGTTAGTAAGCCTGATATTATATTTAATGTATACATATATACTAAATTTCAATATAATCATAAAGAATTCATTATTATTAAAAGAATCTTTAGATATTTAGTTGAAACTTAAAATATTAGATTATGATATTCTTACCAATCCTCTATCAATCTAATCAATTATTCAGATACTGATTTTATTGGTGCAAATTAAATCAAAAGAGTACAAGTGGAACTTGCCCATTTCTAAATATAAATTTGATTTCTTAGTTTAGCAAGAAATAAAATTCGGTAACATTATCTACAATATGGAAGCTGCATATTTTGTAGTAAAAAATTATTGTGTTCAAATCATGTAGATCAAAAAATAATTAGAAGATTATAGTATTAAATACAATAAAATTTTCGTAACGTGTGATAATACTAGTACAATAAATGTAACTAAGAATCTAATTTAATATTCAAAAACTAAATATATTAAAATTAGAGATAATTTTATTAGAGATCATGTATAAAATAATGATGTAGTGCTTGATTTTGTATCAACTGAAAATCAACTTATTAATATTTTTATTAAACCTTTGTGTAAAAATATATTTTGTATGATTAGAAGAGAATTAGGGCTTTATAGATCTCTTTAGTTGAGCCAAAATACTAGAAGACCCATCTAGATTAACCAAAGTTTCTTTTAACTTGATTTGAATGCTATTTGATTCCAAATTGATTGAATTTTTTTTCTTGAATTAAATTTAATCTTTGCTGATTTTTTGCTTTAGGAGTCGACCATTAATATTGAGGAGCTAATCCTTAAAAGCTAGTAGGACTGCAAGTCGACTCAGAAAGACCATTCACAAACTCCTATGCCACATGAGTCGACTCATGGAAAATCTTAACCCCTAGACAGGAGGTGGCTCAAGGATTTTCTTAAGTTGACTCAAGGGTCGGGGATGGATTTTTTGTCTCAAATTATCCTAAACCTATGGTCATTCTATCTCACCTCTCTTGAGCCAAAACTCTTCCAAAATCCTCCCTTTGCTTCACTTCCAAAATCCATTGCTCCCAAATCTCGATTTTGAGGGATCTTGATCTCCTATGGCATCTAAGAAGCAACTCGCCTACTGCGTGAACCACCATTGCACCTCACATCCTTGGGCTAGGGATCCTTCCATAGGGACTCAACTAGTTGAAAGATGGACCGAATTTCAATCGAACCCAAGACAAAAAGCAAAGATTAAGTGTTGGAGATCTTGTACCAGAATATTATGGTAGGAAAAAAGAATAAATAAAAAAATATAATTAAGTACGTGGATCAGTCCAAAGTCTTGCTTTCATGGGGCATACAAAGCTTCACTATAAAAAAAAATAAATACAAGAGGAGATTACCCATTCTCAATACTCGTATTCAACTAGAAGCTATACTTACAAAGCTCTCTCTTGGAGTTCTCCTGAAATGATCATAGTCTGGTATCTAGCTATCTGCCTGGAGCCTCCTACTCTTGTTGTCCACTGGTGCCTTCTGATTTGTTGTCTTCTAGTATCTCAGATCTCAGTTGAACGACCACCAAGCCACTGTCCGTCCACAAGCTTTTATAAACCTCAAATCAAGTTAGGATCAGAGTAAAGACTCCGATTCAAACTCAAAATAGCCCCTACCTATTGGATCAACTCCCAGATCACACCCGTAAGCTCCAACCACCATTGGATTGCGCAAGTGATTCATAGAAAACCCAAAGACCATGTAAAATAGGATGGGAAATGCTCCTGGTCCATCGTGGACCTCATGAAATGGGGTGGGAAATGCTTCAGATCCATGGCCACGCATGGACCGCATGGAAGTTAGGCTCGTGCATGGTAGGCCCATACTGGGCCCACTCACAGCTAGCCTGCGCATGCATTTACGCATGCTGGACTTGCCAGTGCTGGGCCGCGCACCCATGTTGGGTTGTGTGCTCACGATTGGCCCACACCATGTGCCTGGCGGCCCGCCGGCCTATGCTACTATGGGCCCACTTCAACAACCTATGGACCATACCAACCCACTAGCTGTTGGTCTTCCTTCACACGTATCTTCTCTATCTAGACTTCGTTTGGATTGTTCTTAGGCTAGTTGGACTCCATTCATCATCCTAGACCTCGCTGTGAGCTTATTATGAGAGAATTTGAGGTGCTTTGCTCAACAATCTCTATCTTGACTCGATATTCAATCTCTATCTATCTAAGAGCTCATCTCATGCCTTCATATCCTGGGGCAATTACCTATTGATCATGGATGGGCAAATATGAAAGTCGAGCCAGATCACTCGATCCCATTTTCGTCATGGGCTGTGTCCATTCTAACCTGAGATTTGCTTGGAATAGCCTTCTATGATAATAAGAACTTCACCTTATGACGTCGCAGTCGTCCTCCCAAATCTTTCATCTAATGCCCGATCCACCTCCACTTAGAGCTCCATCTCACACTGGACTTTCTGCTATGAGGTAGTATCCTTCATACTTTCTTTCTCTAATTATCATTCTACTGCCATGCATGACCTTCAAAATTTCTCCACTAGCTTTTCATCTGAAGCTGATCGAATTCAGTCTATTTAGTGAGATTAGATTCTTCTTAAAGCTGGGTATATATCAAACCTCACCCAACTTCTTCACTGTTCCATCATGAAGCTTCATGCTGACCGTCCCACTGCCCTTGATCTCATAGCTCAATCCATCAGATAGAAACATAGTGCCATCACTGATCTTCAAGGAGTCAAACAGCTCCTCTCTATAGCATACATGATGAAAACAAGCAGAATCCATAATCCACTGAAAGAAAAAAGTAAATATCTCATCAGTTACTAGAAGAACATCATCACTATCTTCTATATCGCTACTGGCTATCGCCACAGCAGCATATATCCGATCTTTGAGTTGGAGGCAATTCTTGACATGATGCTCCAACTCATCGCACCGATAGCATCTGATCTTATTCTAATCCCTCATCTTAGATTTGGACCACTCACCTCACATTTGTTGTAGCTCCATCTTCTGCTGCCATCATCTTCAATCACCATCAAGGTCGAGTTACCTTCTAAACTCGAGGCTCGATTCTCTCACTTGAGAACCTCATTCTGGAATAGTGCAGAAGTCATATTTTTCATCTTGATGGTGCTTTTGTCTACAAAAAGAGCAGTCACCAAAGACTCAAAAAAGGATGAAAGAGATGATAGCAAGACCAACGTCCTGATTTTTTTCTTAACTTTTTTGACAAAGCTAAGGAGGTCGATGAGGTTCTTCTGATAGTTGGATAAATACTCTTGTATTTTTTGTCCTTCATCCATCCATAGTTGGTAGAACTGTCTCCAAAAAAATAGCATATTGGTGAGTGATTTTATCATGTACAACTCCTCAAACTTCAACCACAGCATCGTCAGAAAAGTCTCATCAAGTACATGGATCACTACATCATCTGCTAGGTATAAGCAAATTGTGCTCACCACCTGCATCTGGATCTGCTTTTAATCATTCACCTCCATCGTGGTAGGTATCTTCTTGTATAAGAGAGCATTGATTAATTCATATTGGACGAGTACATTCTTTATCCTTGCTTTCCATAAAAAAAAATTATCCTTCCCATCGAACCTATTGATGTCCATCTTGATTGCACTTCTCTTCTCCATATTCTTCAATCTTTATCACCACTGTCTTAATCCACACTCTGGTAGCACCAAACTCTGATACCAATTATTGGGATCTCATACTAGAATATTATGCCAAGAAGAAAGAAGAAATAAAAAAATACAATCAAGTACGTAGATCAGCCCAAAGGCTCATCTCTATGGGGCATGCAAAGCTTCACTATGAAAAAAGAATAAATATAAAAGAAGATTATCCACTCTCAATACTCGTATATAATTCTCTCAACTAGAAGTTATACTTACAAAGCTCTTTCTTGGAGATCCCCTGAAATGATCATAGTCTATTGCCTAGCTATCTATCCGGAGCTTCCTGCTCTTACTGTTCGTGGCGCTCTTTGATCTGCTGTCTTCTACTATCTCAGATCTCAGCCAAACCACCAGCAAGCCACTGTACACCCATAGGCTTTTATAAGCCTCAATCGAGCCAGGATTGGATTAAAGACTCTTATTCAAACTTAAAATAGTCCATGCCCATTGGATCAACTCCCAGATCATGCCCGCAAGCTCCAGCCACCATTGGATCATGCAAGCAGTTCATAGAATACCTAAAGACCATGTGAAATGGGATGAGAATTTTTCCTGGTCCACCATGGACCGCATGAAATAGGATGGGAAATGCTCCCGGTCCACGACCATGCATGGAAGTCAGGCCCACATGTGGCAGGCCCGTGTTGAGCTCGTCAGCGCTCACTACAAGAAAACCTATTTTTTGCGATGTAATATTTTGATCACAAATAATAAATTTTTATTGCTAATAATTATTAGCGATGAAAAATTTATCGTTAATTTTTTATCGTAAAAAATGGGATCGTAGATAATAATTAGCAATGAAAAGGTAATTTTTATCACTAATAAAATTTTTTTATGATGAAATATTTTTGTCAAAAAAAAATTTTATTCATTAAATTATTTACGATGCAAATTTTTATGATGAAAAGCAAAGTTTTTTATTATAAATAAATATTTTTTTGATGAATAATTTCCATCATAAATAAAAAAATTATTTATGATGAAAATTTTTCATCAAAAATAAATATTATTTATGGTGAATTTTTTCATCGCAAATAAAAATTATTAGTGATAAAATTTTTTCATTATAAATAATAATTTATTAGCAATAAAAAATTTTCATCTCAAATAAAAAATCATAAATAATTATGTTGTAAATTATTTTTTTAAAAAATTATAAATAAATATATTATATATTTTTATTTATAATTTATAAAATTAAAATAAAAAATTTATAAATAAATTTCATTATATAAAAAAATATTTTATTATAAAAAATATTTTTTGATAAATAAATATAAAAGATCCAAAATAAATATAAAAATAAGAGAAAACAAGCCGTCGGCCATCAAGCATCAGCAATATCTGAAAAAGAAGAATCGATCGAAGGATGGATGCACTCAGAGGAGCTCGGATCGGCCTACTGCTGTCTCATCAGCTACATCATCTATTCCATCTGTGCCATCTGTTCCATCATCTATGATTGAAATAGTTGGTACTCATCGATGCGTACAATCAACTCAGCAGTTCACTATCGATCTTCAACAGTCTATCTTTGTATCTCCACTAGTCGAGCATCGCAGGCAGCATGGATGCCAGTTCTGGATGAGCATGAAGATGTAGGAGCTTTGATACCATTACCTAGCTTTCTAACATAATAGGATCTCGTACCAACTATCTGATCATAGATCTCGTCATCTATGGGTGTGGTCGAGCCCTCTAGGGTAGGCTGGGATCTAATGTTTATCATACGATCCTGAAAATTAAAATTATAACTATTCTAAGTTTGTACTAAAAATTAAAATACTTAATAAAAAAATAGTTGAAAAAACTTACGTAAAGCTTTTGGCTTTCGGCCATCCAGTCCCCTAACCGTCGCTGATGGGTCCACTAGTAGATCTCGATCCTACCAGAAAGCTCGCCACTCTCTATATCTTTCTACAATTTGAAAATAATTAATATATTTTTTTAAATAATTAAAAAGTTAAAATATAATAGATAAAAATTACTTACCATCTATTCCATATGGTGAGCGAATGGTGTCGAATCTCCATAATGCGAGACTGTCTATCTCACCCGATTCACGATATTTTTGGCACATCAATCCTGCACAATTAATAATCAAATTAGTTAGTAAGTAACTAAATTTAAAAATAAATAATTTAATTATTAAATTCTAAATAAAAAAATTATTTGATATGCCAGATCTTCATACGTGTGGTATATGATAGCCCAATCCTCGATACTGATGCTGTCAGATGGTTGCTACCACACTGCCTTCACACCCTAGTCATGCACTACAGCATATTAGTGGTGATTAATGCGATGCCAATACTCCTTAAAATATGAGCATAAATGATCATCTATAGCTCGTTGCATGCGATCGTGCTCAAAATCAATAATCTTAAATATAGCCTACCAATAATAAATATTATAAGAATATAGTATTAATTAAATATTTAAATAAATATTATTATACCTATAAGTGGCTATAGAAGATCTTCTTTTAAGGTCGTATAATCTGACGCCAATTGAATAGCGTTATCGGGGCATAGCTGTGGCAAATGATGCCTAGCTCAGTTTGCCATGGCTCGCACCATTCCCTAATAGGCCTAGTGTAGCTTAGTGGTATCTCGATGCAGAGACACTATCCCTTGTGCTTACATCTCCAACACTCAAGGGTGAGGTTTTTCGATGGACCTTGCCCTCACCTCACCACCGACAAAGAATGGCCTAAAAAAATAATGAATAAAATATTAGTATAATAGCCATCTATAAACCTAATAGCTAGGTAGATTAAAATAAAATTTTATTATATAAAGAATATAAAAATATCAGTTGGGGCTGGCTCACTCGAACTCGCCTCACTCAGACCTGCCTTTACAGGGCATCTGACGACTTCGATGGTGCAACAGTGAAAATGGGGGAAGACTCAGGGGTAGGTTGGAAACTCGAACGTCGTCGTCTCGCTCCTAGTGCCATACCTGCAATACTTGAACTATGCATATAATTAACTTGACATGTAAATGAATATAATAATGAATAATAATAGCGAAAAATACATAAATGCTAATGAATAGAATTGTATTGTATACCATTATTGCAAGAGAAGATTCAATAAAGGATATAGATCCACTTATCAGTATCCATATCCTCGATTTCTAGATCCTCTTCTGAATCATAATAATTGATTAATGTATCGTCTTCTATCTTATCATCACTTATGAATCGATCATCATCCTTCAAATCATCAAGATTAAATACAAAATCAACTTTAACTTCATTGGATGGCAGATCAACCCTATTCAAAGGAGTTGGCATAAGTTCTTCATCAACAAGGTGCTCGATCAATGTTGATTCTTCCTCTTGAAAAGCTTTTTCTTCATGTAGATTTGAATTATCATCCATTTCTAGTTGGGTTGGTATGTCATATACGCCTGTAGGTATTATTCTTTGTACGACATGTCAATCATCTTGATATTTTGGATCCTTTAAATATATTGCTTATTTCGCTTGAGTTGTTAATATATATAGCTCATTCTGATATCATGTTCATGCAAAATTTACACTGATAAAGTATGGATCGATATGAATACCGATCTTCTTATTACTAATATCCCACCATTCACACTGAAACAAAAATATCAAATATTTGGACCCAAACTTCAATTCTATGATATCTATCAATACATCAAGATATTCAATCTTCTCTTTTCCTTCATATCCTATCGTAGCAATTCCACTATTCTAGATCCATCTTTACATCTCAAGCTCTCTTGTATGAAATCTCATTCCTCCAATAATACAGGATGTGTAGTAGCTAATCCTTCGATCGGGCTACATGCTAAATTGTACAACTCATCGATCGCACCATTTTTTTTATTGAAATACTTAGATTTTATCTACAATATAGCATAAAAAATTATGTCAATATAAGTAATTAATTATATAATTATGAAAATATAATATAATACTTGTAAAATTTACATGGTTTCCAAACCATTTTGCAAATTTTATCCTATGTTGATCATCAACATTTATATTATTCTCTCTGGATAGTATATTCTTGTGCTTACTGCAATAAGTCATAATTTTTAATTTTATATCGATATAAAAAAATTAGTTAAAATACTAAAATTATTCTATGATAATACTTACTCAATTAAATCTTTAATTTCTTCATAATTATTTAGAATATAGAAGTATACCTTGGATAGCTCATTCACGTCTATAAACTCATATTTTCTTCCACTAATGGGTCGAACTGTTTATTTGAATATGAATAGTGTCAGTTCATCATCATCCCATTCATGGTCAACCTTACGATCTGCATGATTGAATCTATTGACGCAGAATCTGGTCGTCGTCGAAATCAGCTGGAGCGGTGGTGGATGAGGTCACCGTCGGGACCTACAAAATAAAGTTCCATTTGGAGTCGGTGGGGGGTGGCTCTGACAGGACCCTCCGACGATCAAGTCAACTCTGGCCAACAGAAATAGAGTACTCAAGAATGAGTTCCACAGAGCTTAGAGAGAACAGGAGAGCTTAGAGCTTAGAGATCAGAGATCTGAGTTAGCATATCTGGAGGATCCTTTTTATAGCAGAGCTTGATGGTGACAGCCGTAGCCGCATGCTGGTGGGTCGCTCAAGGTCCGATGAAGTCAGTCTCATGGGAAGGTACTATCTACAGTGGGTTGATTGTGACAGCCATCATCGCCTGGTAGCGGGTCACTGTCGCTTGCGGTGGACTAATGGTGATGGCTGCAGCTATCTTGGTACTGAGCCGCTCGGGACCGAATAAATGAAGGGTTGAAGGGCTTTGATGTATACCCATTTTGAAAGAGTTCGGACTCCTGAAGAGGGAGCTCGAAAGGAGTTCGGCTCCCATAGGCGTCTGACTGGAGGTGAGCGGCTAAGGTCCGATCGCTGAAGAGTTTGGTAGGAGCTCGACTGGTCGAGGGGATGTCTGGGAGGGGTCCGACTGGATGAGCTCGGCTCCTGAAGAAGTCTGATCGAAGGATGTTTGGGATGAGTCCAGTTCTCCGAAGAAGTTCGGCCGAAGAGGAAGCTTGGAGGGAGTTCGGCTCTTATAGGTGTCTGATTGGAGGAGTGCGGCTAGGGCTCGACCGCTGAAAGTTCGGAAGGAGCTCGATCGCTAAGAAGTTCAATCGAAAGACGACCATCGAAGAGTTCGTTGAGAAGTTCGGATGAGGAACGACTGCTGAGGAGTTCAGCCTGTTGAAGGGATGGCCGTTGAGGAGTTCGGTCGATGAACGATCGCTGAGAAGTTCGACCATTGGGAGTTCGAAGGAGCTCGGTCGGCTGAAAGATTTGGCTAAGACCTGACCGTTGAGCAGTTCGATCAGCTGTAAGAGTTCATCCAAGACCCGTCCACTGAAGCTCTTCCATGGCTACTGGTTGCATTAGGCTGAGCATCGAACTAGACTTCGACATGAGCGGGGTTTATCCCCAATAATAGCCCCCCCACTCCCGAGTTTGAAACTCGAAGGAAGGGAGTGCAGAAAAGATGACTACCGAAGTCTTCTTCTGGGCTCCATGTTGGTTTAGGTCAAAGCTCAGAGGAGATCTCATCTTCAGCTAAAGTTGATGTTGAAGTTGAAGCTCGGGAGAGATTTCATCTCCAACTGAGGTTGAGGTAGGCCTCATCTCCTACGATCGAGATTGAAGGTTGAGCTCATCGGAGGTGACATTATCTCCTACAGC
Source organism: Cocos nucifera (assembly GCA_006176705.1). Classification (NCBI taxonomy): domain Eukaryota; kingdom Viridiplantae; phylum Streptophyta; class Magnoliopsida; order Arecales; family Arecaceae; genus Cocos; species Cocos nucifera. The sequence continues at coordinate 1,368,637 of QRFJ01000102.1, read as the reverse complement.
CGAGACTGACTCGAAGGAGATCTCCTCTCCTATAGCCGAGGTCAATACGGGCGCTCGAAAGAGATCCGATCTCTGATCGAGATTGACTCGGTCGATCGGGAGAGATCTCATCTCTGACCGAGATTGGCTTGGTTGATCAGGAGAGATCTTATCTCTGGTCGAGATCGGCTCGATCTCTTATGATCGAAATTGATGCGGGTGCTCAGGGAAGATCTTATCTCTTGCAGTCGAGTGTGCCTCGGGGGAGATCTTATTTTCGACGATCGAGGTTGATGCGGACACTCGGAGGAGATCTTATCTCCTACAGTCGAGCTTGGCCCAGACACTCGGGAGAGATCTTATCTCCTACGATCGAGCTTGCCTCGGAGGAGATCTTATCTTTTACGGTCGAGGTTGACCACAGTCGCCCGGAAGAGATCTCATCTCTAGTCGAGGTTGACTCGATCGCTCGAAAGAGATCTTATCTCTAGCCGAGGCTATCGCGGTCGCTTGGGAGAGATCTTATCTCTGATCGAGGTTGGCGCTCGAAAGAGATCTTATCTCTAATCGAGATTGTCGCTCGGGAGAGATCTTATCTCTAGTTGAAGTTGGCTGGGTTGCTCGGGAGAGATCTTATTTCTGATCGAGATTGTCGCTCGAGAGAGATCTTATCTCTAACCGAGGTTGGCTCGATCGCTCGGAAGAGATCTTATCTCTAGCTGAGGTAAGAGATCTTATCTCTAGTCGAGATTGTCGCTCAGGAGAGATCTTATCTCTGATCGAGGTTGGCACTCAGGAGAGATCTTATCTCTGATCAAGATTGACTCTCAGGAGAGATCTTATCTCTGACCGAGGTTGTCGCTCGGAAGAGATCTTATCTCTAGCCGAGGTTGGCTCGGTCGCTCAGAAGAGATCTTATCTCTAGCCAAGGTAAGAGATCTTATCTCTAGTCGAGGTTGGCTCGATTGCTCGGGAGAGATCTTATCTCTAGCCGAGGTAAGAGATCTTATCTCTAGTCGAGGTTGGTGCTTGAGAGAGATCTTATCTCTGATTGAGGTTGACTCTCGGAAGAGATCTTATCTCTGGCCGAGGTTGGCGCTCGAAAGAGATCTTATCTCTAGCCAAGGTTGTCGTAGTCGCTCGGGAGAGATCTTATCTCTGGCCGAGGTTGGCACTCAGAAGAGATCCTATCTCTGGTCGAGGTTGGCTCAGTCGCTTGGAGAGATCTATCTCTGGTCGAGGTTGTCGCTCGGAGAGATCTTATCTCTAATCGAGGTTGGCTCGATCGCTCGGAAAGATCTTATCTCTAGCCGAGGTAAGAGATCTTATCTAGCTGAGGTTGGCTCGGTCGCTCGGGAGAGATCTTATCTCTAGCTGAGGTTGTCGCTCGGGAGAGATCTTTTCTTTGGTTGAGGTTGTCGCTTGGAAGAGATCTTATCTCTAGCCGAGGTTGACTCGGTCGCTCGGAAGAGATCTTATCTCTGATCGAGGTTTATGGAGATCCTATTTCCTGTAGACTTCGGAGCTCGGACTTAGACTTTGCTCACATTAGGGTGAGGTTCTCCTCCTGCTCCTAACGGACTGTGGGAGCACATTCGGACCGTTGTCCATCTCCCCCCGTCTCATCTAAGATGAACGAGGCCTTCGACTTTGCTCGCGTTAGGATAAGGTTCTCCTCCTGTTCCTAATGGGCCACTTTTGCTCGTTTCTTTCCTGTCATCACATAGTTTTTGCATCCAGAAATAATGTTATTGAACGGAAAGAATTTTACCGAGGGAAAGTTACTAGCAGCACATCCCTATTTTAGGGTCGTGGGGGTGTTGTTCCTCCGAATTTCCTTAGGCAGCAAGGTCCGGGCCGGATGACCTTCTCTATCTCATGCTGGCCTTCTCAATTTGGAGCAAGTTTCTCTTGGCTTTGTCGCTAGGAGACGATGAATTGCCGATGTACCAAGCTCCTCTCCGGGGTAACGTTGATGATGCCGTGAGATGGCCGACCTTATTGTTTCTGGTTACGGGAGCACCCTTGGCTGATCTTCTCCTACTTCAGATTGGCGTCGAAGGAATTTACCCAGCCGCCCCTTTCTGACGAGCTCCTTAATTTCATCTCGGAGCTGGATGCATTCCTCAGTGTCGTGGCTGTGGTCGCGATGGTAGAGATAGTACTTGCTTCGATCGTGCTCGTTTGGGGGAGACTGTAACCCTTCTGATCTTGGCAGCTGATTCTTAACTTCAGTGAGAATTTGAGTTTGAGGAGCGTTGAGGGAGGGCACAGTCATGGAACCTTTCGAGAGGATGACTTCTTCGCACCTTTCTGTCGGAGCTTCCTTGGTGGCGAGCTCAAAAAGTTCGGGCCTTGCTTGCGCTGGGGAGGTCGTAAGCACGGCTGAACTTCATTCCATCTCCTTGTGAAACTTGCAGAAGAACTTCATGCCCCTTTGTCGGAGCTTTCTTGATGGCGAGCTCGAGATGAAGTTCGGCCTCGCTTGCGCTGGGGAGGTCGTGGACGCGGCCTAACTTCATTCCGCCTCCTTACGGAAGAAGTTCATGCCCCTCTATCGGAGCTTCCTCGAGCTCGAGGGGGAGTTCGATTCCAGTTGCGCCGAAGTTCATTCTGCTTTCCCGCAAAACCCTCCATGGGAGAACTTCATGCTTCTTTGTCCGGACTTCCTTGACGACGAGCTCGAGGGGGAGCTCAGCTTTGCTTGTCCGAACTTCATTCCACCTCCTGTGAATTCTTTGTAGGGGGTTTCGTTGAAGACATACTCGTGGGGGAGTTCGGCCTCACTTGTGCCGAACTTCATTCCGATGATGAGCTTCGAGGGAGAGTTCGATCTTGCTTCCATCGAACTTCATTCTGATGATGAGCTTCGAGGGAGAGTTCGACCTTGCTTGTGCCAAAGTTCATTCCACCCTCCTTGTGAAATCTTCTGCGGGAGAACTTCTGCTCTCCATTTCTCCTTTCTAAGGATGATTGGTATGCCCAAATGCTCTTCCTTAAGGTCGGTTCCTCACATCCTCATGACGGGTTTGCTGGCAAAGTCTCCATCAAAGGTTGTCGCACGGCCTGTATCATCTCAATGGGGCCACGAACCCGACCAGCAGGTTGAACTACTCCACGTCTGTGGTGGCTTCGTGTGGAACTTGGACTGCCGAGGCTGAAACGGGAGCAGATGGACCTGGCACGTAGGCTGTCGATCGTCGAGTCGAAGCTCTCCTGGGAGGCATTTTCTCTTCGAAAAAGAACTCTAGTGAGGAAGACGAGAGATCTTCAGAGAGGGAAGAGAGAAATCATCGTCGAGCACTCCTTTAAGAATAAGAAAACGTCGGAGGTTCGTGCCCTTCCTCTAGCATCATTCTGTTAACGCAGAATCTGATCGTCGTTGGAATCAGCTGGAGCGGTGGTGGATGAGGTCGCCGTCGGGACCTGCAAAATAAAGTCCCATCCAGAGTCAGTGGGGGGTGGCTCCGGCAGGACCCTCCGATGATCAAGTTAGCTATGGCCAATAGGAATGGAGTGCTCGGGAATGAGTTTCACAAAGCTTAGAGAGAAGAGGAGAGCTTAGAGCTTAGAGATCAGAGATTCGAGTTAGCATATCTAGAGGGTCCTTTTTATAGCGGAGCTTGATGGTGACAGCCATAGCCGCGTGCTGACGAGCCGCTCGAAGTCCGACGAAGTCAGTCTCATGGGAAGGTGTTGTCTACAACGGGTTGATGGTGACAGCCATCGCCGCCTAGTAGCGGATTGCTGTCGCTTGCGATGGACTGATGGTGATGGCTGCAGCTGTCTTGGTACTGAGCTACTCGGGGCTGAATGAATGAAGGTTGAAGGACTTTGACGTGTACCCATTTCGAAAGAGTTCGGACTCCTGAAGAGGGAGCTCGGAAGGAGTTTGGCTCCCATAGGCGTTTGGATGGAGGTGAGCGACTAAGGCCCGATTGCTGGAGAGTTTGGTAGGAGCTTGACCGATTGAGGGGATGTTTGGGAGGGGTCCAACTGGATGAGCCCGACTCCTGAAGAAGTTCGACCGAAGGATGTCTGGGATGAGTCCAGCTCTTCGAACAAGTCCGGCCGAAGAGGAAGCTTGGAGGGAGTTTGGCTCTTATAGGTGTCTGGCTGGAGGAGTGCGGCTAAGGCTCGGCCGTTGGGAGTTCAAAAGGAGCTCGACCGCTGAGGAGTCCAATCGGGGGATGACCGTCGAGGAGTTCGCTGAGAAGTTCGGACGAGGGATGACTGCTGAGGAGTTTGGCCAGCTAAAGGGACGGCCGTTGAGGAGTTTAGCCGATGGACGACCGCTGAGGAGTTCGACCGTTGGAAGTCCGAAGGAGCTTGGCCGACTGAAGGGTTCGGCTAAGACTCGACCGCTGAGCAGTTCGATCGGCTGTAAGAGTTCAGCCAAGACCCGTTCGTTGAAGCTCTTCTGTGGCTACTGGTTGCATTAGACTGAGCATCAAACTAGACTTCGGTAGGAGCGGGGTTTATCCCCAATAGAATCTTATCTCGATGTCATCAAGATACATCGAGCAGAATGTGAAACACTTCGTAGCTATATATGCTTTCGCTATGGATCCTTTAAGCCATGCCTTATTACACACATATCTTTTTAGGGTACACAAGAATCTACAAATAAAAAAAAATTAAAGAGTTATAATAGATTTAAATCTTACAACTGATATGTCAAAGAGATTATGATTTTTTTATCTTTCAATAGGATACATCCATCGATAATATACCGGACCAACTAGAAGAGCTTTCTTTGGAAGATGAATAGTCAGGTGTACCATAATATCAAAAAATGATAGTGGAAAGATTTTTTTCTAACTTACAGAGAATGAGCACAATATCCTTCTGAAACTTTTTAATTAAGTTAATTTTCAACTTTTGACAACACAGTTCTCAAAAAAATACTTTCAACTCAATCAATGCAATTTGAACATCACCACTCGATAGCCACGCATCACCACAGGAATTAAGTGCTGCATCATCACATAGGAGTCATGACTTTTCATGCCAGAAATATTGCCATCATTGTTGTCAACACATTGCGATACATTTGAAGCATAAGCATCAGGAAACTTCATGGTTTTGAACTATCCATAGAAACTCTTCTTCTCCTCGCCATATAATGAATAACATGCAGGTGGCATAAAAAAATTTATCATCTTGATGAACTAAATGCAATTCCGGCTGGATTTTCATTTCTTGCAAATCAAGGTGAGCTTTTGAATTATCTTTTATTTTTTCTATGATGTTTAACATTGTATCGATGATATTATCAAAAATATTCTTCTCAATGTGCATTACATCCAGGTTATGATGAAGTAATATCTGCTTTCATTATAGTAGTTTGAAAAATAGACTTCGCTCCATCCAATTCAGCTCAGCTTCAGTATGCTTTTGCTTGTGAGTACCTGATGTTTTTTCAAATTTTACATTTTCAACAGCTTCAAGTTGTTCTAATACTTTCGCTCCACTTAACTCCTTAGGTGGCGATTGTCGGTCAAACTTACCATCAAAATATTGGTTATAACGGGATCCTCCAAGAGTGATTAGCAGGTAAAAACCATCGATGTCCCATGAAGTAGATTTTCCTTCCATGCTTTAAATATAAGGAGGACGTATCCTTGTTGCATATTGGACATGCCAGATATCTTTTGATACTCCATCTAGATAAGTTTTCGTATGTAGGAAAATCATTTATCATCTACAAAATCGATGCATGCAACTTAAAATTTCTTCAACTGATAGAATCATATATCTGTACTCCATTTTTTCATAGCTCTTTCAGATCATCGATTAAGGATCGTAGATATACATTAATTTCATTATCTAGTGCTTTCGAACCTAGAATCAATAGTGATATAAAAATAAATGGCTTTTTTATGTATTTTCAAAGTGACACATTATATACAACTAGCATTACAGGCCACATGCTTTAGGAAGTACTCAAATTACCAATGGATTAAATTCATCTATCGCTAGACCAAGCCGGATATTGAGTGGGTCACTCACAAATGGCGGATACTTTGCATGAAAGTCTTTCCATACTACAGAGTCAGCCGGGTGGCTAAGTATGTTCTCCTCTGAAACCCGCTGTTCATGATGCCATCTCATTTTTTTAGCTATTTTTATGGACATATACAACCTTTGAAGTCTTAGAATTAAAGAAAAATATCTTAAAACCTTATGAGGTATCTTCTTTTCTTTTCTATTATTGATTTTGTACCTAGGCTCATCACATTACGGACATTCACTTGCTTGTTTATTTTTCTTATTAAATAATATACAATCATTTTTACAAGCATGTATAGGAATATAGCCAAATTTTAATCTCCACATACACATTTTTGCTTCAGTAAATGATTTTGGAAGGGTTGATCCCTCGGAAAGAGCTGCTTTAATCAATGCCAAATTTTGATTAAATGACTTCTGACTCCATCGGTTCATAATTTTAATATGAAGCAATTTAATCAAAAACTCTAACTTAAAGAACTTCGCATAATTTGGGTAGAGTGGCTCTCATGCATCCTGAACAAGTTTTGCAAACTGTTCAAAAGTCCCTTCTACCTCATCAATATTGTATTCAAGATTAGAACTGCTTTGAGATACATTAGTACTTATGGATACATTTGAGGTAATACCTTGATGTAAATCATCCAATAGTGAACCTATACCATCATGTCTGATAGGTTCAGCAGCGTCAATATCATCATCATACACAACTTCATTTGGATCATCTTTTCCTTGCCATATCCAACGAGTATACTTCTTGTTTATACCAAAACATAGCAGATGTTCCTCAACAAGTGCTATGTGATGATATACCATATTAACACATCTTTTGCATGGATACTTTATCCGACTAGCACTATCAGCCTTGCACCATGCAAATTCAATAAAATCTCAAACATCTTTTCGATATTCAAACAAAAAAATATCCTTGGCATTCATCCAACTTTTATCGATATCCATCTAACAATAAAGAATAAAGATTCATGAATCCTAACTCCACCAACTCCTTCCTAATAGGTGTGGTCCTATCCCTTTCAAAAATGCATCATTTTTATTTTTGCCACAGCTTTGTTCTTTATTCCATATTCGAAAAAAATTCAGTAGCATCTTCCTATAGTTCTTCAAGTATACGATATAGATGGATCATATTTTAACCACATCTAATATTTATCTAGAGAACAAATGGGATAACTATGACAAAATTTTCCATAATAAAATAAAAAATATCATGACAGTAATAAAATATTGATGCATTTATAAACTATCCAAATCGAGGCATCCAAGAGCCATTCATAGAGTCCGTTTTGGGGACTTTGGGACCGACTCTTGAATAGGAGTCTAAGGTTAGATTAATGCATAAATTAAATCATTACCAAATTGGATCTTGATCCAAATCTCGACTAAGATTTGATCGGATCAGGACCCAAATTTTGAATCAGATTTCGGACATGATCCCAGACCGGATCCCAGATAGGATCCTAGATCGAATCTCGAATTGAATTTGATTCAAATTCTGATTGAGATCTGACCCAAATCTCAACCCAAATCCTAGATCGAATTCTAGACTGGATCCCGACTCAGATCCCTGATCAAAATTCGATCTGAATCCTCATACCTGATAGATTATATGCATTATAAATTAAAACCTTCAACTAATGCAAATTAAAATATTAAATCATAATCATAATGAAATGCATGGGCTAAATAAATAAAAAGATTAAATTATAACAAGTAAAAGCATAAAAATATAATTAAAAACTTAACTATTTTAGTTATAAAAAAACTTATTATTATTATTATTATTACTACTTTAACTTACTCTTATTATTATTATTATATTTACTATTATTATTATTATTATTATTATTATTCTAACTACTACTATTACTATTATTATTATTTTAATTATTATTACTACTTTTACTCTTATTATAAATATTATTATTATATTTACTATTATTATTATTATTCTAGCTACTATTATTACTATGATTATTATTACCATTATTATTATTAATATTAATATTTTTACTATTTTTACTATTATTATTATTATTCTTACTACTACTAGTATTATTATTATCACTACTATTATTATTTTTATTATTATATATGATTAATACTATTATTATTATTATTTTTACTTTTATTATTATTATATTTTCTATTATTATTATTATTATAATTCTAACTACTATTATTACTATGATTATTATTATCATTAATATTATTAATATTACTATTTTACTATTATTATTATTATTATTATTATTATGGATTATTATTATTTATTAAAATTTTAAAATTGATTAAGCTCCTTCGCCACCACCCCCAGCGGCGCCCCTCCGCGCCCACCACCACAGCCACCCACCCGATCCACCACCACCGCCCCTCCACGCCCCACCCCCCCGGACCCCCACCCCCTGTAGTGCCTGAACACCATTGTAGCCCTCCATCCTCTGCGCGTCCTTTCATTGCCCACCATCGATGTCCACGGTCCCCAACCCATCCCGGTCGGCACCCCTCCACCACCACCATTAGTGCTTGCAGCCCCCAACCCATCCCGTCACCACCGCTCTACGGCCCTGCACCACACACCTCCATCAATCCGCTGTAGCGACACTAACCTTCACACCTCGCATCCCATCGACTACCGACGGATACACCACAGCCCCCAAAATCCTAATGTCCCGGCCACCCCCATGCGCCCTGATAGAACATGATGTGCATTAAGACACCATGTTTATCAGTTTAATCCGACTTCTTAAAATCATTGAAAATGCGTAGATAGCAGTGAGTCGGGTCGAATCCACAGGGAAGGTAGTATTTTAGATTTTGAAATCTTTTTTTTTAAAAAGAAAAAGAAAAAATTTAAGTTTTGGAATCAAAAGTGAAGTCGGAAAATTAAAAATAAAAATTTAAGAATGCAGAAATTTAAACTTGGTACTAAGATCTACTAGTTAGATCTTAGCATCTACTTGCAATAAAATAAAAAATAATAATTAAAGTGCAGAAATTAAATTATAATAAAAATAAAAAGCAAGAAATTAAAGTACAAAAATAAAATTTTTATTAATTAAAATTTTAGAATTTAAATACATAAAATTTAAAAAAAAAAGAAAATAAAATAAAATAGCCTGATCTCTGATCTTGGATCGGCATTGGCAGAAAGATGGTGTAGAAGCTCGGCTCTTCTTCTCGGCATCCGTTGCTTCGAAGCAGCCTTTAACCCATAGCCTGGCTTCGCCCTGTACCAAAGCTTCACCTTGATCGGAGATGTTGATTTTCTGATGGCCTGGGTCCTTTTTATAGAGCTAGGAGGGCTGGATATTTTTTTCTAAAGGCAATATGGGACTAATAGCCTTTGTAATCATCAAAATATAAAAAAATTTGGATAAAATTTGAATCAAAATAGCTCTGATATGACTCTGATAAATCTGATAAAATCCAGCCATTCAAATAGGAATCCAACGGTCCAAAAATCATCAAAATCGGATGCAGATAAGCTCAGATCGGGTCGGATTAAATTCTGGCCGTTGGATCGCGCTTGATGGAGGAAATCTGGCCGCAAATCATGCTTCGGGAGTCTTGATCACCATCGGAGCATTCTGGACCGTCGGATCTTCATCCTTGGTTTTCTGGCCGTTCGGATCATGCCAGATCGCTTAATAGAATTTGAATTAAAGCCTGAAAAATCACCACCGCCGTCCGATCTTGACCGCAAATCAACCACAGCCGTCCGATCGCGCAATTACTGTTCCCATGGACCGCGTGGACCGGCCGCACCGCACACCGCAACCAATCAGCGCTCTTGTGTCGGTGAAAAGACTAAATTACCCTTGTGAGCCGCGATAAATTTCTGTAGACCCTTTAAGGGGTCTAGGTCCACCACGTGGCAATCTCTGATTCGCCGGAATTTTGCTGAGCTGGCGGTCCACGCCTGGATCGTGGACCGGCTGATGGCTTCAATGGCTGAGTCGGCTTTGATGGCTTGGCTTGGCTTGGTGGCTCGGCTTGCGGAGCCGGCTGAGCCATTTTTTTTTTATTTAATTTTTATTTATTTTATATTTTTAAAAATTCATATCTTTTTCATTTTAGCTCCGTTTTACTTGAAATTTATTTCGTTGTGATCAAAAAAAATGAGCTCTTTCTATTGATAATAAAATTTTATTTTTTAATTTTTTTATTTTTTTTTTAATTAATTTTTTAATTAATAAAAATATGAATTTTTAAAAATTATATATAAATTGATTAATAATTCTTAAAAATTAATATAAATTAATTAATAAATTAATATTTTTATTGGATGAATTTATGATGCTTATCACACCCCCCAACTTAAGCTTTGCTCGTCCTCGAGTAAAGAAAGAATTTAGTTTTAAATACCTTTTAACTTTAGAGTTTCGAATTTTACCTAAGCAATTTTCAAAATGGCCATTGATATTCAGTAGAGCTTAAATGAGATATATCATTGGGGTATTAATACTTATCAATAGAAAAATTAAGTAAAGAACATTAAATTTTTTAGAACTTTTTCTAAATTATTCCTACTTTTATCTCTGATTTGTCTAAACTTTCATATAGGCAGGTGTATTGCTACTTCCATCCTTCATTTATTAATTTTTATTTTCACATTGCCCACTTTTTGATGCGAATATCATTGCTTACTTAGGCAACGGGACCCGGTTACTCGGTGGGAAAACCAATTTTTTTTTTTTTTTTTTTTAACGTTGTACCACTATTGAGTGTCTTAACTCCTTAAGCTTTCTATTTGATCCATGTAGCGAGTCTTGGGCCAATGACTCCCAAACCAGTTGGCTTTAGGGCACTAGGTATAGAATACCCCTCGGGCTTACTAGCTCGAATCAAATAGGCTACGAGTTAAGACTAGCTTTACAACGAGCTTCTTTGCCCTTCCCACCTTTTGATGCGAAACTCAATGCTTGCTTAGGCAAAGAGGCCCGGTTACTCAGTGAGAAGTACTTGGAAACTATTTTATTAAAATAAATTTTTTATATGAAGAAATGTATAGTTACCCTACACAAGCCTATAAAAAGTAGACTTTTCTTTGATGCTAGTAGAAATAATTAGAAATGCTCCAAGAAAAATTTTTTTTATGTTCTAGACTTAACTCTTTATTGAATTTTCTTAATACTTGATTCCTCAATATCTCACAGATTCTCTGATCTGTGTATCAATTTTCTTTTTAAAAATGCTTAGTTTAATTCGATTCTTAAGCATAATCAAGGTGTCTAAATACTAAATACTAACTTTTTTGAGGACTTAAAATTTTAAAATTTTTATTTTTTTTTCTCCCCCCAACTTAATCGACATTGTCCTCAATGGAGAAGAAGAAAAAATAAAGGATGTAATAAAGAACATGAAAGAATACACCTAACTATATTTTTGGTCCAGCACATGCCTTTGAAAATTTGAGCTCTCCCTCCAACTTATTCAATTATCCTAAAAAAAT
>QRFJ01000102.1:1190105-1357163 GCA_006176705.1 Cocos nucifera | reverse complement strand
AACCTTTGATTTCATCTCTTGATCTTTTTTTTCTTAAAATGAAAATAGAGAGAGTCCAATCTAAAATCAAGAAGAAGGGAAAGCAAAATAAGATAATTTTTCTTATTTTTTAATATATATATTCTCTTCATATAAGTTTTATGTATCCTCCTCATACTAGTTTTATATTAAATAATACTTGAAAATCAAATGATCTAATTAGAGATTTTTAAACTATAAGAATTATGTAAAAATATTTATGAAATTTAGAGGAGCAAAAATTATTGCCTAAAGATAGCAACCCAAGAGGAAAAGGGGATGAATTAGATTTTTTAAAAATTTAAATCAAATATATGCTCTAATTGAAAGTAATAAATATGCTCATGAGGTGCTATAGCAATATAAATGTAACAGCAAAAATAAATGCCAATAGCCATACAATCACATATACACAAATTATAGTGGTTAAATGCTAAATTCAGTACCTATATCCACTTTCTAAGGCCTTCTGCTTGAGAATTTTAGTTGTAATCACTCTTTAATTGTAGCTTGATCTTCTTAACCAGGCTTAATTATAATCAAATTTAGTTAATTTTACTCAGGCTCACCAACTACAACCTTCCTAACTAAGCCTCCAAAACTTAATCGATTATACTTGTCCAAGTACAGGCTTGGACCGCTCTTCATCCCCAAGTTTCTATCCCCAAAAAATTTATTACAATCCCCAAAAAAATTATTACAATACAATTAATATACAGGACATATAAATTTAAGCTCAAAAATAAAATAAAATAAAATAAACTCTTTGAAGCTCAAGTTACTAAAGAAATGTTGCTTTGACTTCCTCCTTAATTGCTTAAGAGAGACTTGAAGGATAGCTTTAAATAATTGCTCAGCTAGTAGCTCTTACAATGAATACACAAAATCTCCCTTCTCAAGTAAATTGAATGCTAGAAGGTTGGAATTGAATGCTCTCTTAAGTGCTCCTTTTTGGCTCTCCATTTTTTAGATGTGCTCCCTAATTGTTGCTTAAATATGTCTAAAAATGGTTGGAGGGGACAATATGATCGTTGCAAAACTCTAACTAGCCATTGAAAACATTTTATCCATTGAAGATTTTTTGTAAAACTTGTCCTTTGGCTATTAGATGTAGAGGGGTTGACTTGTCTTCTTTAGAAGTCAACTTGTCTCAGTCTAGGATTGACTTGACTTTTTTTGGATTTGACTCCTTGAGCATTATGTCTCAGGATAACTCTCTATCATTTGACTGTGGCCATTCAGGTGTCGACTTGGATGAAATGAGAGTTGACTTATCTAGAGCTAGCTATAGTCAACTCATGAAATACTAGAGTTAATTCAGGAATAGACTATTTTTCACTACTTTCTATCTTCACCTTGAGACCATTCTAGGATTGAGTCAAGAATAGATCTTCTTTTGTTGTTCTCTATCTTCACCTTGTGACTATTTTAGAATCGACTGGTATCTTGCTGGGCTAGCTCCTACCCTGCTAGAGTCGACTTGTTGTATGCTAGGGTTGACTTATGGAAGTCTCAATTTCACAGTGCTTTATTTGCACTCTAGGACTTTTCTGAGGTCAACCCATGGTTTGCTGGGATTGACTCATGAAAGGTGCACATGCCCATCTTCTCTAGGTGCACTAGAGTCGACTCTTGACTCCTCTTTTCCATCATTTGTCAAAAACTTTAGAAAACTTTATTTATTTTGGAGAGGATTTCTTTCTGGTTTTATGTGTAACCTTTTAGCCTTATAAGAAATCCTACAACCATTATCTTAAGTTTGCATTAGTACCAATTCCATTCAAGTATTTTAGTATCATCAAAATCAATGCTTAGGTCAACAATCTTCTCCTTTTTTATGATAATAAAATTCTTTGAATACCAAGCAATAAAAACCAATATGAAAGCTGATACTAATGTGGAAAAATTGGATTAAGTCATTTATCTCTTCTTTGATTTTCAAGTATTATTTAATATAAAACTAGTATGAGGAGGATACATAAAACTTATATGAAGAGAATATATATATTAAAAAATAAGAAAAATTATCTTATTTTGCTTTCCCTTCTTCTTGATTTTAGATTGGACTCTCTCTATTTTCATTTTAAGAAAAAAAAGATCAAGAGATGAAATCAAAGGTTAGATGAATAACAATGTGATTGGGTATTACATACGACTCATGATGATGTAGAATTTGTTCTTATGTATATATTTATGCCTATTCTGCTAGAAAGTAGGAGCTAAAGGAGGATAGTATTAAGGGTATATTGAAGATGGAGTAAAATCAATAGTGTAATAATGTATTAATAATATAACTTTTTTAATTTTTAATATATATAATCTCTTTATATTGGTTTTAAATATCGATCCTCTTTGTATTAATTTTATATTAAATCATACTTGAAAATTAAAGGACATAATTAGAGAATTTTAAACTATAAGGACCATGTAAAAATATTTTTGAAACTTAAAGGACCAAAAGCATAATTTATGGTATATAAGTGATGATATGGTATATAGGTGATGATGTGGCACTCAGTGATTGAACATTTTTTAACAAAAAATTTTACAGCATGTACTATATCATCATAATATGTCATGTCATTACTTATATGACACATTATCACTTATATGCTATATCATCAACTTAAAAAGTTTAATCTATTATGGCACATCATCTCTAAGTGTGGGTTTCTATTTATTACATCTCACTAACTTAATGCCACATCATCTTCATATAGGCCGCTTTTATCGTATGAGCATCAATTTTTACCATGTAAGCACCGATGATTGCCAGATGGGATTTTTTGTAAAAGAAAGTAGCCAGAATCTAGAGAAAGGATCACATTTATGTTTTAGAAAATAAAGAAATCAAATTTATTCTTTTGAACTTAAGAGATGATTTAAAAACTCATGCTAAACATTATGGACCAAAAGTATATTTTACCATGCTTTTTTAGATGACTACTTAGATCATAAGGAGTAGAAATAGACTTTTGATCAAAGTATTCAGATTTTTCAATCAGTTTGCAAATAAAATGAGAATGAGAGAGAGAGAGAGAGAGAGAGAGAGAGAGAGAGAGAGAGAGAGAGAGAGAGAGAGAGAGCTATTTTTTCATATCAAAGTGATTTACAAGAAATTAGTTGATTTGAGATATGATTTTAAGAGAAGATTCACAGAGCAATATATCATCAATATAAAAATAAAAGATTACACAATCATTATCGATGATTTTGTAATAGACACACTTATTATGATTATTGATTGAGAAACTAAAAGAAAGATGGTTCTATCAAATTTTTCATGCCATTGTTTAAGTACATGTTTTAGATCATATAGAGACTTAATAATTTTACAAACTTTATTTTCTTATCTCTTAACAATGAATCTCTCAAACTATTCTATGTAGAGATCTCTTCATATAGGTCTCCATTGAATATTATAATTTTCATATCTATTTGATGAATGATCAACTTATAGATGGATGCAATAGCAAAAAGAGTTGTAAAGGTAGAGATTATAGCTATAGGTTAATAAGTATCGAAATAATCTAAACTCTTTTTTTGGTTATACTTCTTAGCCATTAATCTAGTCTTATAGTTTTCTATTAATACATCAGGTCTAAACTTTCTGTGGAATGTCCACTTATAATCTAATAGTTTACCATCTAGAGGAAGATCAATTAGGATTTGTGTCTAGTTATGGATTATTGATTTGAATTCAAAGGTAATGACTTCCTTCTAAAAAGAGGCATCAAGTGAAGATATTGCCTTTACAGAAGTGCATGGAGGTTCACCTTCAACTAGAAAGATAAACAAAATTCCTCCATCTAGTTTCTTTTCTTTTCTAGTCCGTGTGCTTCATCTAGATTTAGAAGATCCACGATCGGGTGTAAACGCCTTCCTTTTTCTTGAATTACAAAGAACCTCTAATTTAACAAGGCTAGGGTTAGAGGATATATCATATTGAATTAAATTTGGGACTTGATTTTTAAAAAGAAAGATATTTTCAAAATAAGTAAATTATCTAGCTTCAATTAAAGTATTATTAGAGATGTCATTTATCTCAAAATTTATTACAAGGAATCTATTGGTGCTACTATCCAAGGAATATCCAACAAAATTATATTTATGAGGGTCAATATTCTTTTTCTTAGGTCCAGAAATATCTACCTAAGCTAGACACACCTATAGTTTTAGATAATCTAATCTAAGAGTTCTTCTATTTTAAGGCTCAGAAGAAGTCTTATTGCTATCCTTGAAAAATATTCTATTTAGGATGTAATAGGTTGATAAAAGGGATCTCTCTCATAAGTTTTCAGGCATACCTGAATTGATTAATATTGAGTTAACCATGTCTATAAGGATATAGTTTTTACTCTACTATACTGTTGACTATAGGAAGCAATGAAGAGTTATCTTATGAATGATACCATATTCTTCATACAATAGGGCCATTTCATTATTTGAGATATGTTCTCCACCTTTATCTTACCTAAGTCTTCTAGGGTTTTCTCAATCTGGATTTTAACTTCAGCTTTAAAGAATTTAAACCTATCAAAGACTTCATATTAAGATTTGATTAGATATGTATAACAATATTTGGAGAAACCATCAATGAATGTTACAAAGCAATAATTTCCTTCTTGAATTGGAATTTGGTAGAGTCACTTAAGACTTCTATGAACATATTTGAAATATTTTTGGGTACTTTCAGCTTGAATATAAATTTACATATGATCTTTTTATCCAAATGGATCTTAGAAATTAGATTTAACTTAGTCATATATTGGATTTGATCAAAATTTATATGACTAAGCCTATCATACCAAATATTAGAAGATTCAAGGTTTAGAACAAAGGAAATATCTTTGTTAGGATATTTAGGAATTCACATATTTTGAATAGACTTTTGGACATAAAGTCTTTTCCAACAAACTCATTATTATGACAAGCTTATTAGTTTCTAATATAATTTTATAGCCTCTTGATACAATAAAAGATCCACTGATAAAGTTCCTCCTAAAGTTGGAGATGTACATACTTCATGAAGGATTAAGATTTTTCTAGATGTCATCTTTAGTTCCATTCGACCTCTTCCAATACCATATTGTGGAGTCATTCTCAAGTGTCACACCATTTGATTTTTGAAAGATGGAGAACCACATGTAATACCTAAGTCCATTAAACAAAAAGAAAAGGAAGAAAAATAAAAAAATAGAGAAGACTCCCGTAGGAGTCTTCTCTTCCATCCAACTCCTAATTAAAGTTAGAATTCGATGCCGAGGAGGAGTCAAACCCCTCTCCCCTTCCTCTTTATTTAAAGGGATAGAGTCCCTTATAAAACCCCATATCACCAACCATGGAAACCTCCTTAGAGAAGCCCCCTTCTCTTCCATATCTATCATGGCCTTTTATCATGCTCGTCAAAAATCAGAGGTGGAGAGCTCATCGGAGCCCAATGTAAGCCATTGCCCTTCTTCTTTCCTCTTTTCCCTTACTTTCCATAATGTTGGACACCGCCATCGGCTACTAGCTTCATTGGAAAAATTGAGTTTTAAATCTCCTATTTTCCCCCTTGTTCCACCCCTCTTATTTTGGTTTTTTTGATGCCGGTGGTCATCGCCGACCGCCACTCTAGCATTGTTGGGCTATAGCATTACAGCCCCAACTATCTTCAGCCACAGCCGTACTGGCCATGGCCTTTGATCCAGGAAACAAACGGGATCCAAAGGTCCCCTATTTTGCATAAAAACCATGCGAAGAAAGAAAGAGGAAGGAAAAAAGGGAAGAGAAAAACAAGAAAAACAAGAAAAGGAATAAAAAATGGGAAAGAGAAAAAAGGTGAAGAGAGTTTCTCTCTTCTCTCTATAGTCTCTCTATGACTTTCTCTCTACTCTCTTTATATGAATTTACTCTCTATGAAATTCTCTCTCAAAAATTGATCATGTAAAGGGTTTTCTTTTAATGATTCTATTTTGGTAAAGAGAGTTCTGATCCATAGTCATCAGATAGCGTAGCAACATCCATCCTAATCAGATCGAGTATCATGAGATTTCATCGTTAATTGCATCCTAGCCTCCTATCTTAATCTTTGATTTGTAATTAATCGATTTGATATCCTAGATCAAATCGACAGGATGTTAAGTGCTACCGTATAGCCAACATGTGAGGATTTAAGATTTTTATTTTGAAAATAATCATGATTAAAGTTTGATAAAAATATAATTTTGGATATTAAGTTTTGAAAGAAAAATTTTTGAAATTATGTGGATTCATTGGAGTACATGTAACATAAGTAATGATCTATCTTTTTTAGATTTTTTATTTAGATAATATTATTTTGAATATTAAATAAATTGTTAATGAATTTATATATGATTTATGAATCTTGGAAAAAGATATTTTGAATAAAAATTGATATATATTTTGAAGTAATATTTCTAATACTATTGCTATAACTATTTATTAATCTAAAGTATATATGTATATTTTAATTTGATTATAAAATATATATTATTCTATAAAAATAATTTTGATATGATTTGAATTTGGACTCTCAGTCTGACTATATTCTGAATCCTGCTAATTGAGGATTATGCATTGGCACTCTGAGCTCATGATTTTATTTATGACCCGACAAATCATAAGATATAAGTATAATAATCTGATCTCACCATAAGATATAAGTGTGGTATGCTAGCCCAGTCATAAGATATAAGTGTGGTATTCCAACCCGATCATAGAATATAAGTGTGGTATTTTGGCCCGACCATAGGATATAAATATGGCATAGTTAAAGGTCGATGAGTTAAGTATATTTATTTTGAATTAGATTTTTTAATATGATTGATTTCAAAATCAAATATATAATTATACATATGAATATTTTGAAAGATACTTACATTATTGAATTCATATTTTAAACATGAATCTGATTATGTTTGTACACTGATTAATGATAAACTGTATTTTAACATTTACAACCTTTATTATCATATAAATTATCTAGTCAAGATATTCATTGCTTATTGGGCTGTCTAACTTATTACTCTATATTTTACTATTTTTATAAATTCAGAGGGCTAGCTTGACTCAGAGATTCAATTTGGGAGAGTGAATTAAAAATAGAATTTGATATCTTTATTCAAATTAGGATTTATTGATATTGATGAAAAACTATGGAGTACTATTTTGTAAGATATTTAATTTTAGTTACTTGAATTAAAATTAAATATTAAATTATTTAAATTTTATTCTACTGCTGCTTTATGATATCATGATGAGATGCCTTACATGCTTATGGGGAGAGTTCTCTATGAGTATACAATGGTTAGCATGACCCCTAGACTTGGGATCTTGGATCCAAGGCATGATAATTTATATGGTATCAAATCATAAGTAGATAAATTATGACACTTAAAATCAGACATTAGATGAGTATGGGTGGGTACACATTAAGGACATAGGGTATAAATCTATGATGATTATAGTATAAGTTGCCTTCATGATTTTTGACTAAACCCTATGATTATGAGTAAAAAGATCACTAAAGAATAATAATACAGAGGGTTTGATATGTGATTGATAATCTAAGGATCATATTATGATTAGTTGAATTTTGATCTAAATTAATTACAAAAGAATTGATCATGAAATTTTATTTTATTTTATGATTATTAATCTGATCATTAATTATTTAAGTGAATTGTAAGCTTAAATTTAATATGAAAGATAATTGTGATGTTGCTCTTGAATTTGAAATTAATTAATTACTGGCAAGATAAAGATTTATTTGTAAAATATTATTTCAAGATGATCTGAAAAGATTTTTTATGATGTTTGATTGAAATATTCTTCGAGATTGAACCTAGAATGAGGATCATGTATGAAGCTTGCATATAGAAACAAAAATATAGTTGGAGACATTGTGAAGAAGTTTATCTCTTATTGAAGAAATTGATTATGAGATCATGGAGTATTCATTTTAGTAAAATTATTAATAATTTTAATTACCATCTTTGGATCCAAGTTATAGATCATATTTATGTCTATTGGAGACTATATCATGTGTATGAAATTTTAATTCAAAGTTTGGGTTTATAAATTGATCAAAAAATTTTCTATTATTGTTGTTGAGGTTACTAATGAAATCATTGATTGCTGTCTTTAAAAGATTTAATTTATATCTATTCGAGGATTATGGGACACATGTGACATTGCAATTCAAAAGTTTGGATTTATGAATTGATTTGGAGTTCTTGTATCCTTATTATTGAGGATTTTGATAAAATCTCATATTGCATGGAGGATTGATTTTAAGAGGTTTGACATGATTGTTATGAAACGATTTTGATAGATGTCAGAAATCTTGATAGAAGAAACTTTAGAAGAAATGATTGAGTTGGTTTTACTTATATGTTTTGATTTAAATCTTAACTTGGCAAAGCATTAGAAGATTTTTCTTATTGATTTTATTTATGAAATTTTGATTTGAAATTGTCTAATTAAGTTGATACAAGAATTATGATTTAATTCATATTAGATTATAGCAAATCTATATGATGGTTTTGAATGTCATACTGGACCCAAGGGTTGATCAAGATGGTTGTGCTCTAGACAAAATTAGGGATGTGAATCAAAAGTTCATCTTTGGCTTTATTTGGAATTTGAAATTTTACATCTTTTGCATCTATAGTATAGAATAACATTTTGGATGAAACTATTTGATGAATCTAAGAAATTTTGATGGTTTAAATTAGAGTGCATAATGGAAGCATGATGATTTGGATTATTTAAACTAGTTAGAAATATTAATTCTTTGAGTCAAATAGTTTATCATAGATAATTTGATTTGATTTTTTCTATAGAGAAAATTTATTAATAATGAAAAGGATAATATTTTTGAATCTGAATTATTTTGGATGTCGCTATATGATTTTCATAAGTAGATCTCCTATCTACCATGCTAAGAATTTTTTTTTTTAGCATTGCAAGTCTAGGATGAGTGGACCATCAATTCTTAATCTTGGATTTGGAATATTTAGCAATAGGTTTCTTTTCTCCTAGATTCGAAGTATACATTTCTCTACCAATTAGAAAGAATGTGGGATTGTTTATCGATCTTAGGATTTATACTCGATTGTTCATCTACTGAGAATATATTAAAGTATGTTTAGGATCTTGTGATAAATTGATTAAGTCAAGAGTAGTTGATGTTTTGACAAGAAACTTGATAGCCTTATCTAGAATTGAGATATTGATTTCGATTATCAGAAATAAAGGTTTATGATGTTGATCAACCTTGTGTGGTATTGATCTTTCTCTTATGAGATGACTTAACAATGAAATTGCATCAAGGATTAAAATAATAAAAGTTTGAGGATGAGATTTGAATTATGAATTCCAACTTTTTGGAAACATGGATGAGAAAATTTTGAAGACTTGAGTAAGAAAAATTTTGATGATGAAATTTTTTTTTAAGAGTTGGAAAGAATGCAATACCCCAATCTTTTAAAAAAAGAAAAAAAATAGAAAATAGGAGTCTTCTCTTTCTTCCAACTCCTAATCAGAGATAGAATCCAAAGCTGGGGAGGAATCAAATCTCTCCCACCTTCCTCTCTGTTTAAAGTAACGAAGTTTCTTGTAAAACCCTACATTGCTGGTCATTGAAACCTTGCCGGAGAAGCCCCCTTCTCTTCTATATCCATCATGGCTTTTCATTGTACCCATCGAAACTCGAAGGTGGAGAACTTATCGGAGCCCAAGGTAAGCCTTGGCCCTTCTTCTTCCCTTTTTTTCCTTCCTTCCTATTGTACTAGACACCACTGCCGACTGCTGGATTCATCAAAAAAATTGAGTTTTGCATCCCCTATTTTCCACTTGTTTTGTCCCTCTTATTTTGGTTTTTCCAATGCCGGTGGACATCATCGATCATCAATTTGGCATTATCGGGCTGCAGTGTCATAGCCCCAATTGTCGCCAGCCATAGCCGCACCAACCATGGCTTCTGATCTAGGAAACAAGTGGGACCCAAAGGTCCCTTATTTTGCATAAAACCCATGCAAAGAAAGAAAGAGGAAGGAAAAAAAGGAAAGAAAAAATGAAGAAAAAGAAGAAAAGAAAAAAAGAAAAGGGAAAAGAAAAAAAAAGAAGAGAGTTTCTCTCTACTCTCTCTTCCCTCTTCCTCTATCTAGTCTCTCTATGACTTTCTCTCTCTATAAATTTTCTCTCTCTATAAAATTATCTCTCTAAGTTTGATTTGGTAAAGGGTTTTTTTTCAATGATTATATTCTGGCCTTAGCAAAGAGAGTTTTGATTCATAGTTACTAGATAGTGTGCCAATACCCATCCTAATCAGATCGAGCATTATAAGATTTCATCATTAATTGCATCCTAGTCTCCTACCTTGATCTTTAATTTGTAGTTGATCAATTTGATACCCTAAATCAAACTGATAGGATGTCGGGTGCTACTACATAGTCAGTCTATGAGGATTTAGGATTTAGGATATTAAATTTTGAAAGAAAAATTTTTAAAATTATGTGGATTCAATGGGATACATGTGTGGAAAATAATGATCTATCTTTTCTAGATTTTTTATTTATATAATATTATTTTAAATATTAAATAAATTAATAATGGATTTATATGTGATTTATGAATCTTATAAAAAAAATATTTTGAATAGAAATTGATATGGATTTCAAAGTAATATTTCTTATACTATTGCTGTAACTATTTATCAATTTGAAAGTATATATCCATATTTACTTTGATAATAAATTATGTGTTATTCTATGAAAAATATTTTTATATAAATTGAATTTGGACTCTCAGCTTGACTATATTTTGAATCATGCTAATTGGGGGTCATGAATTGGCACTCTGAGCTAATGATTCTATTTCTAACCCAACCATATGATATAAATATGATATTTTAGTCCTGCTATATGGTATAAGTATGGTATTTCAGCTTGGCCATAAGGTATAATATTACTACAGAAAAGGACTATGGTAGTAGTTCGCTAAAAAAATTGCTGCCATAACCTACGATAATAATTTTTATAATGGTTAAGATAATCGCTGCCATATTAACGATATAGCAGCGTTTTATTAACCGTTGCTATAGGTTGAACTATCATAGTGGTTACATAATTGCCGCTTTATCTTTTATAGTAGCAGTTCTCAAATCACTGCTACTGGCTTTATGATAGCGATTATACAATCACTACCATAGGTCATCTATAGCGGCGATTATACAATCACTGCTATAAATCTAATGCAGCAATTTTATAACCACTACCATAATTTATTATAGTAGTTGGCATACGATATATGGAGCAGTTGACATGCCTGTGTCAGCGGTTGTCAACCACTACCATAGATTTTGAATGATAAAAAAATTATAGATTTTTTAAATTTTATTTTTATCCAATAAATGCAGTTCAATATATAATATAAGAATATATCTAAAATAACATAAGAATATATCTAAAATACTCAAATTTTATTATTGAATAAAATTTATTATAATATTTTTTTTAAAAAAATACATTAAAAGTCTACTAAATCTAAATATAAATCATCATCGTTGGGAGGAGATGAAGCATGAGCTGGAGGAGTTGGAGCTGGAGCTAGAGTTAGAGTTGAAGGAGTTGGAGCTGGAGCTGGAGCTAAAGGGGCTAGAGCTGAAATGCTGGCCAACATGTCCTTAAGGCCCATAAAATCAGCTCCAAAATATGCAGAGAGCCTTGTTACCATAGTGGTCATGATGCTCTATAGCTAAGATATGAGCTTTTCAACCTGAGCAGCTCACTCCGTAGCCTAAGCAGTCCATGCCGTAGCTTGAGTTACTTAGGCCAATGCCTCCTCAAACTATTTCAGACTAACGATCCTTGAAGCATGTGAAGAAATGTTCACCTCAGACCAGTAGCTCATCAACATATATCCGAGCCTGCATCGAATCATTCCAGAGTGCTCAGGCCTTAAGACCTGAGATAGTCATAGGGACCAGAGGTGTCCGGACCCTTGCTTGCGAGTGCATCTAACTAATCCTATAATTGCAAATTTAAATAAAATATCATCTGAAATGCTATAATACTAATCATACTAATCTATTTATTACTTACAAAAATTCTTTCGATCACGGCGTTCATCGATCTGCCCTTCTTATTTGTATAGTTGGATTGGAAGATGGTGCTACGAGTGGGCTTCACCTCCTCTTTTGTCAGCTATAACAATCAATCAGCTTATTAAAAATACGCCAAAAAAAATATTAATTTAATTTATAAACTAAGATTCAAAATTAATTACCTCTTTATGCATATGACTAGCTATTAACTCATGGCCAAGAATGTGCGTGTATTCCTGAGCTACTCGGTTCTCTTGATTCTAATGGAAGGCAGTCTAAAAAATATTTAAATCATAAATATCTAAATAACAAGTATTTAAAAGATATTCAAATATAATTATTAGTATATTAAAAAATTTAAAAGTTATAAATTAAATCTAAAACTTTTGACTCCTCTAATGCCTAACCATCTCCTCTCACTGACTCGAGGGACAGTCTTGAATCCAAGGAACAAACTTCTTCGGAGTATCTCATCAATACTCGAGCCAGCTTCTATAGAGCTTGATCTTGTAGTTTCGATACAATTTTTTAATCTTCTATAGATGGATATTTTTAGCCCGCTTATGATCTAAAAAGTCATAACTTCTCTATAAAAAAATATCAGAAGTCAGTTATAAAATTATTCTATTCAAATATAGTGTAAATATATCAAATGCATAAATATAATTAAGATATACTTATCCATATCTTCTCTCACATTCGGTCTCTAATACCAGCGTCTATCAATCGCCAGCCTATGGGCACAACAGGAATAATATCAGAGTGCCTCACAAGCACTCCAAAAAGAAATGCGTCTCCCATGTGGTCGCCCTGACTGGCCTTTCTTTTCGATCCTACTCCACCATAACCTGATGCTGGCAGTTCCACATATATGGCATATGTGTGGAGCCATGAAATATTCTACTGGATAATATACCTATAATAACAATATATATATAAATATATAAGAGTGTACAATAACTATATAAATAAATAAATAATATAATATAATAAAATCCTATTCTCATTGGCCATGGGATTGGCCAACGTGGATGCCAGTGGAGACTCATCGGTGGGTGGACCACGTATCGAAGGTGTGGCTGATAGTGAAGGCTCAGATGCTGGTGGAGGAGTAGATGCTAGTAGAAGAGTAGATGTCGGTGGTGTCTGGACAACTGAAGTAGAAGTCGATGTGGAGGTGCATGGAGTATGCTCCTGCTGCGACTCAAATACGAAGCTCTACATAGTCCATCGAGGGGTGGGGGTGAAAGCTAGATGGCATTTTGGTACCATCATGATTTATAACGTTAATAAATATTAATCAATATAACATGTTAAACAATAATATTAGTAAAGTATCAATAAATAGACTTTAAAATTTATACTAGAATGTTGAACTCATCATCTAGTGGCATCTATAATATGAACATCACAATTGCTCCCGACAAATATATCTGAGACCTCAACAGCATCAGGTAAGTTTTGTCCTAGAGTACCACTTTGTATGTATGGTTCAATATCGTTGTTAACCTCGGTATTATCAAACATATGCCTAGGCACTATCCTCACAATAGCATCCTATTGAGGCTTTAAGAGCCAGATCACTAATATAGAAGACTTGACTAGCTTGAGAGGTAAGTATATATGGTTTTTCAATATGGAGATGGTGTTACATATTGACGAGAGTAAAACCATACTCATCAGTCTTCATTCCTGATGAGACAAGGTGTCAAACCAATTGCATTTCATTAATGCAATCCTTTCTTTAGAATAGTAGTTCAAGATGACTATCTTCTCCACCATTACATAATAGTTTAGATCCTCCATACGAGACTGTGAATTCCTCAAGCTAGCATTACACCTAGTGGTAGTGCTCAACATCATACCACTATTTTGTATTGTCATATTTACAGACCAGCTATGAATATTGAACTTGTAACCATTAATGATAAGCTGTTTATACTTACACACGATACGATTAGGTTCTATTGAAAGAACATGCATTTTAGGGCTCACATCATCGAGAGGTAATCTCCACATCTAAGGAGATGATATCTAATTAGTAAACATATTCAAATAAAATGTACAAGATAAAAATATGTACTCACTTACATGATCTTTGAACTACTTAGAAAATTCTTTACTATATATTTTCTCATTCTCCTACATACTTAGAGCACTGTATTTTACTCTTATGATCTCTTTGTGTTTACTATAATTTATGATTTATTTTATTAATAAAAAATTTAAAAATAATTAGCAACTGATTTGCAATCAATTTATTAACAAAAAAATATTTTAATAAATTTAGAGATTGATTTTGTGATCGATTTTAGTGATCAATTTTACAATTGATTCTAAAAAATAAAATACCATAAAATTTAAGTTATTTTTTAATTTTTTGATCACTAAATTGGTCGTAAAATATTTACAACTAGGCTCTTTACGATCGAAAATATTCAATCGCAAAATCAATCATAAAAATTATTAGCGACTAATTTTTAGTTTTTAGCAACCGATTTTTCATTCGCTAAAATCCTATTTTCTTGTAGTGATACATATATAATAAAAAAATATATATTTAAATAAAATCAAAATCATCAAACATGATATAAAATTATACATATAAATGATTATATAAAGAGATTCTTATTTCTACCAGTCTCAGACTTAAGTATAATAATTAATCAATCACTCGATTTACAAACTCGAGATTAAGATGTTCCGCTCGATATCTTCTTGAGCAGATAATTACATCTCTACATAATCATGATCAAACGTAAAAATCATATATGATCAAGGACTGAAAAATTATGAAAAAACATTCGAATATTATAGATCCAAGACTCCTTCTAGTGTCAAAGTTATGAAAAAATATCCAAATATTATAGGTTCAAGATCCTTCTTTGTGTCAACCAATTGATCTAATTTAACTAGACATTTGGACTCTCTATTGGTTTATAGGATTTCTAGAAGAAAAAAAAATCCATGAAGAGAGAGAAGTAATCTAGAGAGATAAAGTAGAGATAGAAAATAAAGAGAGAAACTTGTAGAGAAAAAAAATGGAGAGAGAAGATAGAGAGTTAAAACTCTCTTTTTCCCTTTTTTTCTTTTTTTTTTTTTTAAATTTTATTTTCTTTTCATCTTCTCCTCTCTCTCTCTCTCTTGTTTTGCCCTCCCTTTTTTCCAAGGAAAATATAAAAAGGGGTCTTAAGTCGGCCCACCTCCCATAGTTGTGGCCCTTTCCTATAATGTCTCGAACAGCTCCGACAAAGGTGGCTCTAGCCTTGATGATCAAGATAGAGTCACATCTAGCAACGACAATCGATCCAATGGAAGGAAAGTAGAAGAAAAAAATATACAAGAGATTTGGTCTCCTATGAAATCCGAAAAGAATCCAACAAACTCCCATGGTTATGCCGGCTATCGACTGGAGATTGGATAATGCATAGAAGAAGATGGAAGAAAAATTTATAGATAGAAATCTCTCCAAAATTTGATCCACCCTAAGACTCCTTTCCTAATTAGATTCAGAAGAGGAGATGGACTCCATCAGAAATCCTCTTCCCTCTTATGTGCTCAGCATGTAAAATTTAAAATATTTTTTTCTTTACTTTAAGATCCATACAAAAAATTTTAAAAAGTCTGAATCCTTACATTCTTCTTTTTTTTAAAATAAATTTATCTTCAAAATTAGTATACTGCAAAATCAAAATCTTAAAAATATAAAATTTTAATAGCTTCAAAGATCTATATGCAAAAGATTCACATTCTGACAAGATCTTGGTCAATGCTCTATCAGGGGAAACCTTTGCATATAGGCTTCAGGATAGATTTTGATTTCAAGAGCAGCAACGATACATACCAGATCGTTAACTACATGAGAAGATCATCAAAAAGCTGCACCATATTGGATATTTTGGGCATGATAAGTGTTGGAGGTGAAATAACCCCATCGAAGTCCTCGATCACCGGCTCCCATTCTAAAGGGATCTGCCAACCTTCTCAACAACAAGTTCATGCCATAGAACCCGTTGAAGATGCATTAAAGTCCAGCTAGATTGTCTTGAACCATAAAGGAGAACTGCTATTTAACTAGCCTTACTTTTCAACTTAAGATGAATGGTAGGACCCAAGTTCGGCTCTCCTAACCTTGATTGGTGATAAGCTTGGAAAATAATTGAACTTCTCCAGTCGTGCTCCTTCTGGATGAGCTCCTCCAATCGCGCTTCTTCCGGACGAACTCCTCCAGTCATGCTCCTTCCGGATAAACTTTCTTAGTCGCGCTCCTCCTGGTGGCATTCCCTCCAGTCGTGCTTCTTTCAGACAAACTTCTCTAGTCGCGCTCCTTCCGAATGAACTTCCTTAGTTACACTCCTTCCGATGGCATTTCCTCCAGTCATAGACCTACTTAATTTCTACCATGCCTGTCAGTGAGAGCCATCCAAGAAAACCTTATCAAGTCATAGATACATAGCGACTGCTCCATAAAAGATGGAGCACGAAAGCCTCAGATCTTAATTCAGGGGGCATCCACTTATGCACAACCTAGGAAGCTTCCAAACTTGTTAAAGCAATTAGACGTTGCCCCCCATAGACCTCGATCGACCATAAGTCTACTGCATAAACCGAAGTCTCCAACCTACATCCAAACATCAACAAGAAGATCTCTACTATCTACAAGTCACGATAAACGATAACTCATCCTCCATAACAAACTCCACATGGCTTGAGCGGTCCACCACCTGACGGTTACAGCTATCACCATCAGTTTGTTACATGCTCCACCTATAAAAGAAATCCTCCAGATACATTTTTTTCTAAGCTCTCTTCTTCTTCTTGTTACTCTATTTCTTTATTTTTTGAGTACTCCATTTCAATTGATTAAAGAATTAACTTAAGCGTCGGAGGATCCTACCGGAGCCATCCACCTTCAGTTTAGATTTTATTTTATAGGTCCTATCGACGGCCTCATCCTTTCAACTCCAGCTACCTTCGACATCCTCACGGATTTTTGCACCAATAAGATTGATGCTAAAGAAAGGGTGTTTGAGTCCTTATTCTAAAAGGAGTGCTCAGTCGATCATACTTGCCTTCTTTTCTCTCTCAATTTCTTAAATCCACTTCTATTTAAATCTCTTCTTGCTCCATAAATGCCTCCAAAGAAGACAACCACTTAGTGATCTACTGCTTCTACCATCAAATTGGAGTCGGATCCGCCCATTCTAACTTCATCATCGGCTCTTCAACCTCCTCTATTGATGGCCATGATAGATTCGAAGTAGTTCAACATACTGGTGCAATAGATTTGAGACCTAACCGAAATGGTACAGGCCATATAGCAACTTTTGACGGCAGTCTAGTCGAAAAACTCCTCTCCAAAGCTTTAGGAACCGACGCCAAGAAGGACAATCTAGGTTAGCAGATCCATCACCTCAAGAAGGGAAAGTAGAGAGTAGGAAGCTTCTATTCCGATCATGACTCTTCT
Organism: Cocos nucifera; assembly: GCA_006176705.1. NCBI lineage: Eukaryota > Viridiplantae > Streptophyta > Magnoliopsida > Arecales > Arecaceae > Cocos > Cocos nucifera. The sequence goes on along the minus strand of QRFJ01000102.1, from coordinate 1,339,566 downwards.
CTAGAGAAGATTTTCTCCATCTATAGTCGATGGCCCTCTGAGATCCATGGTCGAGATAATACTCTCGATCAAAAGCTTCAAGACATGAACTAGTAGATTGAGGAGCTCCGCCATGTCGTCCCAGCCCACCATGATGATATCTACATCGATTTTTTCTTCGCTATCAAAATTATGCAAGAGCCTGTCCCACCGAACTTCAAGCTTCCTAATTCAAAACCTATGATGAGACTTCTGATTCGATCGACCACCTGGAGGCCTTTTGAATGATGATGCTACTCCATGGTGCACTAGATGCCATCTTATATCGGGCTTTCCCAATTATGCTGAAAGAAGTAGCAAAAAATTGATAGTCAAGCCTTAAGCTAAGTACAATCTACTCTTTTGATCAAATAAGCCATCAGTTTGCAGCTCATTTTATAAGTAGCCGACGTCCAAGATGAGGCTCGAACTTCCTTATCAATAGAAAGCAGAAAAAGTGAGAGTCCATCCGAACTTATATTAGCTGCTTCAGTGCTACTGCATTGGAGGTCCAAAACTTGAATCAGATTATAGCCATGGTTGCACTGAAGGATGGTCTTCAGAAGAATGATCTTCTATCTTTTTTGAAAAAAAAGTATCCCAAGGATTTTGTGATATGTTGGCTCAGGCTGAAGGTTATGCCCGAGTAGAGGAGACCTTCAAATTGAAGGATGATGAGGCCACAAGAGAGTAGCAAGCAGGTGAACCTAGCAAGCCCACACCGAAAAGAAGGCCAAGTGAAGCTCGACCAAACTTCTAAACTCCTTTCGAGCGTAGACGAGCCTAAACTCCTCCTCAAGCTCATCGATAGGAAAGTCTGGATTGGAGGATCTGGTGAAACTCCCCTCCCAGAAGATTCAACAACTATGCTCCCTTGAATGCCTCAAAGACTCAAGTGCTGATGGAGATAAGGGAGCAGCTACCAGGGTCGGAGAGGATGCGGACTCATCTATCCAAATGCAACCCTAACAAGTACTACCTCTACCATTGTGACCATGGTCACGACACTGAAGAGTGCATCCAGCTTCAGGATGAGATCGAGACATTGATTAGAAGAGGTCAGCTGGATCGATTTATCAAGTGTCGACCAAAGAATAGAGAAGATTGTCCAAGAGCTCCACCACAATCTGAATCATCTCGATGGGATGAGCCATAAGGAGATCAGCCCCTCTTGGAGTCATCAATACTATCGCTGAGGGGCATCAGCGAGGAGAGGCCAGCAGGTCAATAGAGCTAGCAAAGAAGCAGCGGACTGAAGAATCCATCACTTTCACTAAAGAAGATGCCTAAGGAGTTCAGCTTCTATACAATGATGTGATTGTAGTTATCTTAAATATTGTTGATTATGATGTATGTCATATTTTAATTGATAATGAAAGCTCTATTGATGTCTTATTTTATGATGCTTTCTCTAAAATATTCATATTCGATGATAGGATGGGTTCGATGAATTATCCATTAGTAGGATTCACCAGTGATGCAATATCGGTGGAAGAAATAATAACATTGCCTATGATAGCTGGCTGATACCCTACAAAATATGCTTTTGGAGTAATCTCGAGAAAGTTCCTGAGGTTCATGGTATCAAGACATGGCTTCAAGACAAATCCAGAGAAGATCAGAGCCATCCAAAAAATGACTGCTCCAAAAATAATAAAAAAGGTTCAACACCTCATAGGCAAGGTGGCGGCCCTGAATCACTTCATATCAAGGTCAGCGGAGCGTTGCATGTCCTTCTTCCAAGTACTCAAGCAGCCTAAGAACTTCAACTAGACTTTCAAGTGTTAGTGAGCTCTTAAAGAATTATAGAACTATCTCAGTTTGCCTCCGCTTCTAGCCAAACCTGAATCTAGAGAAGAGCTACTCTTATACCTCATCGTATCTCCCATAGTTATTGGAGTGGTACTGGTCAGAGAAGAAGCTAAAGTTCAAAAGCCAATCTACTATATAAATAGAGTCTTGAGGAATGCAGAAATAAGGTATATCAAATTAGAAAAACTAACCTATGCCTTATTGATTACAATAAAAAAAACTCCAATCTTATTTTTAGGGGCACACAATTACTCTCCTCACTAATCAACCCATCAAGAAAGTTCTTCATCAACCCGATACCTCCGGTAGAGTGGCAAAGTGGGCGATTGAGCTGACTAAATTTGACATTCATTTTTAACCTCGGCCATCCATTAAAGCTCAAATACTGATCAACTTCATAGTAAAATGCACTATTCTAGAGGAGACTGAACCAGAGCACCAAGAAATTTTTATCCCTGGTTCTCCTGAAGAGAAGGCCGATCTTCCTAAAAACTTGTGGGCATTGTATGTGAATGGTTCGTCCAATGCTTTTGGGGCAGGCACGGACTTGATCCTCATTAATCCGGAAGGAGTTGTAGCGGAGTATGCATTATGCTTTGACTTTTTTGCCACCAATAATGGAGCAGAGTATGAAGCCCTACATGCAAGACTAAGGATAGGCAAAGAGCTGGGAGTATAGCATCTGAAGATTTACAGTGACTCTCAGCTAGTGGTGGAATAAGTCAATAACTCCTTTGAAGTTCGGGAGGAAAGTATGAAAAAGTACCTACAAAGAGTGAAGAGTTTGAGTTCAGCCTTTCATAATTTTGATATCTAGCGAATCTCCAAGGCAGAGAACACTAGAGCTGACCTCCTCTCTTGGCTAGCCACCTTAGCTCCAAATGAATTACCAAGAGAAGTCCTTTTCAAAGTCCTGCAGCATCCAAGTTCAGAAGAGTACTAAGTGGATTGAAGTCGAATCTCTGACGAAGATTACTGAAGCCAAAGTATAGAACTTCATCTAGAAGTCAATTATTTGTAGGTTTGATCTACCTCAGACGATAATCACTAATAATGGGTGTTAGTTTGCAAGTGCAAAATTTGCTAAGTTCTATGAAGATCTGAATATATGTCACCACTTCACATCAATAGCTCATCCGCAAGCGAATGGTGAGATAGAAGTAACTAATAAAACTTTGCTTCAAGAAATAAAGACCAAGCTAGAAAAAGCAAAAAGAACTTAGGTGGACGAACTCTATCATGTACTCTGGGCTTACAAAACTACTCAAAGGTTGCCAATAGGAGAAATTCCTTTTGCATTAGTTTTTAGGATAGAGGCGGTCATCCCCATCGAGCTTGAACTTCCTTTAGCGCGAGTTGAAGCTTTTAGTAAGCAGAATAATTCTCAAGGCCTCAGGGCAAATCTCGATTTGTTAGAAGAAAAGTGAGAGAAAGCTCAAATCTAAATGCCAGTCTACAAGCAGAAAGTAATCCGCAACTACAACTCAAGGATCAGAAGCAAAACATTCCAGGTAGGAGATCTGGTGCTTCGGCAAGCTGATGTTTTACAATTTTAAAATCAAAAAAAGCTTGCACCGAATTAGGAAGGCCCCTATGAAGTCATAGAAGTCATCTGACTAGGAATATATTACTTAAAGGAGCTCAGAGGGTCAATGCTCCAACGATCTTGAAACTCGGAGAACTTGAGAATGTATTATCAATAAGCTTTCCCCAATAAAACTTTCTTATTTTCAATACCCTTGTTGTTTATTGCAAAGTTATATAATGATAGGGAATGACTTAAGTAAAATAGAAGACCTCCAGTTGTTTAAAATAGGAGGAGGGGAGAGGCTCTTTTTAATGATCATTTTGTATCCCAATAATTTTGTTAGGGACAGAAGAAGAATCTTGCCCTAACAAAGGAAGGCAAACCCCATTGGGAATAGAAGGACCTCGTCCTGACAGGGGGATAAAGTAAAGGCCAACCGTATCAGGAATAAGAAAAAAATCTCATTCTGACATAGATGAAGACCTTTGACTATTTAAGATAGGAGGAGGAAAGAGATCCTTTCGTGTCCTAATAACTTTGTTAGGATAGGAGGAGAACCTCGTCCTAACAAAAAAAGGCCAACTCCATCAGCAATAGGAGGAGGACATCGTCCTGATAGGAGGATAAGGTAAAGACCAACCGTATCAGGAATAAGAGGAGAACCTCGTCCAGACACAGATGAAGACCATCAGTTGTTTAAAATAAGAGGAGAGAGGCCATTTCAACGGTCCTTTTGTGTTTCAATAACTTTATTAGGGATAGAAAGAGAATCTTGCCCTAACAATGAAAGGCCAACCTCATTGAAAATAGGAGGAGGACCTCATCCTGATAGGAGGATAAAATAAAGGCCAATCATGTTAGGAGCAGAGAAGAATCTCATCCTGACATGTATGAAGACCTTCGATTGTTTAACATAGGAGGAGGGGAGAGGCCCTTTCAATGGCTCTTTTGTGCCCCAATAACTTTGTTAGAGACAAGAGGAGAACCTCGCCCTAACAAAGGAAGACCAACTCCATCGAAAATAAGAGAAGGACCTCATTCTGATAAGAGGACAAAGTAAAGGCCAACCATATCAAGAATAGGAGAAGAACCTTATCCTGATATGGATGAAGATCTCTAGTTGTTTAAGATAGGAGGAGGGGAGAGGCCCTTTCAATGGCCCTTTTGTGCCCCAATAACTTTGTTAGGGATAGAAGGAGGATCTCGCCCTAACAAAGAAAGACAAACCCCATCAGAAATAGGAGGAGGATCTCATCCTGATAGTGGGATAAAGTAAAGACCAACCATATTAGAAATAGGAGGAGAACCTTATCCTGACATGGATGATGACTTTTGGTAGTTTAAAATAGGAGGAGGAGAAAGACTCTTTCAACGATCCTTTTGTATTCCAATAACTTTATTAGGGATAGGAGGAGAATCTTATCCGAACAAAGAAAGACCAATCCTATCAGAAATAGGAGGAGGATCTCGTCCTGATAGGAAAATAAAGTAAAGGCCAACTATGTCAGAAATAGGAGGAGAACCTCATCCTGACATGGATGAAAATCTTTGATTATTTAAGATAGGAAGAGGGGAGAGGCTCTTTCAATGACTTTTTTGTGTCCCAATAATTTTTTTAGGGATAGAAGGAGAATCTCGCACTAATAAAGGAAAGCCAACCCCATTGAAAATAGGAGAAGGATCTTGTCCTGATAGGAGGATAAAGTAAAGATCAACCATGTCAGAAATAGGAGGAGAACCTCGTTCTGACATGGATGAAGACCTCTGATTATTTAAGATAGGAGTGGAGAGGCCCTTTCAATGGCCCTTTTATGAAGGAAACTTACAAGATTTCTAGCTTTGATTTTAAAAATTTTTTTCAAAGATTGCACAACAAAAATGATTATTAATCATATTAATAATAAAAGCTATAAATCTAATCTAAAAATCCTACACTATACAGGATCTAATGTACATATATATGCATGCATATCTAAAAAATAAAATATCAAATGCAGTAAAACTATTTTACTATTTCTACGTATTCAGAACACGTTATTTTTTTATGGATAGATGATCTCTATAATTTGATCTCCTTGGTGTAGATCTGATTGTCATGATGCAGCCATACATGCATCTGATCTCTACAAGTGATCCACACAAGGCTCTAATCTCGATCAGTTTCTCTCAAGTGCTAGCTTACTGTAGGAACCTTTAATGGCTAATATTAGATCGAACTCCCTCAATCTTCTTCACCACCTCTTCGGATGCTCTGATTTACCAATGTAGATAAGAAATATAGGAGGTTCTCCTTTCAGATCTATGAGCTCACGATCCTCATTGCTCACAATCTAGAACCCAAACCCTAGATGGATTCTAGGGTATGCACTCACCCAAGAACCTTGCGCTTAGAATTTCTCACATAGAGAAGAGACTCTCTCTTATTTTTCTCACACGTTCTCTTTTTTGAGTTCTAATCTATATGCCCATAAAATTAGGTATTTTATAGATGTGCACAAATAAGAGAGGCATGAGGAAGAGGTCTAGATTAAGTGGTTAACCATTCAAACTCTAATTCTATTTGAATTGAACTTGTAATTAGATTAAACCTATCCATTTGGGATGTGAGAAGGGAGGGCGTGCACACTTTTGTGTGTGGAATTCTTCACAAAAATTCTTAATTCTCATGGAGAATAGATGGCACAATATTTGGATGATGTGGTGCATAGGAAGACTAGTCAAACTAGTCTCTTATTTGACATCCAATTGAACTAATCCAATCCAAATTGGTTAGGCCCAATTAGATCAGAATAAATCCAACTTATTTAAGTTTAATTAGACTTGGTTAAATTTTAATTAAATTAAAAATTAATTAAGCCAAACCTCTAATCAAATCAGGGATTAAATCTTCTTGACAATTAGATCATCTTATAACCGAATCGGATCAAATCCAAATGAATCCAATTCAATTGGTCTTGGTCCATAAATAATCACTCAATCAAATTGAGTTAATTAGCGATCAAATTACTAATTAATCTTCTCTTGATTAGCCATTAGATCAGGTAGAAACCTCTAATGTGTGTAATCTCGTAGGTTCGAACCTAAGTCGGTAGCATAGGAACCATTTTCTTGAACTAATCGAAGTGATCATCTAGCAATGATGCCCAATGTCCAAATTGGCTGAATAGTGCAATCATAATATTCAGAATCTATGTGAATATGGTTACCGCATAATTCATTCCTTTGGTCTCTGTGCATAGGATGACTTAGGATTCAACTATCAATCCTAGAAAATACATCCAAATCGTCTCAAAGCAATTAGTCCTGTGACCCCTCACAAGGACCACCTTGGCCAAGGCTTTCCTAATTTGAAATACTATTGAGCACAACTTCTGAGTCAAGGAGTGGTCAATCCCATCTTGACTCATGCACCAACTCCTCAAGTACTTGACTGTATCCAAAAATCTTCCATCACTGAATTAAAAATTTAGATAGTCCGACATCAAAGCACAGTGAGTTGCTTGAAAGTCACCATGGTGATCTCAGATCGGAGGAACACTTATGCCCATATTCCATCAAAGCAATTTTTAATAGTAAAAAAGCTCTAGAGTCGATCGTATTCAGTGCAGATGTATTCCTACATCTCACCTGCATGCCGTACCAGTATCTCCATACTTCTTAGTTAAGAGGACAACTATGGCACACAATGATCTATACTCGATAAACATTATCATCCTTGGTAATAATGTATTATTGATCGTAAATTATTTTAAGGACTAAATGATAAATTCTCTTTTGTCATTTCTAAATAGTCCTAAGAACTTCATCACATCAGATAGGAGTTTATTAGAAGATGAAAGATTTATGATGAAAAAGCTAGAATATTTTTTATTTAATTAATAATTTATATATAATTATATTAATTATCTCAATTATCAACATGCTAATGATTGGCTTAGGAACATTATTTTCAACAATCTTCCACTTGGCCTAAAGCCAATCGATGCAGTATCGTATATTCATCTTTGACTTGAAGTCGTCGAACTCCTTCACCGTAACTACTTTAGTGAATGGGTCGATCAAGTTCTCCTTCTTGCCGATCTTCTAAAGATCAATGTTATCTTGATCCACGATTTTTTGAATAAGGTGGAAGCGACGCAAAATGTACTTTATCTGCTGGTGTGCTTTGGGTTTCTTCGTCTGAGCAATAGCTGCAGAGCAGTCGTAGAAGAGCAAAATTGGACCATCAAGGAAGGGTGCTACTTTGAGCTTAGTGATGAACTTCTTCAGTCACACTGCTTTTTTGGCAGTATCTGATGTAGCAACATACTCTGCCTCACATACTGAATCGGCCATAGTGTGCTGCTTGAAATTTTTCGAGCAGACAGCACCACCATTAAGGATAAACACATATCCCAATACGTTTTTGCTGTCATCATGATCAAGCTAAAAATTAAAATCTATAAACTCCTTAAGTTTCAAGTCCAAATCATCATAAACAAGCCACTGATCCTTAGTATTTCTCAAATACTTTAGGATGATTTTAACAATCTTCCAGTGATTTTTTCCTAGATTAGATTGGTATCTACTCGATACTCCTAGTGAGTATGCTATATCTGATCGCATACATGTCATGGCATACATAATAGAACCCATTACCAAAGCATATGAAATTCTACTTATATGCTCTCTCTTGAGGTGTTGTCGGACAATCCCTCTTTGAGAAAAAAATTTCATGACCTATCAATAGATAGCCCTTCTTAAAATTTTTTATGCCGAACCTCTTTAGCACAATATCTATGTATGTGGACTGGGACAATCCAAGTAATCTTTTAGATCTATCTTTATTGATCTTCATCCCTAAGATGTAGGAAGCTTCTCTCAGATCTTTCATGGAGAACTATGATGATAGTCAGATCTTTATTTCTTCTAATGTAGGAACATCATTCTCGATTAAGAGAATGTCCTCCATATACAGAACGAGGAATACAACTGCTGGACTATTAGTCCACTTATATATGCAAGGCTCTTCTTCATTCTTAATGAAGTCATACGTCTTGATCATCCTATTAAAATATATGTTCAAACTCCAAGATGCTTGCTTCAGTCCATAAATGGATTTTTGAAGCTTACACACCTTAGACTCATTTGTGGATGTGAAATTTTTAAATTATATCATATACACCTCTTCAACCAGCTCTTTATTTAAAAAAATTATTTTCACATCCATTTGTCAGATTTTATAATCCAGATGTGCAGTTATCGCAAGCATGATCCGATGGACTTGAGCATTTCTACAGAAGAAAATATCTCATCATAGTCAATACCATAATGTTGACGATACCCCTTGACAATCAGACGAACTTTATAGATCTCCATCTTTCCATCTGCACCTCTTTTCCTTTTGAAGACCCACTTACATTCTATAGATTTTATTCCTTCAGATGGGTCAACCAATATCCATACATCATTGACCTTCATGGACTCCATTTTGAATCTCATGACCTCAAGCCATTTTTCAGAGTCGAATCTCTGCAATGCGTCCATGTAAGTGATCGAATCCTTATCATTCTCATCGAGTTTGATAGGATCTCCATTTCGGACTAAAAAATCATAGTTTATGTCCGGCTGATGTGGTGCTCTACTAGATCACCTTAAGGGTGTAGGTTCAGTAGGCTCCAAATCTGATCGAATCAAATTTGATTCAGGTTCAGCTACTTGTGTCGGTTCTTCCACCTATCGAACTTTCTCAAGTTTGACCTTGGAGGTATTAGTCTCTTCACCAAGGAACTTCTTTTCTAAAAAGACTGCCTTAAGACTGATAAACATCTTATGTTCATCAGTTAGGTAGAAGTAATATTCTTTGATCTCTTTTGGGTATCCTATAAAGCTATATTTGTTAGACTTAGGTCCAAGCTTGTCCGTTACTAAATGTTTGACATAAGCCGGATACCCCCAAATTCTAAGGTACGAGAGTACTAGTTTACACCCTATCCACATCTCATATGGTATTTTAGAAATAGACTTACTCAGAATCCTATTCAAAATATAACAAGTTGACTCGAGTGCATATTTCCAAAAGAAGATCAGTAGATTAGCAAACCCCATCATAGATCGAACCATGTCTAATAAGATTCGATTCCTTCTTTCGGACACACCATTATGCTGCGATGTTCTAAAAGAAGTCCATTGAAAGAAAATTTCATTCTCTCCAAGATATGTCAGAAATTCACTGGAAAGGTACTCACCCCCTTGATCAGATCAAAAGTTTTAATACTCTTTTTAGTTTACTTTTCTACCTCATTACGAAATAGTTTGAATATTTCAAATGACTCCGACTTATGCTTCATTAAATAGACATACCCATACCTTAATAGGTCATCTGTGAAGGTTATGAAGTAGAAATATCCATCTCTAGTACTTATACTCATGGGTCCACATACATCAGTATGTACTAGACTCAAGAGTTCACTAGCATATTCATCCTTTCCAATAAAAGATGACTTGGTCATCTTTCTAAGAAGCTAGGACTCATAGATCGGTAGTGATTTACAATCATTGATCTTAAGAATTTCTTCTTAAGCCAACCTGTTTATTTTGTTCTTATTGATGTGACCTAGCCTACAATGCTAATGGTAGACATCTGACACATCATCTATTTTAGGACGTTTACCAAAGGTTTGGACTATGTTAACAGGCTGTAATAATAGATAAATTTCGTTATTTAATTGTCCAACACAAACTGTAACACTATTCAAAATGATATCATAAAAATTTGCTTTTATTGAAAATTGATAACTCTTCTTAGCCAAAAGGCCTATAGAAATTACATTCAATAAAAAACTTGGACAAAAGTGACAAGCACTAAGAATAACTCTATAAGAATTGATTATAAGGTTCATGACTCCTAAAGCTAGAACTAGAACTTATCTTTCATCTCCAATATTCAGGAATCTCTCATCTTTACCAAATCTCCTACTGATCTGAAAATCCTGCATCGAATTATAAATATGATAAGAGTTTTCAGTATCTAATACCCAGACAGTAGTATCATAAATTGAGAAGTTGCAAGGTGTTATCATATATTTATTTTGTCCAGCAACTACTTGCTTCTTTCTTGGCTTGCTTGAGTTTAGGGTGGAAATGTATTGAGGATAGTTCCTCTCCCAATGTTCCTGCTTCTTACAAAAGAAGCACTCCATCTGGCTCTGATCGGGCTTGCACTTTTTGGTCTAATCCTATGCAAACGTCCCAGCATGCGGCTATACCTTCTTGCTCTTCTTCTTCTTATTCTTCTTTCCTTTCTTAAAGGGTCGACCAAAATAAGATCCTCCCACAACATTCACCCACCCCTTTTGGAACTGATGATCCTTCTCAAAGTTCTGCAGTAACCCCAATAACCCATAATAGTTTACTGTAGGCTTTGTCATTCTGAAATAAGTATTAAATGGGAGGAAGGACTTGGGTAACGAATTTAGGATAGCATCCTTTTCGAGCTGCTCATGCAGGAAAAAACCCAGCTTACTCAAGCATTCAATCAACTCGATCATATACAATACATGATCAATGACTGATGCCCCATCCCTTATATAAGCATTGAAAATGGCACAACTAGTCTTATGCCTTTCAACGTTGTCAAGCGTACCAAAGAAGTCATTCAATATTTGAAGCATCTCCTCTGACTGGGCATTCTTGAACCTGCGGCTAAACTCATCATTCATCATCACCAACATAATGCACCGAATGGTGGTACGGTCATTGAGCTACTTCTGGTAAGTATCTCTCACCACGTCAATATCATTCAGGACTAGCTCCTTAGGTGCTGGATCAGTCAATATATACAAGATTCATTCATACTTCAGGATAATCTTTAACTTTCGACATCAGCTATCAAAGTTGGATCCCACGAGTTTGTCATTATCCAAGAATGATTGGAGCTACAGGGTAGTAGCCATTTTTGCACAAAAGAAAAATCATAGACCTAATTAGTATATGAATTATTTATTTTAAAGACTTGGACTTTAGTCTAAAGGTTCTCTCACTATTTTGTTCGAATCGATAGCATTTACCTTCAATTCAAGGAATTAACCCTAATTTCTTAATAGGTACTAGAATTCACATAGACTACACACGAGCCCAACATTGGTTGGTCAACTCGTGTGCACCTATGGGTATGTTCATAACCAATTGTTTCACCAAATAACTTTTAGTAATTTAATTTTTATCCTAGAAGTCTAATCAGTAGGCTTTGACTTCCATTGAAAAGATCTAGTTAGGTCCAACCATTAACATGACCATATTTAGTGCATCAGATCAATGAATGATCAAACCTGATTTTGGCCGGCCAACTTGACCACCATTAGAAAGATACGATCAAATTATCATATTATGAATGATAATTTCATTAATGAATAAGCATGAGGTCTTTGGACCTTCAATGATTATTAAACTAATGGATCCATTATTACTCAACTTAGTGAGAGGCTATGACTTAGTTATCACCACAACTTTATCATTTTAAGGACCTAATAATTTTAGAAGATTTTATTAATCAATTTTAAAAAGAATTAACCAGCCAATTTGGATCCTCCCACTGACTTTACCAAGTCAGTTGAGCTGGTTAATCATGGATTAGGAGTACCTAATTAAAGTCGGCATTAGGAGTACCTAAATTAGTCAAACTGATTTACCTAATTAACATGGATTAGCCCAAATCATCAAGTGGTCTAATCAAAATCTAATTTACCAAGATGGCCAGGTAAGTGAGATCAGTGGAAGGGATATGCCATTAACTCGTCAAAGATCGAATCAGTACGAATAGATCCCAATTATAAATCACTGGTCTGAGCTGCCAGACTTATCTTAGAGATCATCTAGTTCATTAGTTTTAATTTGACCATCCTAGCAATTTTAGGTTCAATCATATAGCCATAAATCAAATCCATTTGGTCCTCATTAAAGGCATGGCCTTGACCAACTACAACTATTATAATTTGGTCTAAAGAGTTCTTGACCTAATCTAAATCAATATTTGGTTAGATTTGATCAATTACTCTAATTTAGTCCATTCTTTAACTAACCTTAGGTCTAATCCAACTAATGGACCTAATTCGACTAATCCGATAACCCATAATTTTATGATCAATGTCTTGAGATCTTTAATTCATAATTCTAGACTCTTATTAATCATGCTTAATTCTCAATTAAGTTTAAGGCTGAGGGTTGGGGTTTAGCATTTCGAAAATATCTTTTTCAAATTTTGAAAGATTATCTACATCTTAGCATTGTTTCACCAAATAAGTCGACTTATTTTAAAAATGGATCAGCTTATTTCATAAACAAGCACTAGATGTAGGTTTGATTTTATAAAACTAGCCAATGGACATTGAGTCAACTTCTCAGTTGAGCTGGCTCGGATCCCATCCAAGCTGACCCGAACAAAAGCCAAGTTGACTCAATTTTTGAGATAGTCGGCTCGGGCAAAAAATCAAAAGCCTAACATTCCCATCGAGCAGGCTCAGATCCTATCCGAGTAGGTCCAAATTGAAGTTGAGTTGGCTTAGTTCCTAACCGAACCGACTGGAGCATCAATCTAAAAAGTGTATCATGGCTAGCATGCTTGTCGAGCTGGCTCAATTTCTGAGCGAGCTAACTCGACTGGCATACAAAATCTTCCTAAGATCCTATTCATGTTTAATCTAAATCTATGTACTCTACATAAAAAATCATGAAACTATTTAGATCTAATCTAAATACTAAATTATGATAAAATTCAGATTAAATATATTCAAACATATCATAAAAATTATTAAATCTAATCAAAAATTTTTATGATTAGTGTTATAGATCGCAACGTATCCGAACAATCTTTCTACTATAAGGGATAAATCTTATAGCAGGATAACCTACAGTCCATATGATCATCATTTTTTATTTTTCATATCAGATTATTATTTATATCTAATCTAAAAATAATCTAAAATATGCATATATTATACATCAAAGAACCTATTGCTCTGATACTAATTGAAGAGAATGCATAGGGTTTCTAGCTTTAATTTTGATAACTTTTTCCAAAGATTGCCCGATGGAAATGATTATTAATCATATTAATAATAAAAGCTATAGATCTAATCTAAAAATCTTATACTATATAGGATCTAATATACATATATATGCATACATATTTGAAAAATAAAATATCAAGTGTAGTAAAACTATTTAACTACTTCTACGTGTTCAGAATACATTATCTTTTCGTGGGTAGATGATCTCCATAATTTGATCTCCTTGGTATAGATCTGATCACCATGATGCAGCCATACATGCGTCTGGCCTCTACAGGTGATCCACATAAGGCCCTGATCTCGATCAGTTCCTCTTGAGTGCTTGCTTGTTGCATAAATCTTTGATGGTTAATATCAGATCGAACTCCTTCGATCTTCTTCACCAACTCTTCAGACGCTTCGATTTGTCGATGTACATAAAAAATACAGGAGGTTCTCTTTCTAGATCTATGAACTCACGATCCTCATTGCTCACAATCTAGAACCCAAATTCTAGATGGATTCTAGGATATGCACTCATTCAAGAACCTTACGCCTAGAATTCCTTACGCAGAAAAGAGACCCTCTCTTCTTTTTCTCATACATTCTCTTTTCTAAGTTCTAATCTATATGCCCATAAAATTAGGTATTTTATAGATACGCATAAATAAGAGAGGCATGAGGGAGAGGTCTAGATTAAGTGGTTATCCATTCAAACTCAAATCCTATTTGAATTAAAATTATAATCAGATTAAATCTATCCATTTGGGATGGGAGAAGGGAGGGCTTGCGCCATCTTATGCATGGAATTCTTCATGAGAATTCTTAATTCTCATGGAGAATAGATGGCGCAATATTTGGGTGATGTGGCGCATGGGAAGACTAGTCAAACTAGTCTCTTATTTGACATCCAATTAAACCAATCCAATCCAAATTGGTTAAGCCTAATTAGATCAAAATAAACCCAACTTATTTAGGCTTAATTAAGCTCAGTTAAATCCTAATCAAATCAAAAATTAATCAAGCCAAACATTTTATCAAATTAGAGATTAAACCTTCTTGATGGTTAGATCATCTTATAACCTAATCGGGTCAAATCCAAATGAATCCAATTCAATTGGTCTTGATCCATAAATAATTACTCAATCAAATTGAGATAATTAGTGATCAAATCACTAATTAATCTTTTCTTGATTAGCCATTAGATCGGATAGGAACCTCTAGTGTGTGTAACTCCGTAGGTTCAAACCTAAGCCGATAGCATAGGAATCATTTTTCTGAACTAATCGAAGTGACCATCTAGTAATGGTACCCAACGTTCGAATAGATCGAATAGTGCAATCGTAACATTCAGAACCTATGTAAATATGATTACTGCATAATTCATCCCTTTGACCTCTGTGCATAGGATGACTTAAGTTTTAACTGTCAATCCTAGAACATACATCCAAATCATGTCTCAAAGCAATTAGTCTTGTGACCCCTCATAAAGACTACCCTGGCCAAGGCTTTGCTAAATTAAAATACTATTGAGCACAACTCCTAAGTTCAGGAGTGGTTAATCTCATCTTGACTGACACACTGACTCCTCAAGTACTTGACTGTACCCAAAAATCTTCCATCATTGAATTAGAAATTCAAGTAATTTGGTGCCAAAGCACAGTGAATTGCTTGAAAGTTACCATGGTGATCTCAGATCAGAGGAACACTTATGCCCATATTCTATCAGAGTAATTCTTTATAGTAGAAAAGCTCTGGAGTCGATCACGTTCAGTGTAGATATATTCCTACATCTCACCTGCATGACATACCAGTATCTCTACACTCCTTGGTTAAGAGGACAATCAACCTATATGGCATATAATGACCTATGCTCGATAAATGTTATCATCCTTGGTAACAACGTATCATTAGTCGCAAACTATTTTAAGGACTAAATGACAATCCTTCTTTATCGATTCTAAATAGTTCTAAGAACTTCATCACATCAGACAGAAGTTCATTAGAAGATGAAAGATTTATGATGAAAAAGTCAGAATAACTTTTATTTAATTAATAATTTATATATAATTATATTAATTAGCTCAATCATTAATAGGCTGATGATTGACTTTAGGATACTATTCTCAATATTTTATATCCTAATAACTTTATTAAGGATAGGAGGAGAACCTCATCGTAATAAAGAAAGCCAACTCCATCAGGAATAGGAGGAGGACCTCATCCTGATAGGAGGATAAAATAAAGGCCAACCATGTCAGGAATAGGAAGATAATCTCATCCTGATATGAATGAAGACCTTCAGTTATTTAAGATAGATGGAGAAAAGAGACCCTTTCAACGATTCTTTTATGCTTCAATAACTTTATTAAGGATGAGAGGAGAACCTACCTCGAACAAAAGAAGGCCAATTCCATCAGAAACAGGAGGAGGATCTCATCCTAATAGGAGGATAAAGTAAATGCCAACCATATCAGAAATAGGAGGAGAACCTCATGCTAACACGGATGAAGACCTCCGATTGTTTAAGACATGAGGAGGGGAGAGACCCTTTTAATGGCTCTTTTATATCCTAATAAATTTGTTAGGAATAGGAGAAGAACCTCATCCTAATAAATAAAGGCCAACCTCGTCAGGAATAGAAGGACGACCTCATCCTGACAAAAAGATAAGATAAAGGCCAATCGTGTCAGAAATAGGAGGAGAACCTCATTCTGACATGATGAAGATCTTTGATTATTTAAGATAGAAGGAGGGAAGAGACCCTTTCAATGGCCCTTTTGTGCCCCAATAATTTGGTTAGAAATAGGAGGAGAATCTTATCCTAACGAAAGAAGGCCAACCCCATCAAAAATAGGACCTCATCCTGGTAGGGGGATAAAGTAAAGGTCAATTATGTCAGGAATAGAAGAAGAACCTCATCCTGACATAGATGAAGACCTCCAGTTGTTTAAGAAAGAAGGAGAGAAGAGGCCTTTTCAATGGCCCTTTTATTCCTCAATAACTTTATTAGGAATAGAAGGAGAATCTTGTACTAACAAAGAAAGGCTAACCTCATCGAAAATAGGAGGATCTCATCCTGACAGAGGGACAAAGTAAAGGCAAACCATGTCAGAAATAGATGGAAAACCTCATCCTGACACGGATGAAGACCTTCGATTGTTTAAGATAGGAGGAGGGGACAGACTCTTTCAATGGTCCTTTTGTGTCTCAATAATTTTATTAGGAATAGGAGAAGAACCTCATCCTAACAAAGAAAGATCAATCCCATCAGGAATAGGAGGAGGACCTCATCCTGACAGGGAGATAAAAAAAAGGCCAACCGTATTAGAAATAGGAGGAGAACCTTGTCCTGACATGGATGAAGATCTCTGATTATTTAAGACAGGAGGGGAGAGATTCTTTCAATATTTTTTTGTACTCCAATAACTTGGTTAGATACAGGAGGAGAACCTCATCCTAGCAAAGAAAGGCCAACCCCATCAAAAATGGGAGGAGGACCTCGTTCTGACAGAGGGATAATGTAAAGGCTAACCATGTCAGGAGCAAGAGAAGAATCTCGTCCTGATACGGATGAAGACCTTTGATTGTTAAATACTGAAGAAGAAAAGAGGCCCTTTCAACGGTCCTTTTGTGCTCCAATAACTTTGTTAGGGACAGGAGGAGAACCTCGCCCTAACAAAGGAAGAACAATCCCATCAGGAATATAAGAAGGATCTCGTCCTAACAGGAAGATAAACTAAAGACCAACTATGTCAGGAATAGAAGAAGAACCTCATCATAACATGGATGAAGATCTCTGATTGTTTAAGATAGGAGGAGTGGAGAGACCCTTTCAATAGTTCTTTTATACCTCAATAACTTTGTTAGGATAGGAGGAGAACCTTATCCTAATAAAGAAAAGCCAACCCCATCGAAAATAGGAGGAGGACCTCATCCTAGTAGGGAGATGAAGTAAAAATCAATCGTATCATAAATAGAATTAGAACCTCGTCCTGACATAGATGAAGATCTTCAGTTATTTAAGATAGGAGGAGAGAGGCCGTTTCAATGGCTCTTTTGCTCTCCAATAACTTTGTTAGGGACAAAAGGAGAACCTTGCCCTAATAAAGGAAGACCAACCTTATCAAGAGTAGGAGGAGGACCTTGTCCCGATAGAGGGACAAAGTAAAGGCCAACTGTGTCAGAAATAAGAGAAAAATCTCATCCTGATATGAATGAAGACCTCCGATTGCTTAAGATAGGAGGAGGAAAGATGCCCTTTCAATGGCTTTTTTGTATCCCAATAACTTTATTAGGTATAGGAGGAGAATCTCACCCTGACAAAGGAAGATCAATCCCGTCAAGAATAGGAGGAGGACCTCGTTCTGATAAGAAGATAAACAACCGTGTCAGAAATAAGAGGTGAATCTCATCCTAATACAGATGAAGACCTTCAATTATTTAAGACAGGAGGAGGAAAAAGGTCATTTCAATGGCCTTTTTGCGCTCCAATAACTTTGTTAGAGATAGAAGGAGAATCTTGCCCTAACAAAGGTAGGCCAACCTCATCGAAATCAGATAGAGGATCTTGTCCTGACTGAAGGATAAAGTAAAGGCCAACTATGTCTAGAACAGGTGGAGAACCTCATCCTGATATGGATGAAGACTTCTAATTATTTAAGATAGAAGGAGGAGAGAGATCCTTTCAATGGTCTTTTTGTGTCCCAATAACTTTATTAAGGATAGAAGGAGAACCTCATTCTAACAAAGATAGGCCAACCCCATCAAAATTAGGAGGATCTCGTCTTGATAGAAGAACAAAGTAAAGGAGGATCTCGTCTTGATAGAAGAACAAAGTAAAGGACAATCATGTCAGAAATAGGAGGAGAATCTCATCTTGACATAGATAAAGACCTCCAATTGTTTAAGACAGGAGGAGGAAAGAGGTCCTTTCAACGATCCTTTTATATCCCAATAACTTTATTAGGGATAGGAGGAGAACCTCGTCTTAACAAAGGAATGCCAACCTCATCAAGAATAGGAGGAGGACCTCATCTTGATAGGAGGATAAAATAAAGATCAACCATGTCAGGAATAGAAAGAGAATCTCGTCTTGATATAGATGATGACCTCCGATTATTTAAGATAGGAGGAGGAGAGAGACTCTTTCAATGATTCTTTTGTACTCTAATAACTTTATTAGGGACAGGAGGAGGACCCCGTCCTAATAAAGAAAGGCCAATCCTATCACGAAAAGAAGGAAGATCTTATCCTGACAGAGGAACAAGATAAAGGCCAACCGTGTCGGAAACAGGAGGAGAACCTCATCTTGACGTGGATGAAAATCTTCGATTATTTAAAATAGGAGGAAGATAATTTGATAGCAGTCATTCTATTAAAAGATGAAGTAAAAAAAATAAAGAAGCCAATAGGCATCGAATCTGGACTAAGCAAAAAGATGACTGAAGAAAGTATTCTTTCATTAAAGTTGAAATCCAATACAAAACCAAGGTCCGCAAGATCGGTTACTATAAAAAGGAGAGGGAGATTAGATCCTATTCGGTATCAGACTTTGGACTATCAGCTTCAGCCATCATAAGAGAGAGTTTAAGACCTTCAACCTCTTCCTCGAGTCTCTATCAGGCTGCCAAACTCTCCCTCAGCATCCTCTTCCATCTGTGCGACTCCTCCTCCATCTCCCTCAGTCTTTTTCTTAGAACAGCAGACTCGGCTTTGACATCCTTCATGGCATCCTTTTTATACACCATTTGAATCCTCAACTCACGCAGCTTGGCCTTATCTTTTTCATGCGCCATGGACAAACTCTCTAGAGTGCGTCTTAAGAAAAGAATTTTCTGTGAATCTCGGCTCGAGCCAGTTTGAGCTTTACTCAATAATTGTTGTCGAAGTTGGGCGACTTTTCCCTCAGACTTTCGAAGTTGGCATTGAAGATCGACAACTTGACCATACCAACCTCGCCTATAATCATTATATGAGTCCTCAGCTGCTTGCAACTAGTCCTGTAATTCGAAGAACCTTTTTGACCAATCCCAGCCATACTTAGTCTGACTGGTGGACCATGTCAAACTTCCTTCAAGTATTTGGATCCTTTCTTGCGTACCCCTTAATTCAACTTCTAGAGAGCTTGCTTTGGCCGTTAAAATTCATGCCTTATCACTGCTGAGCTTCTTTATCCACTCCAGTTCCTCTGTCAAATGGTGCTTCTTATTGATATAATCCATGGCACCCTTTTTATAAACTTGTCGAAGATGAGTAACTTCAATTGTGGCTTCAGAATAAAGCTTCTTCAACTTTTGAAGCTCATCCTCTATTTTCTTCAGCTTCCTTTTACCCTGATGAACCTCTCTCTTTAGATCCTTAATGATAGATTTTAGAGGAAGGCTCTAAGGTAGCGATGTGGCATCATCAGGAGGTGGTGAGTCATGATTATCCTCGCTATGAGCATTCTAAAAATACAAAAGAAAATTTTTCATTAATTTCAAACATCCAAATACAAGAAAGAAAAATGAGAAAGAAAATACAAATTAAAGAGGTCTCAGACCTCTTGGAGAGCTGACGAGAAGTCCGGTGCGGCATTGATGGGCCTTGGTTCTTTGGCAGCAGGTTTAACAGGAGGGAGATCGACCGCGCTGATGGATGGCTCCATTTCATCCTTAGGAGCTTCTTCGTACAAAAAATCAAGGTCGAGCTTAGAAAACTTACTGGCCATCCTGTTCTTGCAGAGCTCAAAATCTTTGTTGAAGGCCTCTTGGCCAAATTTGATGTTCAAGTCTCTCATTTTTTAGGAGATCTTGAACTCCTCTCTCGTCCGAGCCATCGCCTCCAAGATTTGTATAGAAATTTGCTCCTTTAGTTTGGCAGTCTCAACTTCAATTTTTCTCCTCCGCTCTTCCTCCAAGCCAAAATTGATCTTTAACTCCTTTGATGCCTCTTTCTCTTTGCGGAGTGCCTCTTGAAAACCCTCAACCTCAATAAACTTTTCTTTCAAAGAGCGATCAACCTCGTCCCTCTCCTTAAGTAGGCGCTCAGCTTCAACCTGATGATCTTCTTGAGCCTTCACCAACTCTGACCTCAAGCAGTTTAGTGATTTGATGTAGCCAAGTAGTTGATGGCCCGTTTATATATATATATATGATGAAATGGGTTGTGTGGACAAGTGAATATTGAGAAATTTAAAGAGAAAAAGAAGGACGAAATGACTACCTCAAGAAAGGATGGAGCTATTGGGCCTATTATAACGGACCTTCTGTTTGGACTTTCTCAGGACCCTTTTGGTCTTCTTTTTTTCTGCCTCTTTCTCTCCTCTGGGAGGAGGCTCTGAAATATAGGCATCAGCAAGTGGGCTCGATGGCATTGAAGGATCGACGGTCTTGGCAGTAGTGCCAAACTCGATAACGGGAGGAGCTTCGACTTTGAGGGCAATTTCAGGAGCACCCGCAGCACTGACAGGGGCCATGGAGGTCGGAACGTCGGCTCTTGCCTTTTTCGAGCTCTCATCCAGTGCCTTTCTTTTTCTCTTGCAGGCCGGGAGCCCCCTCGTGAGCATCTCGACCGCCTAGGTATCCATTTCTGCAATGAAGAAAAATAGAGTATGGTTAGAGAGAAGAAACAAGAAGAAAAGGGTAACCCACCAACTTCGGCCGTATACCTATTGGATTCAGGGGGCTGAGATCGAGGTTGAATAGAGTTTGTTCTTTTATTAGCTTGGACACAAGAGGAGTTCAAAAATCTTTAATTTTGCCAATCGACTTTCGGTCCTCTTTTTCTAACCCCAAGGCTTAGCGGACTGAGTCCCTCAGATTTTTTCAAGGAGAAAATCCTAAAAGTAAGATTGGGCAAGAAACAAAGATGAACTTTTCTTTCCAATTATGGATAGAGGAGGAGACACCCTTGAGCAATCTCTTCTTACTAAACTGGGTTGAAACATACCACCAGTCCTTCATAGTAGGGAGATGCTTGAGAGTAAAGTAAGTTCGGAAGAGTAAAATTGTAGGTTGAACTTCAACGTTATTATAAATCTAAAAAAGTTTGGCACTACAGAAGCTAAGAAGATATTTAGGAAATAAAACAGAGCTACAACAAAGATATGAAGAGGGAGCCTTAGTCCAGCATGGAAGGCCTCCAAATACAAGTAGAATCAACCTAGAGGAGGGGCGCAAGCTCGACCGCTCGGTCTAGAAAGTTTCAGCTCGTACTCTATAGGTACTTCGTATTGGATCCTAATTAGCGATAGGTCTTCAACAGTCAAGGAGTAAGGGATGGCTCTCAGTATGAAGTTTAGCTAAGGTGCTGCACTAGGTTCATCTTCCATTCTGACCTCAAAATATTGGGCATTTGGGTCAATCGGATCTCTAGAGCTGCTAGACCAAAAAATTTTGGATGACATTCAAATCAGATTAAATCCGGCAAAATCTCCAAAAAATTTAAAGAGAAGAGGTGGTGAAAATTCAGGAAAGAAAAATGGCAAAAGTCACCTAGAAAAATCTAAAGAGATTCTAAAAAATATGGAAAAGCTAAAAATCAAGAGGGCAAGGAGGAGGGACTGACCTAGGTTGATCGAAAAACTCAGAAAGTGGCTCGAAAGATAAAGGACAATTGAGAAGGATGCCGACGGCCGGAGACATCATGGGAGGACAGAAGCAACAAGGGCAGGATGCTCGGAGATGATAAATAATGAAGGAAGGAGAGCGAGAAGAAGTGCAGGTGAAGGTGAGAGGCCACGGAAGAAGAAGGGGGTTAAATAGAAGGGCGAGACCAGAGGAAGTTATGATTACAGGATCCCCTCAATCGATCCCAACCCACCGCATGTCCCACTCGCCTCTAACATCTGATGAAATAATTATTGCACCATACGTCTAGCTCCACACCGGATGAGTCTTCGAGGAAATTAGTCCTCTTGGGTCATTCAGCATTAAGCCTCAGCGCCAGTTCGAAAGAAGGCAAAAAATTTCAATTTCCGAATGCGGGAAGCTAATGAAGGACTTCGGCCGCGGCAATTTTTCTGTACTCCCATCATTCAAAATTCAAACTCATGCGTAGAGAGACAAGTGTTGGGGGTGAAATAATCACACTAAAGTTCTCGGCCATCAGCTCCCGTTCTGAAGGGATCTGCCAACCTTCTCGACAACAAGTCCATGCCATAGAACCCATTGAAGACGCATTAAAGTCCGGCCATACAGTCTTGAATAGTAAAGAAAAACTGTTATTTAACTAGCCATATTTCTCAACATAAGATGAATGGTAGGACCCAAGTTCGGCTCTCTTAATCTTGATTGGCGACGAGCTTGGAAAATAGTTAAACTTCTCCAGCCACGCTCCTTCCGTACGAGCTCGTCCAGTCGCGCTCCTTCCGTACGAACTCCTCCAGTCGCTCCTTCCGTACGAACTCCTCCAGTCGTGCTCCTTCCGTACGAACTTTCTTAGTTGCGCTCCTCCTGGTGGCATTCCCTTCAGTTGTGCTCTTTCCGGACGAAATTCTTCAATTATGCTCCTTCCGGACAAACTCCTCCAATCGCGCTCCTTCCAGACAAACTCTCTTAGTCGCACTCCTTCCGGTGGCATTCCCTCCGATCGCGGATCTACTTAATCCCTACCATGCTTGTCAGTCAGAGCCACCCAAGGGAACCTCGTCAAGTCATTGATACATAACAACCGCTCCACAAAGAATGAAACATGGAAGCCTCAAATCTCAATTCAGGGGGCATCCACTTATGCACATCCTAAAAAGCTTCCGAACTTCTGAAAGCAAATAGACGTTGCTCCCCCAGACCTCAGTCGGCTATAAAACTGCTGCATATACCGAAGTCTCCAACCTACATCCAAACTTCAATAAGAAGATCTCCACTACCTACAAGTCGCGACAAACGATAACTCATCCTTCATAACAAACTCCACGTAGCCTAAGCAACCCACTACCAGACGGTTACGACTGTCACCATCAGTTTGTTACATGCTCCATTTATAAAAGGGACCCTCCAGATATATTTTTTCCTAAATTCTTTTCTCCTTCTAGTTATTCTGTTTCTTTATTTTCTAAGCACTCCATTCCAATTGATTGGAGAATTAACTTGAGCATTAAAGAATCCTATCGGAGCAACCCACTTCTAGTTTGGACTTTATTTTGCAGGTATCATCAACGGCCTCACCACCTTCGGCGTCCTTATGAATTTCCACACCAATAATAAGAATTTGGTATTGCTGTTAGCCAACGATGAAGAATGATGTCAGCAGATATTGGGAGAGGGGGTCACGTGTGTCAAATGACGAAGAGAACAATCACTGTCAGGTGGCAAACTCCCTACTTGGATATTCCTACATAAATGAACTGAAAATCCTATAATATTTGTTGATTGATTAAGCCTTACTTGTCCATGTGCTCCATGTAAAGAGGCAAATAGGTTTTAATCTCCAGCCTTGCTCAAGACATGGATTGCAACGGTAGACATAGAATGCAAGTGCCAGTTTGTTAAATAAATTTATAAGCGCCCATAATTTTGATATACAGTGCCATACAAAGATTGCATTTCTATCGAGGGAGAAAAAACTTTTCTTAGAGGAGATGGAGTTTTAAGCGCTCGTGATAATTGGCTAAGCCATCGGGCACGACTTTACCTGCATTCCTCTCATCAGAGTCTGAAGCTAGCAAATGAAGAACAGCAACCACATTCCCAGCTCCAAAGGCACAAACAGCATTCAAAGAGTCATTCATTTTTCTATATATATATTTTTCTAACAACTGGGTCGTAGCCCAGTTCGAAGTTAACTGAACCAAACAGAACTCTACTAGCAGGTAATGGCTAACTCAAGAAAGTAGCAGGCATTCCATTATAATATTTGCAGTGCTAATTGTACTAATGGATAACTCAAGAAAGTAGCAGGCATTCCACAATAATATTTGCAGTGCTAATTGTTTTACGCACGTACACAGCCCCTGTTACTCTCCCTCTGCCGCGCTGCGCCGATGGAGTTAAGACGGGCGTCCCACCTTTCGGTCACCAACACCAAAAGTTCCAAAATTCGTTCTTCACACTATTATAAATTTTACGCCAAACTAACACGGATGAAAAACAAGAAAATATAAAGAGTCAGATAGAGAAATAAATTAATCAACAAGTATATCATCCACGCACGCACAGATTACTACCTTTATGGCGCCTGAGTAGACGCTCGACGATCACGTTCTCGATGACCAGATACCCTACCTTCACCAAAATCCGTACTATCTTATCCCTTTTTGGATCCAATACGTAGACCTTAATCGCCGCTGGCCAATTGAATAGCGACCTCGCCCAATCCTTGACGGCGTTAGCCGCCGCCGCCGCCACGAAGGAACCGCAGGTCCCCTGGTCCGGTGGCGGAGCCGGATCGGGTGCATATTGAGCTGGCTCATCCCTGGCACGTGTCTCGTCGACCCTGATGGCGTTATCGACGTCGCCTAGTCCTACGGTTCGGTGGACGCCGGTTGCTTCCAAGCTGACGGCTTCAACCCCCAGAAGGGCCGGTGCCTCGCGTGTTGGATTAACCCCGTGCCGTTGGAGCGGTTCGACCGTCAGATCGCCGTTCAC
Source organism: Cocos nucifera (assembly GCA_006176705.1). Lineage (NCBI taxonomy): Eukaryota > Viridiplantae > Streptophyta > Magnoliopsida > Arecales > Arecaceae > Cocos > Cocos nucifera. The sequence continues at coordinate 1,314,616 of QRFJ01000102.1, read as the reverse complement.
GGCGTTACCCTCCGCATCTAACTGCGACGGGAACTCCCCTGACACGGGATCGTTGATGGCGTTATCTTGGTTCGGTTGGGACCGTTCCACCATCCGATCTCCCTCGACGGCGTTTTCCGTCACGTTAACGGCGGTCAGAGTGGGTTCTTGAAGATGTGCTGGCCGCTCGCCGTTAACGGCATTATCCCCCTCCGCCATCGGATCGGCCATGACGGCGTTTTCCGTCACGTTGACAGGGGACAGAGTGGGATTTTGGATATATGCTGGCGTCCCGCCATTGACGAAGTCGCCTCCCTCGTTGACGACCGTCTGGCCGGCGTCGCACGGATTGGGAGGCTGAGGAGCCGGATCAGATGACCGGGCGGCGAACTTATCCGCGACCCACTGCCAGAATTTCTCCTTCGTGGCCTTGGTAGTCTCGTGAGTGATAATTAACGCAGCTCCGGCGACGGCCAGCCGAATTCCCATCGCGAAAGCCATCTCTCTCGCAAGCGCAGGCGCACACTCTCAAACAAATAATCACCACCTTGGCCATTTTCGTGTTCGACGGAACAAATTTAAATAGAGGAGGTTGCGAATCTGCTTTTACTAAAAAAAAAAAAAGTTGCGAATCTGGTCCCTACCGGTTCGTTAACAATCCACCAATGCTCCTTGCTTCGGCCACTGATAGAAGTGAGTACACTTTTTATCCAGCGAGAGTAAAGCGAGTGCGCAGGTTACCAGATTCCGCGGTACTTAGCCCTTAAGCAAACGATTGTGGTAGATGATTCTGGAAGAAGCCTGCAGCTTTCTGCTTTTTATGGTGCTTGCTAGTGAAGAATGATGTCACCGTCTCTCCCACAAGACTGATCATGCGAGAGGAATCGCGGCTCATGCCATCCAATAAGATGACTGGTATTTTTTAAAGGAGACGGGTCCGTGAGTGTTACCATTTTTTTCTTTATTTTTTAAAATAAAACGGAAGATTTCGTATAAAATCGGTATGAACACAGCCCAATAATCCATTTGTTTGGGATATGTTAGAATAATATGATAATTTTTCAAAATTATTTATTTAAAAAATAATTATGAAGAAAAATAATTTTTATTATATTTAATTGATGAATTAAAAAATGATATTAAAAAAAAGATAATTATGTTTAATTAAAGATAATCTTACATGGAAATATGATAAAATTTATAAATATATATTCTTTAATATAATTTTTTTTAATATGATGGTGGCATTGTTATTTTTAATTAATTTTTATATAATAACTATAATCACATAATTTTTTTATATAATATTATTTTTATGTTAATTTTTTTGTTAAAATTTTCTATTGAATGAATTTAGAAAGACATCATAATAAACTCAATGATGATATATGCAGCTTTATTGAGAATATTTTTGTTAAGTATAAATTATCACCACTCAAAAATTTATCAAATACCAATTTTCTATGGTATTTATTTTACCTTCTCACTATGAAAAATGGAGCCCATTAATTTTTTTATCATCTCTTTTTTTCTATATTTTATACTAAACATGATAATCTAACATGAAATTTATTTTTTCATACAAGATTATGCTTAACCAAATAGATCCTAAAAGTAAGTAGTACTTCAATTACATGCCTAGCTTTGTTGAGCGGTACTTGTTTGATGGACGACAGGAGGTGGTGCTAAGAATAGAAGCTAGAATGGTGCTGGGAACGACAATAGCCAATCCCTCGACTTTAGTGAGTGCAGTCGATTGGAGGCTCGGATGGTCCAGGGCCACCCTTGGCAATCTTAATGGATGTTGTACAAGATTAAGATGAATGAGGCAGAGAAACTGCAATGATATCTCACGAATGTGTTCGAATTCTCAGATGAAGAGATAAAGGAGTCTAGATAGGAGTGGAAGAAGGTCAGGATGATTTTCTATGGTTAGGGGTCCCAATTGAATGGATTACCTAAGATTTCAGGCAAAAGAGGAGGCTTCTATATGAGGTTGAGGCCTTCTCCTTGACAAAAGATCAACCATTTGTTTCAAATCAAAGGCTGACTAAGATGCCATCCGTGATGGAGGACTATGGTTTGTGGCCGGCTAGCTACTGACCATTGAACTTTTGATCCTGGACTTTGTCCCTGGGTTAATGTTGTTCAACAAGTGGTGGTTTGGTTGCATTAGTGATCAAATATTGGAAGATGAAGGCTATCCTGGCTATTGCATTCGAGGCCAAAAAACATATGAGGATAGACGATTTCACTGATCAACTCTAGAAGCTAAATATGCTTGGATTCAGATGGAGATCAACTCATCGAAGCCGTTGAAGCCTGGGGTGTCAATTAGGGGAACAAACAAGGTATTCTAGTAGTCATTTGCGTATGAAAACATTCCGATCATTTAGTATGTTTACAAACAAATCAAGTACTCTAATGATGGCTATTGGTTTCCACCAGCATACCATGCTCCAATGGCAGTGAGTGCCCCTTGCAGCCCAAAAACTTTGTAGAGGTCAAGATCAGAGGATAGGGTTGGGTTTTCCCTCCATCGATGGCCATGCATGATAGGGGTGATCTTCGGTCAGAGGACATCTGTGTTGAGATCTTGATGACAATAGAGAAGCTACACCTTGGCCCCTAGCTGGTGACCTCAAAGCTGAGGCAACCTAGGGTTTCCAAGGTGGGATCAGAGGGAAGAAAGGAGGCCAAGTCAAACTCAGACCCATCCGATCCCAACTCATCCAAGCTGAGTTCACCTTAGCAACAACTGAGCTCACCAGGTTCTCCACCCAACTCGAACAAGTGGTATAAGTCCACCAAAGTGGCTGACCGTTGATCTCTAGATAAGTAGTAGGGAGAGCCCGAGTTGGGAATGCCGAAGTTGAGTGAGTTTAGGTCCTTGTCCGGGTTCGCCTTTGGAGTTCTGGCTATAGTGGGCCTCAGTAGTGATGTGATGAAGATGGGTCAAAAAGAAGGTCCGATAAATTTGAACACCATATGGTCGAGGCCTTTGTTAGTAAGGCAAATTGGACTAGGAGCCTAGGCATTTTGAGCAACCAACCTATAGCAGACCAAGCCAATGCTAGCCCATCAGCTGAACTGGTTGTACCAAGCTGGCGAATCTTGGACTATGTGGTCCATCGATCCCATCCACCAGATCTGCATTGGAGGAACATGGAGGTGGTGCTAGTGGATTGGCCCGTTGAGCACCATTGTTGATGGAGGAGCAAGCTGTGGATCGGCTCTGAGGTGCTACCAGGCAAAAGATGGTGCCACACCAGTGCATAGTCTCCTATTGGCGGCCATCCCCTCGATGGTTGTTGGTGCCCTTGATGCCCTCGATGGTGCCAGTGCTCTTAAGGGGGCATGCCAAGAGATGATGCTAAGGTCGGGGGGGAGGTTGGTTGGTTCCCCTATTTCTCTCCTATGGCGATGTCCAAGTCTCCCTTAAGCTCCCATTGCATCTTCCTATCAAGGTGCATGGAAGGGGCTTCTACAGAGGGGGATATGGATTTGGGCCTTAATGGGCCAAGCTGCTAGGTCTTTGAAGGGCATGAGGCTATTGTGGGTTGGCTGAAAGCTGCCTTGGAGGTGAGTGGCAGTGATTCAGGGGCTCTGGATAGCATGTTGGGGAAGATGCAACCTTGGAGGGACCAAGTGGTGGTCAGGGGGAGTTGTCTGCTACAACATGATGTGACACATGAATGAAGATCCTATTTTGTGATGCATGGGGGGTGAGTAAGCCCTCATTTTTTTTGATTGTTAGGAGACTGATGTAGCAACATATCCTAGATCTCTATATTCTTTTGGAGACCAAATTATCAAGGAGGAGTCTTATCATGCCCATCGATGGTTTCCACTATCTTAGGGTTTAGATGCCATAGGGTTGTGTGGATGGTAGGTGGGATCATTATAGTTTGGAGGATTGGGGTTACGAATGTGGATATATTCTATAAGTGTATCAACATGTTGTCATTGTGTTAGCAAGAGCTAGAGGATCATAGACGAATTGGGATTCCTAATCTTTTTTCTACTTTATGTCCAAGTCCTATTTTATATCGATTAGGATTTTTTCTTTTATAAATATGGTCCTTATAGCCAATGTTATAATTAGTTTATTCTCTGCTATTGAATAAAAAAACTCTAAAAAAAATTTTCTTCTTCCTTTGCGGTTTTCTTGTTTTGTGTGTTTTCTTCCTCTTTTCCATAAAAATATGGCTTAGACTGCATAATGATTAGTGTTATATATTTTGAATTAAATCTTGTATTAATGTACTCTTTATGCTTATTTTCAGTATATTATCATTACTTCATTTATTTGGCTTAGGCATTCATTGCTTACCAGCTGTCAATCTTATCATCCTCTTTTTTTCTTTTTTTTTTTCTAGATTCAAATGCTTAGTTTCGAATATAGGTATTGCTTTAAAAGTAAGATTAGAGATGAGATTTAGTAATATTAATATTATTTAGATTTAAATTTATTATTGTTAGTTTAGATTTACCAGTCAAAATTTATTTAATATAAAGACTTTTAAATATATTCATTAGTTGAACTAGTTAATTAAATTTTGACTATTAATTATTTAAATTTGTTCTACTGTAATGCATTGATATCATATTTAAAATATCTTGCATACTTGTGTAGATAGTTCTCCATAAGTATGCGGCGATTGTCGTGATTCTTGGCTCACACTCAAGTTGGAGGCATGACATATATGTTGGAAATAATATCTCAAAGTCAATCATCAGCCTATTGATAATTAAATTAATTTATATAATTATATATAAATTATTAATTAAATAAAAATTATTCTGATTTTTCATCATAAATCTTTCATCTTCTAATAAACTCCTGTCTGTTATGAAGAAGTCTTTAGGACTTTAGATTCGACAAAGAATGATTTATCGTTTAGTCCTTAAATATGTTCGTGATCAAATGATACGTTGTTATCAAGAACGACAACGTTGTGTGCCATATAAGTTGGTTGTCTTCTTAACTAAGGAGTGTGAAGATACTGATATGGCATGTAGGTGAGATGTGGAGATACATCTACACTGAACGTGACCAACTTCAGAGCTTTTCTACTATCAAGAATTGCTCTGATGGAATATGGATATAAGTGTTTCTCTGATCTGAGATCACCATGACGACTTTCAAGCAACTCACTATACTTTGGTGTCAGACTATTTGAATTTCTAATTTAGTAATGAAAGGTTTTTAGGTATAGTCAAGTACTTGAGAAGTCGGTGCGTGAGTCAAGATAGGATTGACCACTCCTGGACTCAGAAGCTATGTTCAATAGTATTTCAATTTAGTAAAGCCTTAATCAGGATAGTGTTTGTGAGAGGTTACAAGACTAATTGCTTTGAGACACGATTTGGATGTATCTTCTAGGGTTGATAGTTAAATCCTGAGTCATCCTATGCACAGAGGTCAAAGAGATGAATTATGTGGTAACCATATTCACGTAGATTCTGAATGTTACGATTATACTATTCGACCAATGCAGACATCTGGTACTATTGCTAGATGGTCACTTTGATTAGTATAGAAAATTGGTTCATGTGCTATCGGCTTAGGTTCGAACCAGCAGAGTCACACATACTAGAGGTTCCTACCCAATCTAATGGCAGATCAAGAAAAGATTGATTAGTGATTTAATCACTAATTAACTCAATTTGATTAAGTGATTGTTTTTAGATCAAGATCAATTGAATTGGATTCATTTGGATTTTATCCGATTAAGTTATGAGATGATCTAATTATCAAGGAGGTTTGATCTCTAATTTGATTAGAGATTTGGCTTGATTAATTTATAATTTAATTAAAATTTAACTAAGCTTAATTAGGCCTAAACAAGTTGGATTTAAATTACTCTAATTGGACCTAACCAATTTGGATTGGATTGGCTCAATTAGATGTCAAATAAGAGACTAGTTTGACTAGTCTGTCCATGCACCACATCATCAATATTTGCACCATCTTTTCCACACGAGAAAGAGATTTCTCATGATAATTTCAATGCAAGGAAGGGCGCACGTTCCCCCTTCTCATGCGCCTTAAAGATTATCCTGATCTGGTTACAATTTTAATTTAAATGGGATTTGAGTTTGAATGGGTAACCTCTTGATCTAAGCCAATCCCACACGTCTTCCATATTTATGTGCATCTATAAAATAATTAATTTTATGGATGTGCATAAGGAATAGAAGAAAGGAAAGAGAGAATGCGAAGAAAGAAAAGAGAAGAGAAAGTCTCTTCTCTATGTGCATGAGGAAAAACTAGGCGCAAGGTATTTGGGTGAGTGCATACTTTGGGATCTCTACCTAGGTTTGGAATTCCAGATTATGAGTTATGAGGGTCGTGACTTCACAAAACTGATGGAAGATCTCCTCTTCATCATCTTTTATGTTCTTTGGGATCCGAAGCATCTGAAGACCCTATGAAGAAGATCAAAGGAGTTTGATCTACATCAGTCATTGAAGACTTCTATTCGAGCAAGCACTCGGGAGGAATTGATCAGGATCTGAACCTTGTTTGGATTACCTATGGAGGCTAGACACGTGTGTGACCATATCATGATGATCAGATCTATATCGAGGAGATCAGATTATAGAGATCATCTATACGCGAAAAGGTAACATGTTCTAAACATGTAGAAATAGTAAAATAGTTTTACTGTACTTACTATTTTATTTTTCAGATATGCATGCATATATGAAATATTAGATTCTGATTGTATAGAATTTTTAGATTAGATTGGTAGCTCTTATTATTAATTTGATTAATAATGGTTTCCACTGCGTATGATTTTCGAAAAAATTTTTGAAAGTAGAGCTAGAAACCCTACGCGTTTCCTTCAATTTATATCAGAGTGGCAGGTTCTTTGGTGTATTATATATGCACGTTTTAGATTATTTTTAGATTGGATCTAAATAATAATCTGATTTAAAAAATAAAAATGATGATTGCATAGACTGTAGGTTATCATACTGTAAGGTTTATCCCTTATAGTGGAGAGGTTATCCTAGTACGTTGTGATCTATAACACTGATCATAAAAAATTTAAATTAGATCTAATGATTTTTTTTATAATATGCTTGAACATGTTTAATCTGAATTTTATCATGAAAAGTATTTAGATTAGATCTAAATAATTTCATGATTTTTATGTAGAGTACATAGATTTAGATTAAACATGAATAGGATCTTAGGAAGGTTTTGTTCGCCGATCGAGCCGGCTCGCTTCAAAATTGAGCCAGCTCGATCAGCACGCCAATCATGATACACTTTCTGAATTGATGCTCCAACCAGCTCGATCAGGAATCGAGCTGGCTCGGCTTCAATTTGGGCCAACTCGGATGTGATTCGAGCCTACCCGACGGGAATGTTAGACTTCTGACTTTTTGTCCGAGCCGATTGTCTCAGAAATTGAGCCAGCTAGGCTTCTATTTAGGCCAGCTCGGATGGGATCCGAGCTAGCCCGATTGAAAAGTTGGCTAAAGGTCTAAATTGACTGGTTTTATGTGATCTAACCTACATCTAGTGCTTATTTAAGAAATAAGCCGACCTATTTTTGAAATAAGTTGACCTATTTATTGAAGCAGTGCTAAGATGTAGAGAACCTTTCAAAATTTAAAAATATTTTAAAAATGCTGAATCCCAATCCTCAGCCTTAAACTTAATTGAGAATTAAGCATGATTAATAAGGGTCTAGAATTATGAATTAAAGATCCTAAGATATTGATCATAAAAATATGATTTATCGGATTAGTCAAATTAGATCCATTAATTAGATTAGACATAAAGTTAGTTAAAGAATGGACTAAATTAGAACAATTGATCAAATCTAACTAAATGTTGATTTAGATTAGATCAAAAACTCTTTAGACCAAATTACAATAGTTGTAGTTGGTCAAGTCCATAATTTTAATGAGAACCAAATGGACTTGATTCGTGGCTACGTGGTTGAATCTAATATTGCTAGGTTTGTCAAGATTGAAACTAATGAACTGGATGGTGTCTAAGATAAATCTGGCAATCAAATCAGTGATTTTTAATTGAAAGCTACTCGTACTGATTCGATCTTTAATGAGTTAATGGCATATCTCTTCCACTGATCTCACTTACCTGGTCATCCTGGTGAATTAGATTTTGATTACACCCCTTGGTGATTTGGGCTCACTCATGTTAATTAGGTAAATCAATTTGACTGATTTAGATGCTCCTAATGCCAACTTGAATTAGGTCCTTATTAATCTGACTTGGTGAAGTCAGTGGGAGGATCCAAATTGCTTGATTAATTTTTTTAAAATTGATTGATAATTTTTTTTTAAATTATTAGGTTCTTAAAATAATAAAATTATGGTGATAACTAAGTCATAGCCTTCCATTAAATTGAGTGATAATGGGTCCATTAGTTTTATAATCATTGAAGATCCAAAGACCTAGTGCTTATTGACTAATAAAATTATCATTCATAATATGATAATTTGATCGTATCTTTCTAATGGTGGTCAGGTTGGTCAGCCAAAGTTGAGCCTGATCATTCATTGATCTGATGCACCAAATATGGTCATGTTAATGATTAGTCTTAACTGAATCTTTTCAATGGAGGCCAAAACCTACTGATTAGACTTCTGGGGTAAAAATTAAATTATTTGATGAAATAATTGATTATGAACCTACCCATAGGTGCACACGGGTTGATTGACCAAAGTTGGACTCGTTGTAGTCTATGTAGATTCTAGTATCCATTAAGAAATTAGGGATAATTCCTTGAATTAGAGGTAGAAGCTATCGATTTGAACAAAATAGTAAAAAGACCTTTAGACTAAAGTCCAAGTCTTTAGAGTGAATAATTCATATACTAATTAGATTTATGATTTTTTTTTGTGCAGAAATGGCCACTATCCTATCGCCTCGATCATTGTTGGACAATGACAAACTCATGAAACCCAACTTCGATAGCTGGTATCCAAAGTTAAAGATCGTCCTGGAGCATGAATGGATCTTAAATGTATTGACTGATCTGGTACCTGAGGAGCTAGCTCCGAACGCTATTAAGGCAGTAAGAGACACTTACTAGAAGTGGCTCAATGGCTGCACCACCATTTGGTGTATTATGCTGGTAGCAATGAATGATGAGTTCAACGGTAGGTTTGAAAATGCCTAATCCAAGGAGATGCTTCAAATGTTGAACGACTCCTTTGGCATTACTGATGATGTTGAAATGCATAAGACTAGTTATGCCATTTTCAATGCTCATATGAGGGATGGGGCATCAGTCACTGATCATGTATTGTACATGATCGAGATGATTGAACACCTGAGTATACTGGGTTTTCTCCTACATGAGCTACTCAAGAAGGATGCGATCCTAAATTCATTGTCCAAGTCCTTCCTCCCATTTCTTACTCATTTCAAAATGACAAAGCCTGCAGTGAACTACCATGGATTATTAAGGTTGCTGCAGAACTTTAAGAAGGATTATCAACTCTAAAAGGGGTTGGTGAATGTAGTGGAAGGATCTTCCTTTGGTTGATCCTTTAAGAAAAGGAGGAAGAACAAGAAAAAGAAGAATAAGAAAGTGCAGCCCTATGTTGGGACGTCAACACAGGGTCAGACCAAGAAGCACAAGCCCGATCAGAGCCAGGCGGAATGCTTCTTTTGCAAGAAGCAAGAGCACTGGAAGAAAAATTATCCTTAATACATTGCCTTACTAGATCCGAACAAGCCAAGGAGGAAGCAAGAGTTGCTGCATAAGATAATTATATGATAATCTCTTGCAACTTCTCAATTTATGATGCTACTATCTGGGTATTAGATACCAGAAGTCCTTATCATATTTGTAATTTGATGTAGGTTTACAGGTCAGTAGGAGATTTGGTGAAGGCTAAAGATTTCTAAATGTTGGAGATAGAAGATAAGTTTCAGTTCTAGCTTTAGAAGTCATAAATCTTATAATCAATTAGAGTTATTCTTAGTGATTATCATTTTTGTCCAAATTTTTTATTGAATGTAATTTCTAAAGGCCTTTTGGCCAAGAATAGTTATCAATTTTCTAAAGGCCTTTTGGCAAATTTTTGTGATATTATTTTGAATGGTGTTATAGTTTGTATTGGATAATTGAAAAATGGAATATATCTATTATCACAATCTGTTAATGCAGTCCAAACCTCTGGTAAACATTCTAGAATAGATGAAATATTAGAAGTCTACCTTTAGTATTGTAGACTAGATCACACAAATAAGAATAGAATAAATAAGTTAGCTCAAGAAGAAATTCTTGAGGTCAATGATTGTGAATCACTATCGACCTGTGAGTTCTGTCTTCTTGGGAAGATGACCAAATCATCTTTTATTAGAAAGGATGAATGTGCCAGTGAACTCCTGGGTCCAGTACATATTGATGTATGTGGACCCATGAGTACAAGCGCTAGAGATGGATATTTCTACTTCATAGCCTTCATGGACGATCTATCGAGGTATGGATATGTCTATTTAATGAAGCATAAGTCAGAGTCATTTGAAATATTCAAACTATTTTGTAATGAAATAGAAAAATAAACTAGGAAGAGTATTAAAACTCTTCAGTCTAACCGAGGGAATGAGTATCTTTCTAGTGAATTTCTGATATATCTTAGAGAGAATAGGATTCTCTCCTAATGAACTTCTTCTAGAATGCCACAATATAATAATGTGTCCAAAAGAAGAAATCAGATCATGTTGGACATGGTTTGATTTATGATGGGGTTTGCCGGTCTGTCGATCTTTCTTTGGAGATATGCGCTCGAGTTAGCATATTATATTCTGATTAGGATTCCGAGTAAGTCTATTTCTAAAATGCCATATGAGATGTGGACAGGACGTAAACCAGTACTCTCACACTCTCCTCTTATAGATGGGACTAACAAAGAACAAAGTTCTTTTTGTATCACTTCGTCGTCCCTTTTTTTATCGATTTCTTTTTATTATATAAATTTTATTTCCATTTTTTTTAATGGGAGTAGATTAAATCTAATAATTTAATTTGATAATTTTAAAATTTCTTACTTGAAGTTTCCAATCAGAATTTGGGGGTGTCTGACTTATGTCAAACATTTAGTAATGAAAAGATCGGACCTAGGTCTGACAAGTGTAGCTTTATAGGATACCCAAAAGAGACCAAAGGGTGTTACTTCTACCTAGCTGATGAACAAAAGATGTTTTATTAGATATATGTGCCCTAGAAGCCAGAATTGGCTGACACTTGTAATACACTTCTAGAGGCAAAATTGTAATTTTGACTATAATTAATGAAATGGGTTATTTTCTATCACACATGTGTATTTAGTGTCTGTGATACATCCTTTGAGTTAATGATAATGATACTTCATATTTTCAAGAGTTGAAAATTTAAGACATGAATAATCATTATTAACTCATAAACAGCTCCCGACCATAGGATCATCACGAGGATGGTGATTGATCCGGAAGGTTGGTGTACGATCGCTTCTCTTTAGTAGATGAGTCTTGAGTCTACGGTGTGGAGACACCGGAGCGAGAGTACAGGTACTCGTTAGAGAACGAGGGCACTGAGCGTGACCACCTCGAGTAGTCATTAGGGAGTCTACCTTCTCGTCAATGACTGACTCGATGCTGCAGTAGTGTGTCTGGTTCTTTGACCTGAGATGCATCGACAGTTCACCTTGAGGGTGTTATAGTTTGACTACACCATTACTTGGTCTCCTAGCCATATGGAACCCTGAGGTGTATGTTGGCTATGACATATTCATTGTAGGAACTGGATTGCATCAAGATGGAATCTATCTACCTCGGTGGTAGAGGAGTAGCCCTATGATGATCATGAGAATCAAGTCCAGAAATCCATGGCCATGGTAGAGTGAAATAATAGAAAGAGTTTCTATTAAGATTTTCATATTGGACTTGAATCGAATGATTACATCATATGACAGAGACTAGGGTTTGATGAGTTCACCTTAACCCTAATCTGATCGGGGCTTAAGATAGAAGAACTGAATCACACAGGTAGCTGCACCAAGAGGTTCACATTCAGCTCTGATGGGTTGCCACCATATACTGCTAGGTGTCACTGGTAGATTTTGGAAGCAATTAGAATGATTTAGATGATCGATCATTCTAGCTGTTTGAATCAGAAGAGTTCTGATCCATCGAAAGGAGTTTCGATGATGTCGATGATAGAGATCATGACATATCCCATTACCATATAGAACTGAACCTAACTGGGTCACACAAACAAGGGTTTGAATCTGGTGATCATCAATTGAACTGATCTAGTTCAATTGATCTGAATGAGATTCAATTAGGTTCAAGAAAATCATGCTAGCACTCGATTGAACCTAACGTTCTTCTTTTAATATCATAAATAAGTTGTCATGTCTGAGCCAAAGGAGTTTGTGCTCAAACAGAGGCCTTCATATGGTCTGACAGGAGTTTGTCCAAGTCAGAAAAGGTTGTCTTATTTGTAAGACATTACCTGCCATTTTTGGTCACCTGCCATTTCTTGTTCTTTGACTTTGGTCAAAAGTCTACCTTTGACTGATCAAACGTTGACCGTTGACACTTTGACTTTTGACCACATGTCATGCACCTATTGGAGAGCTGGTGGGGGCCTGTCCCTCTGCCAGAACCTGGCAAGGAGAAGGGCGCACGCCACCCTAGGCGTGTGCCCAAGTTGGAGGCGCCTAGGAGTCCTTGTTGGACAAGAACTCCATCTCCTTTTTGGATTCCAATTAGAGTTCTTCTAAGAACTAACTTTGACTGGTCTTAGGCACCCTCTAAGGAGGAATCCCGGGGTCTCTAATCCCACCAATCAGATTTAGATCTGATTTCACAAAGGGTTGTGATTGGTTGGGAGGAAGAGGAGTTGGATCATGCTTAGTCTATAAAAGAGACCCTGCGCCCAACTCAGATTCTAATGCAACCAATTGAGAAAGCCCACGCCCCAAGGCTACCTCTCCCCTCCTTCTCCATGCCATAGTCTCTTCTCCCCTTGCTCTCCACGTCCAAAAGAAGTTTTGGACCTTGGTTGGTGCGATTCAGATCAAAGAAAGACGATCAAAAGCAAGAAGGCTGCACTGCTGCAAAAGGACGACTGCAGATCTTCAAAAGAGTTTTGAAGATCCTCCAGATCAGATCCAGATCTAATTTTTGGAGGTGTGATAGAGAAGAAGAGGATCTCCAGATCCAACCTGAGTGGATATCGGTAGAGGCCAGGCGCTTGCGTGGCTAGATCCAGAATCTTCCGCTGCAATCAGGATCATCTACAGGGTAATAGGATTACCCAAATCAGGTAAATTAAATTTGATTTAATTTATCTTATTTTATTTTATTTATTAAAATAATAAGAATCAGATCTAAAATATATCAAGATCTGATTGAGATCAAAAGAAAATTTTTGAATTATATCTCTTGATCTAATCAGATCTGGACGAACCTGGACCGGGAAATCAGGATTTCCCTTCATGTTTGTCATCCTTAAGATAGTCTTTTTAGAAAAGAAGTTTCTTAGTGAAGAGACTAATATCTCTAAGACCGAACTTGAGAAAGTTTGACAAGTGGAAGAATCGACATAAGTATCTGAACCTGAATCAAATTTGATTTGATCAGACTCGAAGCCTACTGAACCTGCACTTTTAAGGCAATTTGGTAGAATACCATATCAACCGGACAGATACTATAATTTTTTAGTCTGAGATAGTGATCCTGTTGAAGTTGATGAAAACGATGAGGATTCAATCACCTACATGGATGCAATGTAGAGATTTGACTTTGAAAAATGGCTTGAGGCCATGAGATCTGAAATGGAGTCTATGAAGGTCAATAATGTATGAACATTGATTGACCCACCCAAAGCGGTAAAACCCATACGATGTAAGTAGGTCTTCAAAAGAAAAAGGAGCTCAAACGAAAAGATGGAGATCTATAAAGCTCGTCTGATTACCAAAGAGTATCATCAACGTTATGCTATTGACTATGACGAGATATTTTTTTCTATGGTAATGCTCAAGTCTATTTGGATCATGCTTGCGATCGCTACGCATTTAGACTATAAAATCTGGCAAATGGATGTGAAAATAACTTTCCTAAATGAAAAGCTGAATGAAGAGGTGTATATGATACAACCTGAAAGTTTTACATCCATAGATGAGTCTGAGGTGTGCAAGCTTTAAAAGTCCATTTATGAACTGAAGAAGGCATCTCGACATTGGAACATATATTTTGATAGGACGATCAAGACGTATGACTTCGTTAAGAATGAAGAAGAGCCCTGCATATATAAGTAGACTAATGGTCTAGCAATTATATTCCTCGTTCTGTATATAGATGATATTCTCTTAATCGAGAATCATGTCACTGCATTATAAGGAATAAAGATCTGGATGTCATCACAGTTCTCCATGAAAGATCTAAGAGAAGCTTCCAACATCCTAAAAATGAAGATCTATAAAGATAGATCTAAAAGATTACTTGATTGTTTCAGTCCATGTATATGGATACTGTGCTGAAGAGGTTTAGCACGAAGAATTTCAAGAAGGGTTATCTACTGATAGGTCATGAAATTTTTTTTTTGAAGAGGGATTATCCGACAACATCTTAAAAGAGAGAGCGTATGAGTAGGATTCCATATGCTTCAACAGTGGATTCTATCATGTACGCCATAACATGTACGAGACTAGATGTGGTATACTCACTAGGAGTATTAAGTAAATATCAATCTGATCTAGGAGAAAATTACTGAAAGGTTGTTAAAACTATCCTAAATATTTGAGAAATACTAAGAATTAGTGGCTTATTTATGGTGAATCAGACTTGAAACTTGTGAGGTTTATAGACTTCAGTTTTCAGTCTGATCATGATGACAGCCAAAGTGTATCGAGATATGTGTTTACCATTAATGATGGCACTGTCTGCTGAAAAAGTTTTAAGCAACATACTATGATCGATTCAGTGTACAAGGTAGAGTATGTTGCTGCATTAAATGCTGTTAAAGAAACGATGTGGCTGAAGAATTTCATCATCGAGCTTGAAGTAGCACCCTCCCTAGATAGTCCAGTTCTACTCTTTTGCAACAGCTCTAGAGCCATTACTCAGGTGAAGGAATCCAAAGCACACCAACAGACGAAAAACATTCTGCATCGCTTCTACTTTGTCTGAAAGATCATAGATTGAGGTATCGTTGATCTTCAAAAAATCAATGGGAAGAAGCATCTGACTGACCCATTCACTAAAGTCGTTGCGGTGAAGGAGTTCGATGACTTTAAGTCGAAGATGGATATACGATACTGTACCGATTGGCTTTAGCTCAAGTAAGAGATTGTTGGAAATAATGTCTCAAAGTCAATCGTCAACCTATTGATGATTAAGCTAATTTATATTATTATATATGAATTATTAATTGAATAAAAGTTATTTTAATTTTTTCATCATAAATCTTTTATCTTCTAATGAACTCTTGTCGATTATGATGAAGTCCTTAGGACTATTTAGAATCGATAAAGAAGAATTTATCGTTTAGTCCTTAAATATGTTCGTGATCAAATGAAACATTATTATCAAGGACGATAATATTTATCGAGTATAGATCGGTGTGTGCCATATAAGTTGATTGTACTCTAAACTAAGAAATGTGGAGACACTGGTATGGCATGCAAATGAGATGTAAGGATACATCTGCACTGAACGTGATCAACTTCAGAGCTTTTCTACTGTCAAGAATTGCTCTGATGGAATATGGGCATAAGTGTTCCTCTGATTTGAGATCACCATAATGACTTTCAAGCAACTCACTATACTTTAGTGCTAGACGATCTGAATTTTTAATTCAGTGATGAAAAATTTTTGGGTATAATCAAGTACTTGAGGAGTCGGTGCGTGAGTCAAGATGGGATTGACCACTCCTGAACTTAGGAGATGTATTCAATAGTATTTCAATTTAGCAAAGCCTTGGCCAGGGTAGTCCTTGTGAGGGGTCACAGGACTAATTGCTTTGAGACATGATTTGGATGTATCTTCTAAGGTTGACAGTTAAATCCTGAGTCATCCTATGCACAGAGGTCAAGGGGATATATTATACGATAACTATATTCACATAGGTTCTAAATATTACGATTGTACTATTCAACCTATCTAAACGTCGGATATCATTGCTAGATGATCACTTCGATTAGTATAGAAAATTGATTCCTGTGCTATTGGCTTAGGTTTGAACCTATGGGGTCACACACACTAGAGGTTCCTATTTGATCTAATGACTGATCAAGAGAAGATTGATTAGTGAATTAATTACTAATTAACTTAATTTAATTGAGTGATTATTTTTGGATCAAGACCAATTGAATTGGATTGATTTGGATTTGATCCGATTAGGTTATGAGATGATCTAATCGTCAAAAAGGTTTGATCCCTGATTTGATTAGAGATTTGGCTTGATTAATTCTTGATTTAATTAGTATTTAACTAAGTCTAATTAAGACTAAATAAGTTGGGTTTAAATTAGTCTAATTGGGCCTAACCAATTTGGATTGGATTGGTTTAATTGGATGTCAAATAAGAGACTAGTTTGACTAGTCTTCCCATGCACCACATCATCAATATTTGCACCATCTTTTCTCCATGAGAAAGAGGTTTCTCATGATGATTTCAATGCATGGGAAGGCACACGTTCTCCCTTCTCACATGCCTTAAAGATTGGCTTGATCTGATTACAAATTCAATTCAAATGGGATTTGAGTTTGAATGGGTAACCTCTTGATCTAAGCCAATCCCACAAGTCTCCCATGTTTATGCACATTTATAAAATAATTAATTTTATGAACATGCATAAGGAATAGAAGAAAGGAGAGAGAGAACGTGAAGAAAGTAAAGAGAAGAGAAAGTCTTTTCTCTGTGTGCGTGAGGAAAAACTAGGTGTAAGGTATTTGGGTGAGTGCATACCCTAGGATCTTTACTTAGGTTTGGGATTCCAGATTGTGAGTCACGAAGGTCGTGACTTCACAAAACTAGTGGAAGACCTCCTCTTCATCATCTTCTATGCTCTTTGGGATCCAAAGCATCTAAAGACCCTATGAAGAAGATCAAAGGAGTTTGATCTATATCAGCCATTGAAGACTTCTATTCGAGCTAGCACTCGAGAGGAGTTGATCGAGATTTGAGCCTTCTGTGGATTACCCATGAAGGCCAGACACATGTGTGGCTACATCACGGCAATCAAATCTATACCGAGAAGATTAGATTGCAAACATCATCTACTCACAAAAAGATAACGTATTCTGAACATGTAGAAACAGTAAAATAGTTTTACTGCACTTACTATTTTATTATGTAGATATATATCATATATGATACATTAGATCCTGATTGTATAGAGTTTTTAGATTATATCTATAGCTCTTATTATTAATTTGATTAATAATAGTTTTTGCTGTGTATGATTTTTGAAAAAAAATTTGAAAGTAGAGCTAGAAATCTTGCATGTTTCCTTCAATATACACTAAAGAAGGATCTACTAAAAGAACAAAGTGTTAGTAGTGAGAGCCTTATATAGTTCTTGCTGCTTATAACACAGTATAGCCAAACAAAAAAAAAAGTGTTAATACTACTATTCTTAAAATTCCTCTAGTTTCAAATTGTAAAGGCCGTAAAGAAATTAGCAAGTTCAAGTACTCAATAGAGACCATATCGAATAAATAGCAGATATGCAAGAAATTTTGTCAAAAGAATTATAATATTTGAACCTATATAGGATAAAGATAAGCCAAAGCTACATCCTTTAAAATAGTTACTATTGTATATTGATTGTTGTTTATTTATATCTTTCTACTGAAGGAATGACCGCATGTTCGAATGATTAGAGCAAGGTGCAGTAGATTTCAAAAATTTTCAATCCGACATGCTATCCAATCGAGATTTGATCTTGATTGTGGCCAGATCGATCATGCATCTAGATAAAGAGAAAATAAAGATTTAAATAATTTAAATCAGAATGTAAGATTATACATCACCTTGTGGGTTAGAAGAACTCCGCAGTTCGATGATTGTAGAGTTTTGAGGTTCGCTGTTGAGCCGCGCATATGTTCGGCCTCTACAGATATCCACTCAGACTCGGACTAAGATGCTCTCTCCATTTTTTATCCATTTACTCCTAGATGGATCTACAAGCTCTAAGATCAGCTTCGAATATGATCTTCGATAGTGTACCATATAAGCCCACCAACTGACATCACCTCGCTTTGATACCAATTATTGTTCCTACGGCTACTCGGAGCCACAGCCGTAGATTCGATCTCTTGCATGAACCTGAATGTTAATCCAACAAACTGAAGAAAATCTAAAAAAGATGAGAGAAGCTAGGATTTTGGCATTAGAATCAGAGAGAAGAGAGAAAAAGTTAGGAAGAAAAGCTCAATTATATTCCACCTTTTTTAAATGTTACAATATCCTAGTTTATGTATCCTAGAGTTCCCATATGGATCCTAATAAATTTTAGCTCAAAAATTTTTCTAGGCTAATCCAATACATGAAAGCACTCATCGAGCGCATATACACCCATGTCTCACATGCTCTCATCCCCTGGATCTAAATCCAATCTATACATGAATTAGCCCTCTTAAGACCTCTTGAACCAGGCCTTAAGACTCCTAGGATAAGTATCTATCCTAGCCCAAATGGAACCCATGCGTAATTCTGCCCGCAGACTGAGTCGGCTTAGTCTCAGCACTGAGTCGGCTAACCTGAGACTGGATCGACTCAGTTTCAGACTGAGCCAGTCCAATTTCTATGTCGTATCTATAGTCTCGAATGCAACCTTCTATCTATCCTGTGCTCTAAGACTTAGCCGATCGAATTTTGGATTGAGTCGGCTAATCTGTAGAAAGCTTCTTTTCTATAGTCTTCAATCTCCTAGCTTTGGTTTCTCGCTCCACCTTGTATTTTCGATTTCTGAAGCTCCAACCAAGCCCCTCAAGATCCTCAATATCTAAACCTTGAGCCCGCAGAGAGCTACATGCCACCTCCATCTTAGGATAACTTTCATCCTAATCCTAGGACTACACCTATCCTAGTCTCCCTAGAGCCCTCACCCTAGCTATGCCCGTGGCCTCCCAAGGCTTGGAAGCAGCACACCATCCACAATCTCTATCTTGGTGCACCTAAGTCTTGGCACACCTGGCAACATTCTCCTGCATGATCCCACTGTCCTTATATGTCCTGATAGCCCTTCGTGCTCATCTTACCACTATCATTCTTCTTCAGCCATCGAGCTTCCTTTGAGGCCTTTGGAATGACCACCTCCACCGTTGAAGTCCTTGGCTTGCTTCTCTGCACCACCTTTAGAGTTGTAGGTATCTTTCTGCTTGGCAGCTGCATTAATTATCCTGAACTTTTCTAGAGATCATGCAACATTCCTTTACCGACACTCGCCGCATATCCTGATGCTTCACCTGACACTATCCCCTTAGAGCCACGCCTGTCTCCCTACACAATCCTCTCCATCTGAATCTGTACAGCCTCGGTACTAGTGCTGGGATATAGGTCCTCCCTCTGCACCCCTCTGCTCTAAAATTGTGTCATAGCTTCCTCCCCCCATAAAGCCATCTCTGCCCGATGCTCCACCTGGAACTGAAGTCTCCATGATATTGCAAAAGTCGACTCTATCTCTGAGTCCCCCAAGGCCAACCGCCTAATGCTACATTGCTGGGCCTATCGCTATACCTCGAACACCATCGCTACCTCTTCGGACTCTCTACACTCCGCAGACCTGTCCGAAACCATCTCAAATACACCACACCCTACGAGCTCCTCTAAGACCACTAAGAGCTCATCCAATTTTTCACTATTTGTGATTGAATTAATGAAATCCAAGTTTTCTCCTCCCTTGCACTTCTTCTAAAGCAGACACTTTCGCTTAAAGTATCCTGCTTCTCCGCAGTTGAAGCATCTCTTGGACCCCTTGCTATCCCTCTATTTATCCTTCTTCTTTTCTTTCATGTACTTCTCTGAAACCACAAGACTCTTTTGAAAGACCTCCCTCTTCGTTATCCGTTCCTGCTGCTTATTGAACTTGAGCACTAATATGATCTCCTTGTATACTAGTGTCTCCTTACCATACAGCAAAGTTGTCACCAATGGATCGAAGCTCTTGAGTAGCGAACATATCAACAATAGACTCTTGTCCTCCTCTTCTAAATCCACCTCTATATTGAGCAAGTCCATGCTCATCTGATCGAACCACTGAATATGCCCCGCAACATCCTCGTCCTCTTACATTTGAAGGCTGTACAGTTGCTTCTTTAGCATCAACTTATTACACATGTTCTTCCCCATATACAACTACTGCAACCTCGACCATAATCTCTTGGGTGTTCTCTCCCCCAATACACCATACAAAACCTCATCCGCTAAATAAGTCCTAATCGTGGCACATGCCCTTTTCTCCAAGGACACCCATTCTTTATCTGTCATCTCCCTCGACCTATCCTCCAAGGTCGAATCCAGTCTCATCTGAACCAGCAAATTCTCCATCCTTATCATCCACATCGTGAAACTTTCTTTTCTATCGAACTTCTCTAATTCAACCTTCAACCCACTATTTTTCATGATCAATCTGAATCAAATAATAGCAAATAGGTAGATCTGAGAAATACCTAGACTAGAAATAGTGGATAGCAGTCCTGTGATCGCTTTATTCCTCATGAAGCCTGGAGAAAGTCTTTAAATCTGAATCTCGCTGCTGATCTCTACTGAAAATCAATTTTCTTTCTCCTCCATGCTCAACCGAGCTCTGATACTAATTATAAGCCCACTAACTGGCATCACCTCGCTTTGATATCAATTATTGTTCCTACGGTTGTTCGTAGTCACAGTCATAGATCCGATCTCTTGCGTGAGCCTAGGTGTTAATCCAGCAAACTGAAGAAGATCTAAGAAAGATGAGAGAAGCTAGGATTTTGGTATTGAAATCAGAGAGAAGAGAGAAGAGAGTTAGAAAGAAAAGCTCAATTATATTCTAAACTTTTTTAAAAATTATAATATCCTGATTTATGTATCCTAGAGTTTTCACATGAACCCTAATAAACTCTAGCTCAAAAATTCTTCTAAGCTAACCCAATACATGAAAGCACTCACCGAGCCCATGTACATCCATGTCTCACATGCTCTCATCCCTTAGATCTAAACCCAATCCATACATGAATTAGCCTCCTTAAGACCACTTGAACCAGACCTTAAGACCCCTAGGATAAGTCCCTATCCTAGCCCAAATAGAACCCACGTATAACTCTGCCCACAGACTGAGTTGGCTCAGTGCTGAGACTAAGCCGGCTAATCTGAAATTAGGTCAGCTCAGTTTCAGACTTAGCCAGCACAGTTTTTATATCATGCCTGCAGTCTCAAATGCGACCTTCTGTCTGTCCTGTGCTCTAAGACTCAGCCAACCCAATTTTGAACTGAGTCGGCTAACCTATAGAAAGCTCTTTTTCTGTAGTCTTCAATCTTCCGACTTTGGTTCCTCGCTCCACTTTGTGTCCTAGGTTTTCGAAGCTCCAACTAAGCCCCTCAAGGTCCTCAATATCTGAACCTCGAACTCGTAGAGAGCTACATGCCGCCTCCACCTAGGATAACTCCTATCCTAGCTCTAAGACTGCACCTATCCTAGTCTCCCCGGAGCCCTCACCTTGCCTCCATCCATAGCCTCCTAAGGCTTGGGAGCACCACACCACCTACATACCGATCAATGCTTGATCGCAGCATTCTGGTTTCATCATGTAGATCGGATAGAACTTGACACCTCGAGACCACCAGATGGAAAGCCCAACACCCTTGGACGTGGGAGAGGATGTGAGATCAAAGAGGAGAGCTGAGATGGCATGGAGAAGAGGAGAGGAGGCATGGAGATTTTTTTTTGGATGAGCACTAGTTTCAAATGACTTTGATAGGGCACCTATTTATAGACATTTGATCATATCAAATGCCTTAAAGCAGGACTCTACTAGATACCACCCACCTTGATATTTTCCTCATTTTGTCGCACAAAATCATCAAGGAATTCAAATGTGGTGAGTGCAAGGGATAAGGTTGTTGGTGCCCAAACCAATCCTCCCACTTATTTGAATTCAAACGCTTCAAACTTGAATCCAAATTTAAATCTGAATTTGAATTCAAATAAAACCACCTCATTCTTATCCTTATCAACAAAAAGATGGGGTTTATCCCTTTTTCTCTCCCTCCCTTATCTCTAAGTGGCACACGCCCCTATATCTTATCCATATGGGGCGTCCCACCCTTTCTATGAAGGAAATTCATGGTGAAAAATGTGGAGTGCCAATAGTTAGCATCCCTCCCCCCACCCCCCTATTGGTGCACCCCCCAATCATTTAATTTTTACAAGGAAGACTTGCTTTAGGGACTTCAACTCTTGGGTCTAAAATTGAGCTTGCTTAGATTTGGTCAAGCCCTATCCAATAGAGAACCCAAATCAAGTAGGAAAGAATGGCTTTAACCATGTGCTAGCATGCCATTTTTAGACCCAAAGCTAGGACTTAATAAATCCTAACCCAATCAAAATACACTTAGCCCAATTGTGTAATCCTAGACCAAAACCCTTATTTGTTTGATCCCATAGGTTTAATTCTGTTTGGTAGTAAAATATATTATGATCTCTATTAGCAACATCATCGAAACTCTTTTCAATGGATCGAAATTCTTTCCAATAGATCGAAACTCTTTCCAATTCAGCCAATTAAGAATTATTAATCATCAAAATAATTTTTGATTAGTCTTACGATCCACCAATAATACCTAGTGTATGTGATGGCAACCTAGCAGAACTAAATGATGAATCTCTAAGTGCAGTTACCATTGATTCGGTTCTCCTATCATGAGTCCCGGCAAGACATAAGTTAAGGAGAACTCATCAAACCTATTTCTTGTCATATATTAGAATCAATTGACTTAAGTCCAATGTGAAACCCAATAGAAATATCTTTCTATTTTCACACTGCCATGGCCATGTGCTTTAAGACTCAGCCTCATAATCTACATAGAAATATCTTGGTATGCACCCTATTTCTATAGTGAGTTGACTATAGTAAATTATACTTTAAGGCTCCGTATGACTAGGAGATCGAGTTATGGTATAGTCAATCTATAGTAATCTCACAATGAACAGCCGAGGCACTGTAGGTCAAAAAACTTATTATACTATCGCAGCATCAAAATAGTCACTGACGAGTAGGTAGACATTCTAGTGACTGCTCATATTTGGTCAAGCTTAGTATCCTTATTTCTAACAAGCACTTGTACTCTCGCTCTGGTATCTTCATACTGTAGATTCAAACTTATCTACCTTAAGTAAGCGATTGTGCTCCAATCTCTTTAGATCAAACACCATCCCTATGATGATTCTATGATTGGGTGCAATTTATTAATTAATTATAATGATAAATATCTCAAATTCTTAAATCTTGAGAATATATATCATTATACTCATTAACTCAATGGACGACTTAAAGATACTTAATAACACAGATCTAAATAAAAATAAATCTAATTTTATTAATTTATAAGTAAATATTATAAATATGTTCTAAAAAAATTTTATAAATATCGATCAATCTGGCTTCTAGGATGTATATCTAACAAGCTTCCACTTGATCTAAAGTCAATTGGCTATAAATCTAAGTTCCATCTTCTCAAGATGGGCTTTAATCTTTTGCTAACTTAATTATTTTATCAGTGGATCAACTATGTTGTTTGTAGCATCGACTCTCTTAACCTCGACATATCTCTTCTCGAGGTAATCACAAATGAGATGGAATCGTTGCTTGATGTGCTTAGATTTTTAGTGAGACCTCAGCTCCTTAGCTAGTGCTATAGTGCTATTATTGTCGTAGTAGAGTGGGACGGCATTTGACGGCATCATACCTAGCTTCATAATGAACTTCTTGAAACAAAATGCCTCCTTAGCAGCTTCTAATGCGATGATGTACTTTGCTTTCATCGTGGAGTCTACAATAACAGACTACTTGAAACTCTTCTAGCTTACAGTACCATCATTGCATAAAAAATACTGCCTAATATTGACTTTCGATCATCAATATTAGACATAAAGTTCGAGTCAGTATAATCTTGTACTCTCAATTATCTATTACTAAAGACTAGAAACACATCCTTAGTCCTTCTTAAGTACTTAAAAATATATTTTATAAAAGTCTAGTATTCTTCACTTGGATTTAACTATTATTTGCTCGTGACACTCGTGGCATAGGCAATATCAGATCATGCACAAAGCATGATATACATAAGGCTCCCAATTATCAAAGCTTATGGGGTCTTGCTCACGCATTCTATCTCTTTTGATGTATTGAGGTATATTTTTTTAGAGAGGTGGATTCCATGTTTGAAGGGTATAAGTTCTCTTTGAGAGTTTTCTATGCTGAACTTTTTTAGTATCTTCTATGAAAGTCCTAGCATCCTTCTATATCTATCTCTATAGACCTTAATCTCCAAAATAAAGGATGCTTTTTCTAGGTTTTTCATAAAAAATTCGTGGGATAATCATAATTTGATTGATGTCAGCATGGGAATATCATTCTCAATTAGGAGTATGTCATCCACGTACAGTATAAGAAAGGTGATAGCACTCCCACAAACTTTTTTGAAGATGCATGATTCCTCTTTATGCTTGATGAATGATTTGATTACATCATTAAAATATGCGTTCCAACTTCGAAACACTTGCTAAAGTCCATAAATAGATCTTTGCAGCTTGCAAATCTTATGATCACTATCATTGAAAGTAAAACTAAGTAGCTGTTCTATGTAGATATCTTTCTTAAGATATCCATATAGAAATACTATTTTCACATCCATTTATCATATTTTATAATCAAAATATATCACAACAGCAAGCAATATGCGGATGGACTTAAGCCTGGCCATAAGCGAGAAGGTATCCTAATAGTCAATATTTTTATGTTGACTATAATCTTTCGCTACGAGCTTAGCTTTAAACATCTTTACCTTTTTATCTACACTAATCTTTTTCTTATAGATCTATTTACACTCAATAAATATAATACTTCGAATGGATCCCCTAAGGTTTAGACTTGGTTTGAGTGCATCAAGTCAATTTCTGACTTCATTGTCTCTAACCATTTCTCGAAGTTAATATTTGATATTGCCTCATCATAGATTTTGAGATCATCTTTATGTATCCTATTTTCTATAAGAAATATTTTCTCTATACCCTCTGAGATAATACTTATGTATCTCTCAGGAGGATGAGAAATCCTACTAGACTTACGAGGTGGAGAAGGAGGAGGTGCATGGATTGGCTCTAACTGAATTGGTTCCATGAGTTCTGAGTCTCGTTACTCTTCAAAGACTTTCTTCTTGAGCTCAATCTATCTTTCCATGCCTTCATCTTGAATAAATTATTTTTCAAGAAAGACTGTATGTCGACTTACAATTATATTATAATCTTCTGAAAGATAGATATAATATTCTAAAGACTCCTTAGGATATCTAATGAAATGAGTTTTAAGGGACCTAGTTTCTAATTTATCCACCTATTATCTTTTGACATGGACTGGACAATTATCTTTTAACATGGATTGGATAATCCCAATCTTGAGGTGACTCAGACTCGATTTCTTGCCATGCTATATCTTATGGTGTAGTAGAAATGATTTTAGATGAAATCCTATTCAATAAATAAATTGCAATTAATAGACTATGACTCCAAAGAAAAATAAAAAGATCAGTGATGCTCATCATGGATCAAATCATATCTAATAGTATTCGATTTCTTCATTCTCAAATCTCGTTGAGTTAAAATGTTCTAGACGAAGTCTACTATGAAACTATGCCATGCTCATTGAGAAAACTTAGAAATTTTTTACTAAGATATTCTCCTTCTCGATCTGATTGAAGAATCTTAAAAAATTTTTTAGTATATTTTTTACTTCATTTCTAAATTATTTAAACTTTTCAAAAGCTTCAGACTTGTGCCTCATATGATATATGTACCCATATCATGAAAAATAAAAGGTAAAGGTTATTAAGTAAGAATAATCTCCTTTGGCTGGCACATCAAATGGACCATGCACACGTCAGTGTGTACTAGAGCAAGTATCTCTATGGTCCTTTCTCCATGTTCCACAAAGAGAAGCATGATCATTTTTTCTTGAAGACATGATTCATAGATTGGACATGACTCGAAAGTCAACAGATTCAAAAGTCCAGTTTTTATTGCAGCCTAGCAGAACTGAATGATGAATCTCTATGTGCAGTTATCATGTGATTCGATTCTTTTATCATGAGTCTCAACAAGATATAGGTTAAGGATAACTCATCAAATCCAATTCTTATCATATGCTAGAATCAATTAATTCGAGTCCAATGTGAAATCTAATAGAAACATCTTTCTATTTTTCACACTGCCATGCCATGGATTGTAAGACTCAACCTCATAATCTATATAGAACTACTACTCATCTAGCAAGATCGAGATATTCCATTTTAGTGCACACCCTATTTCTATAATGAGTCTATGGTAGCCAATTATACCTTAAGGCTTTATATGGTTAGAAGATCGAGTTATGATGTAGTCAAACTATAGCAACCTTACAGTGAATAGTTGAGGCACTATAGGTTAAAGAACTTGTCACACTATCATAGCATTGAGTTAGTCATTGATGAATAGGTAGACATCCTAATGACTGCTCAAATTTGGTTATGCTTAGTACCCTTATTCCTAACAAGCACTTGTATTCTCGCTCCGATATCTCAATACTGTAGATTCAGGACTTATCTATCCTGATGAAGCGATTGTGCACCAATCTCTCTAAATCAAACATGATCTTCATGATGATCCTATGATCGATCAAGAGCAATTTATGAATTAATTATAATATCACATATCTCAAAATCTCAACCCTTGAGAATATATGTCATTATACCCATTAACTCAATGGACGATTCAAAGATACTTAATGACACAAATCTAAATGGAATTAAATCTAATTTTATTAATTTATAAGTCAATATTACAAAATATGTCCTAAGAAAGTTTTATAAGTGTTGGCCAATCCGACTTCTAGGGCATATATCCAATAATCTTTTACTTGATCTAAAGCTAATTGGCTATAAATCTAAGTCCTATCTTCTCAAGATGGGCTTTAGTCTTTTGCTGGCTCAATTGCTTTATTAGTAGATCAGCTATATTGTCAACAATGTCAACTCTCTTGACCTCGACGTATCTCTTCTAGAGGTAATCGTGGATAAGGTGGAATTATCGCTTGATGTGCTTGAATTTCTTATGAGACTTTAGCTCATTAGCTAGTGCTATGAAACTATTATTATCATAGTAAAGTGGGACGGCATTTGATGGCATCATACTTAGCTTCATGATAAACTTCTTGAACCAAAATACCTTCTTAACATCTTTCGATGCAATGATGTACTTTGCTTCCATGGTGGACTTTGCAATAACAGGCTATTTGGAACTCTTTCAGCTTACAGCACCATCATTGCACAAGAAAATGCTTCCTGATGTCGACTTTTGATCATCAACGTCAGACAAAAAGTCTGAGTTAGTATAACCTTGTACCCTCAATTATTCATTAATAAAGACCAAAAATATGTCCTTAGTCCTTCTCAAGTGCTTAAGTATATATTTCATAGAAATCCAGTATTCTTCTTCTAGATTCAATGAATATCTACTCATGCACAAAGCATAGGCAATATCAGGTCATGCACAAATTATAGCATACATGAGGATCCCAATTGCTAAAGCATATAGGATCTTGTTCATGCATTCTATCTCTTCGATGTTTTGGGGCACATTCTTTTTGAGAGATGGATTCTATGTCTGAAGGGTATAAGTCTCCTCTTGGAGTTTTTCATGTTGAACTTCTTCAGCAGCTTCTCAATGTATACCTTCTATAAAAGTCTTATCATCCTTCTAGATCTATCTTAATTGATCTTAATTTTCAAAGTAAAGAATACTTCTCCTAGATCTTTCATGAAAAATTTTTTGGACAACCATAATTTGATCATCATCAGCATAGGAATGTCATTTCCAATTAGAAGTATGTCATCCATGTATAGTACGAGGAAGGTGATAGCACTCCTACTAACCTTTTTGAAGATGCAGGTTTCTCTTCATTCTTGATGAATAATTTGATTACATCATTAAAATATATGTTTTAACTTTGAGACACTTGCTTAAGTCTAAAAATGGATCTTTACAGCTTATAAACCTTGTGATAACTATCACTGGAAGTAAAACCAAGCATTTGTTTCATATGGATATCTTCATCAAGATATCCATTCAGGAACATCATTTTCACATCCATTTACTATATTTCATTATCGAAATATACTACAACAATAAGCAATATGCAGATGGACTTAAGCATGGCCATAAGAGAGAAGGTATCCTGATAGTCCATGCCTTCGTGCTGACTATAATCTTTCGTAATAAGCTTAGCTTTAAACAACTCTATCTTTCTATCTGCACCAATCTTTCTCTTATAGATCCATTTATACCTAATAAGTATAATACCATTGGGTGGATCCACTAAAGTCTATACTTGATTTGAGTGCATTGAGTCAATTTCTAACTTTATTGTCTCTAACCATTTTTTGGAGCCGATATCTGATATTGTCTTATTATAGATTTTTGAGGTCATCTCCATGTATCCTATTTTTAGTGAGAAATATTTTCTCTGCATCCTCTGAGATAATACCTAAGTATCTCTCAAGAGGACAAGAAATTCTACAAGACTTACAAGATGAAGGAGGAGGAGATGCATGGATTGGCTCGAACTGAATTGGTTCTATAGGTTCTAAGCCTCATTGCTCTTCAGAGATTTTCTTCTTGAATCTAATCTATCTTCCCATGCCCCCACTTGAATAAACTAATTTTTAAAAAAGACTGCATGTTGACTCACAATCATATTATGGTCTACCAAAAGATAGAAATAATATCCTAAAGACTCCTTAGGATATTCAATAAAATGAGCTTTAAGAGATCTAATTTCTAACTTATCTGCCTATTGTCTTTAGACATAGGCTGGACAACCCAAATCTTAAGGTGATTCAGACTCGATTTCTTTCCATAACATATCTCATATGGTATGGTAGAAATAGTTTTAATGGAAGCTTATTCAGTAAATAAATTACAGTTAATAGACTATGACCCCAAAGAAAAATAGGAAGGTCAGTGAAGCTCATTATGGATGGAATCATTTCTAATAGAATCTGATTTTTTCATTCTAAAATCTTATTGAATTGAGGCATTCCAGGCAGAGTCTACTATGAGACTATGCCATACTTATTGAGATAACTTGGAAATTTTTCATAAGATATTTGCCTCTTTAATTTGATCGAAGAACCTCAAGGGACTTTTAAGTTTGTTTTTTCACTTTATTTTTGAATTTTTTGAACTTTTCAAAAGCTTCAGACTTATACCTCATAAGGTACATGTATTCATCATATCATAAAAAATCATCAGTAAAGATTATGAAGTAGGAATAACCTTCTCTAGCTGGCACATTGAATGGGCCGCACATATTAGTGTACACTAGAGCAAGTATCTTTGTGGTCCTTTCCCCATGTCCCATAAAGGAAAGCTTGGCCATTTTTCTTTAAAGGCATAATTCATAGACCGAATATGACTCGAAAGTTAATGGATCCAAATGTCTGGTTTTCTCTAGCTCGTTAATCCTATCTTCTCCTATATAACCTTGCCTTAGGTGCCACAAGTACTTTTGGTTAATATTATCTCTAGATCATTTAGATCCTACAGTATTCATATTTTGCTCGATCGATATAGTTCATAGATACATCAGCATTTAACTGAAAAAGATCATTAATAAGAAAATTACTTCTAATTTTATTATTTTCAAGAAAAATATTATAGTGGTCCTTATAAAAATATTATATAATCATCTTACATTAAGTAAGAGATAGAAATTAGATTCCTACTCGTAGTAGGTACAAAATAATAGTCTCTTAAAAATAAAATAATTTTTAATGATAGTTGAAGAGGATATGTCCTCACGATCTCAGTAGCAATCTTTACTCAAAATAAAATAAAATATTTTCTCAATCTTCTACTATCCTCAAGATCCTGCAAAGAAGTGCATAGATAAGCACTAGTTCTAGAGTTAATCATCCAATCAGATACAAAAGAAATTGTTAGCTTTGTTTCTATAATAAGCATGCCTTCAGAAGGTCTGCCTTCCTTATTCTTAAGGCTCACCATGTAACTAGGGCAGCTCCGTTTCTAGTGACCATCCTTGTTGCAGTAGAAACACTTTTTCTTTTCAATGGTCTTCTTCTTTGGAACTTCCTTCTTTGGCTTGCTTTGAACCTTCTGCTTTTTCGTGAATTTCTTTTTTTTAGTTGATTTTCTCTTGGAAGAAGTTCACTCGACAGTGAAAAATAGAGTCCCTTAAACTCTTCAAGGTACCCTCAGTGGTCATTAGTTGTTGACCAATTCAACTATAGTGCACTAGATCTTATTCATATAAAGGTTTACTATAAATTGCGTATATGGATCAGTCAGAGATTGCAGAATGAGGTCAATTTGCAACTCCTTATCCATAAACATATCGAGTTTCTCAAGCTCCTCTAGATCTTTAATCATTATTGGACAATGTTCATAGACCGACTGTCCATCACATTTTTGAAGGGAGCGCACAAGATTTCTAGCTCTACTTTTAAAATTTTTTTCAATAAATGTATAGTGGATAATATTATTAATTATATTAATAATGAAAAGCTACAGATCTAATCTAAAAATCCTATATGCTATAGGATCTAATATATTATATATGCATGCACATCTGAAAATAAAAATAAGATCCATAGTAAAACTATTTTACTGCTCTACGTGTTCAGAACACGTTACCTTTTTATGGATAGAAGAATGCCACAATCTGATCTTCTCTATGTAAATCTGAATGTCGTGATGCAGCCACATGCATCTGGCCTCCATGGGTAATCCACGTGAGGCCTTGATCCCGATCAGTTTCTCTCAAGTGCTAGCTCTGCAGAAATCTTCAACAACTGATTTAGACCAAACTTCTTTTGATCTTCTTCACCGGATCTTCGAACACTCAAGATCCTAATGAATATAGATGAGAAGTTGAGGAGGTTTTCCGCCTGGATCTATGAAGTCACAACCCTTGTAACTCATAAATCTAAATTCCAAATCCTAGATAGATTCTAGGGTATGCTCTCACCCAAATCCCTTGCACTTAGAACTCTCTTTCCTTTTTGATGTTTCTCACGTAGAAGAGCTCACGCACAAGATCAGAAGCTCCTTTTTCAATCTTTCTTTTTTTTTGCATGTCCCAAAAAAAAAATTATGCCTAAATAGATGCGCAAACCTAGAGAGGCATGGAGGGATAAGAAGTGGTTTGCAACTCAAACTCAAACTCCTTTTGAATTTGAATTGCAACCAAATCTTTTCTTATCCAACAAGGGCATGAGAAGGAAGAATGCACACCCTTCCTTGCATGAAAAACTTCACAAGAAATCTTTTCTCGTAGAGGAAGGATTTGGCGTAGATTTTGGTGATGTGGTGCATAGGAAGACTAGTCAAACTAGTCTTACATTAGTCATCCAATTGGACCAATCCAATCCAAATTGGTTAGGCCCAATTAGACCAGATTAAATCTAACTTATTTAGGCTTAGTTAGGCTTAGTTAAATTCTAATCAAATCAAAAATTAATTAAGCCAAATTTTTTATCAAATCAACAATTAAACCTTCTTGATGATTAGATCATCGGTAGCCTCTACCTCCAATTCGAGGAAGTATCCCTAATTTTTTAGTGGATACTAGAATCCACATAGACTACACACGAGCTCAACTTTGGTTAGTCAACCTGTGTGCACTTATGGATAGGTTCATAACCAATTGTTTCATCAAATAACTTCTAGTTATTTAATTTTTGCTTCGAAAATCTAATTAGTAGGCTTTGGCCTCTACTGAAAAGATCTAGTTAGGTCCAACCATTAACATGACTATATTTGATGCATCAGACCAACAAATGATCAAACCCAACTTTAATCGACCAACCTGACCATCATTAAAAAGATTAGATCAAATTATCATATTATGAATGATAAATTCATTAGTCAATAAGCATCAGATCTTTAGACCTCCAATGATTATTAAACTAATAAATTCATTATCACTCAAATTAATGAAAGGCTATGACTTAGTTATCACCATAACTTTATCATTTTAAGGACCTAATAATTTTAGAAGATTTTATTAATTAATTTTAAGAAAAATCGACTAGCCAATTTGAATCCTCCTACTGACTTTACCAAGTCAGATCAATAAGGACCTAATTAAAACTGGGATTAGGAGCACCTTAATCAATCAAACTAATTTACCTAATTGACATGGGTGAGCCCAAATCACCAAGTGGTCTAATCAAAACCTAATTCACCAAGATGGCTAGGTAAGTGAGATTAGTGGAAGGGATATACCATTAACTCATCAAAGATCGAATCGGTGTGAGTAGCTCTCAATTAACAACCACTAGTCTGAGCTGTCAGACTTACCTTAGACATCATCCGGTTCATTAGTTTTAATTTGACCAACCTAGTAATTTTAAGTTCGACCGCGTAGCCATAAATTAAGTCCATTTGGTCCTTATTAAAGGCATGGGCTTGACCAACTACAACTATTATAATTTGGTCTAAAGAGTCCTTGACCTAATCTAAATCAACATTTGATTAGATTTGATCAATTATTCCAATTCAGTCCATTCTTTAATTAACCTTAGATCTAACCCAATTAATGGACCTAATTCGACTAACCCGATAATCCACATTTTATGATCAATGACTTAGGATCTTTAATTCACAATTCTAGATCCTAATTCATCATACTTAATTCTCAATTAAGTTTTAGGCTAAGGATTGGAGTTCGGCATTTCAAAAATATTATTTAAATTTTTGAAAGATTCTTTATATTCCAGCACTATTTTACTAAATAGGTTGACTCATTTCAAAAATGAGTCGGCTTATTTCATAAACAAGTACTAGATGTAGGTTTGATCACATAAAATCAGTCAACTATGACATTCAGCCAACTTCTCAGTCGGGTTGGCTCGGATCCCATCCGAGCTAGCCCGAGCAGAAGCTAAGCTGGCTCGATTCCTAAGACAACCAGCTCAGGTAGAAAGCCCGAAGGCCATCATTCCAATCGGGTAGGCTCGGATCCTATCCAAGCTAGTCCGAATTGAAGCTGAGCCGGTCTAGTTTTTGATCGAACTGGTTGGAGCATCAATCAAAAAATTATATCATTATTGACACGCTGGTCGAGCTGGCTCAATTTTTGAGAGAGCCGGCTCGACCAACGAACAGAACCCTCCTAAGATCCTGTTAGGTTTAATCTAAATCTATGTACATTACATAAAAATTTATGAAATTATTTAAATCTAATCTAAACACTAATTCATGATAAAATTTAGATTAAACCCTTCAAACATATCATAAAAAATTATTAGATCTAATCTAAAATTTTTATAATCAATTTTATAGATTGCAACGTACCAGGACAATATTTTCACTGTAAGAGATAAACTTTACAATAGGACAATCTACAGTCCGTGCGATCATCATTTTTATTTTTTAGATTAGATTATTATTTAGATCTAATATTAAAATAATCTAAATCATGTATGTATAATACATCAAAGATCTTACTACTCTGATACCGATTGAAGGGAGTGCATAGGATTTCTAGCTTTACTTTTAAAAAAAAATTAATAAATGCATAGTGGATAGTATTATTTGTTAGATATATGTGCCCTACAAGCTAGAATTGGCTGACACTTGTAATACACTTCTAGGGGCAAAATTCTAATTTTGACTAAAAGCAATAAATGGGTTATTTTCTATCACATATGTGTATTTAGTGTCTGTGATACATCCTTTGAGTTAATGATAATGATAATTCATATTTTCAAGAGTTGAAAATTTAAGACATGAATAATCATTGTTAACTCATAAATTGTCTCGACCATAGGATCATCACAAGGATGGTGATTGATCCGAAAGGTTGGTATACAATCGCTTCTCTTTAGTAGATGAGTCTTAAGTCTACGGTGTGGAGACACTGGAGCGAGAGTATAGATACTCGTTAGAGAATGAGGGCACTGAGCGTGACCACCTCGAGTAGTCATTAGGGAGTCTACCTTCTCGTCAATGACTGACTCGATGCTGCAGTAGTGTGTCTGGTTCTTTGACCTGAGGTGCATCGGCAGTTCACCTTGAGGGTGTTATAGTTTGACTACACCATTACTCGATCTCCTAGCCATATGGAACCCTGAGGTGTATGTTGGCTATGACATGTTCATTGTAGGAACTGGATGGCATCAAGATGGAATCTATCTACCTCGGTGGTAGAGGAGCAGCCCTATGATAATCATGAGAATCAAGTCCAGAAGCCCATGGCCATGGCAGAGTGAAATAATAGAAAGAGTTTCTATTTAGATTTTCACATTGGACTCGAATCGAATGATTACATCATATGACAGAGACTAGGGTTTGACGAGTTCACCTAAACCCTAATCTGATCGGGGCTCAAGATAGAAGAACTTGAATCACACAGGTAGCTGCACCAAGAGGTTCGCATTCAGCTCTGATGGGTTGCCACCATATACTGCTAGGTGTCACTGGTGGATTTTGGGAGCAATTAGAATGATTTAGATGATCGATCATTCTAGCTTGTTCGAATCAGAAGAGTTCTGATCCATCGAAAGGAGTTTCGATGATGTCGATGATAGAGATCATGACATATCCCATTACCATACAGAACTGAACCTAACTGGGTCACACAAACAAGGGTTTGAATCTGGTGATCATCAATTGAACTGATCTAGTTCAATTGATCTGAATGAGATTCAATTAGGTTCAAGAAAATCGTGCTAGCACTCGATTGAACCTAACGTTCTTCTTTTGCTATCATAAATAAGTTGTCCTGTCTGAGCCAAAGGAGTTTGTGCTCAATCAGAGGCCTTCATATGGTCTGACTGGAGGTTGTCCAAGTCAGAAAAGGTTGTCTTATTTGTAAGACATTACCTGCCATTTTTGGTCACCTGCCATTTCTTGTTCTTTGACTTTGGTCAAAAGTCTACCTTTGACTGGTCAAACGTTGACCATTGACACTTTGACTTTTGACCACATGTCATGCACCTATTGGAGAGCTGGTGGGGGCCTGTCCCCCTGCCAGAACCTGGCAAGGAGAAGGGCGCACGCCACCCTAGGCGTGTGCCCAAGTTGGAGGCGCCTAGGAGTCCTTGTTGGACAAGGACTCCATCTCCTTTTTGGATTCCAATTAGAGTTCTTCTAAGAACCAACTTTGACTGGTCTTAGGCGCCCTCTAAGGAGGAATCCAGGGGACTCTATTCCCACCAATCAGATTTAGATCTGATTTCACAAAGGGTTGTGATTGGTTGGGAAGAAGAGGAGTTGGATCACAGCTAGTCTATAAATAAGACCCTGTACCCAACTCAGAATATAACAGATATGATGAGATCATAGTTTCTCCATGCCCTAAGGCTGCCTCTCCCCTCCCCTCCATGCCAAACCACCTTCTCCCCTTGCTCTCCACGTCCAAAAGGAGTTTTGGACCTTGGTTGGTGCGATTCAGATCAAAGAAAGGCGATCAAAAGTAAGAAGGCTGCGCTGCTGCAAAGGACGACTGCTCATCTTCAAAAGAGTTTTGAAGATCCTCCAGATCAGATCCAGATCTGATTTTTGGAGGTGTGATAGAGAAGAAGAGGATCTCCAGATCCAACCCGAGTGGATACCGGTAGAGGCCAGGCGCTTGCGTGGCTAAGATCCAGAACCTTCCGCTGCAAACAGGATCATCAACAGGGTAATAGGATTACCCAGATCAGGTAAATTAAATTTGATTTAATTTATCTTTTAATTTTATTTTATTAAAATAATAAGAATTAGATCTGAAATATATCAAGATCTGATTGGGATCAAGAGAAAAAATTTTTGAAATATATCTCTTGATCTGATCAGATCTGAACGAACCTGGACCGGGAAATCAGGATTTTCCTTCAACTGGTATCAGAGCCATGGTTCTAAATTGTTTAGATCTAATTTTAAATTTATTTTAATTAGAAAATAATTGATTTTAGATGTCACATGAGATGTGATCAGATCTGAAATCAGAAAAAATTAAAATTAAATAATTTGGATCTAAGATTAGAAGATATGCATGACTAGTTCTAGAATAGAATAGTTCTATAGAATATTCTTGCATATTTTTGATTTAATCTGATTAAATCATGTTTTAGATCTTTTTATTTACTATTTTTTGATATTATAAGTATTATAATAACATCTAAAAAATAGCAAATAAAAATTATTTAATTTTTGAATATCATATGAGATATGATTGATGCATGTCTAGACTAGTTGTAGAATAGTTCTACATAATTGTCTAGATTAGAATTTATTTTGATTAGATCAATTTAAATCTAATTTTTTAGATTATTATGAGATAATTTAGATCTGAAAATATGCATGATTATGATACATGAGATGTATGCAAAATATGCCATGATTAGATCTACTTTATATATGAGATATATGATATAGATCTGATATTATTTTATAGTATTGAATGTTCCTGATTAAGGCGTTCCTCTTGGCCGTCCGGTCATAAGAACGAAGAAGGGTTTAAAGGCCCTCTCTTCCCATTCGATGGGGTGTTCTTATGATGTGTAGGGGTGCTGCGTGTTCGTCCTTAATCAGAAATCCCAAAACTTACTTTCTGCAAAACCCTAGATCCTGAAACCCTAGGATTTATTGTGCATATTTTGTTTATGAACCCTACTTAATTAAGAATTAAGTTTATGGAATATTAATTAGGTCTAAAATTGAGAATTTCAGATCTAAGACATATTCATAATACTGGGTTCGGGCTTGGGTAGCTCAATTAGGTCTAAGCGGTTGATCAAACCGAATCAAGAGTTGGTTAGATGGGATCAACAATGCTTAAATTGACCAGCCTAATAGGATTAAGTCTGGGTCAAGATCGAGTCACGATCAAGCAAGACCTAATTAGGCTCAGAGGTTAGAGTCTGGATTGTAGGCTAACCCAATTGGTTCTGACTCAACAATTTGGTGTCTAAGGTAAGTTTGGCATAGACGACCGACTGGTTTTTAATTGGAAGCTACTCGACCTGAATGCGTTCTTGTACGAGTTAATGGCATATTCCTTCCACCGGTCTCACTTACCTGGCCATATCTGTTGACACAGTTCTGATCTGAGGTGGTCAATAATCCGAGCTAACCCATGCCACTAGGTTAGTCATAATTGTTATGACTAAGCCAAGTCTAGTTTAATGAGACCTGAATCAATTCTCCCTAAGAAAAGATTAAGTCTGAGGTCTTCCACCATTGTAGATGTGCGGGCCCTTCCCGGGGTTGATTGTTCTCGGCTGGATACAGTGGCTCAGTTGCACCGGGAAGATGCAACCATGTCTATTAGGCATTGGATGCTATGGGCTGGAGGATGAGTTGGGCTCAATATTTCCGGATACGGTGAGAGACTCAATTAGGAACCCAGTCTATGCAAATGGTGGGTCTGACTTAACTAAGGAGTGGATCAATATTCCGGATACGGTGAGATTCATGAATTAGAGACCAAGTTTGGGTGCACCATGATTAGAGAATCATTGAACAAGAGTTGTTCACTCATTGGCTAACCCATCACCAATAACTGTTAGGTGAGGTGATGAGTCAGTTGGTGAGACCGCACCACCCACTAGAAATCATTAATCGTGGAGATTTTCGCATCTCTACAGAGGGAGTGTAGGGATCCGAGAAAATAGTGGGAGCTAATTTGTTTAAAAATAAAATCCCTAAACAAATTGGTCAAGTCAAAATTACAGTATCTAACTAGAATCTTTGACTCTCTACAGGAAAATGTCTGCGTCCAACCCATTGGCACGTATCCTGGACACACATAGACTGACTGGACCCAATTATAAAGATTGGCTCAGGAACTACAAAATTATTTTGGGTTCCGAGAAGTTAACCCATGTTTTGGACCAGGACCCTCCCACATTACCAGCCCGTCCATCTGTTGAACAGAGAGCGTCTCTGGAAAAATGGATTGACGAAGATAATAAGGCCAGATATTACATGTTGGGCTCGATGTCTGATGAGCTCCAGCGCCAACATGAGGATATCGGGACTGCTCGCCAAATGTTGGCTCACCTGCAGGAGATGTTTGGTGAACAGAGTCGCGCAGCCAAATATCAAGTCACGAAAATGACTTTTTAAGGCTAAGATGCGTGATGGGCAGTCAGTCCAAGATCACTGTCTGACAATGATCAAGGACATGGAAGAGCTTGAGAAGCTCGGTGTGAAGTTGGACTTGGACCTGCAGAACGATATCATTCTGCAATCCTTGACTGATGCATATGGGCAATTCATCATGAATTACCACATGCATAAACTTCAGAATTCCTTGGCCGAGTTAATGAATATGCTGGTTACCGCTGAGCTTTCTATGAAAGGTTCTAAAGGCTCAGTTCTTGCTATGGAACGGACTTCTTCCAAAAGAAAGTCTTATGGAAAGAAAAAGAAGTCTGTGAAAAAGCAAAAGGTGGAAGGATCAAAGAAGAAGAAGGCAGAATCGAAGAAAAAGGCCGATGGCAAAGGAAAGTGTTTCCATTGCAACAGCGACGGCCATTGGAAGCGGAACTGCCCTACTTACCTGGCCACCCTGAAGAACAAGAAGGAAGGTCCTTCTGGAGGTATGCTCGTTATTGAGTCTAACCTTACGGTTTCTTCTGCATCCAGTTGGGTGCTTGACTCTGGTTCTAGTGCTCATCTGTGCACTTCTATGCAGGGTCTTGAGGATAGCAGGAGGCTGAGGGATGGAGACATGATCCTACGCATTGGTAATGGAGCAAGAGTTGCTGCAGTAGCCGTGGGAACATACCCTCTTCGATTACCATCTGGTTTAGACTTAGTTTTGAAAGACTGTTATTTTGTGCCTGCAGCTAGCAGGAATTTGATTTCTGTTTCATGCTTAGCACAAGAAGGTTATGTGATCACCTTCTTTAAGGACCATTGTAACATTCTTTATGAAAGAAATAAAATTGCAAATGGTTTCCTTATTAATGGTCTTTATCAGCTACATATTGATGTACCTGTTCTAACTATCGAGCAAAACGTGAATGCCAAACGACCTAGGGATAGTCCAAATGACAGATATCTATGGCACCTGAGATTAGGTCATATAGCAGAAGATAGGATCAACAAATTGGAGAAAAATGGGCTATTGAGTCCATTGACTTCCGAGTCATATCCAAC
This sequence comes from Cocos nucifera, assembly GCA_006176705.1. Classification (NCBI taxonomy): domain Eukaryota; kingdom Viridiplantae; phylum Streptophyta; class Magnoliopsida; order Arecales; family Arecaceae; genus Cocos; species Cocos nucifera. Next base: position 1,275,245 of record QRFJ01000102.1, on the reverse strand, counting down.
TTGTGAATCCTGTCTTCAAGGCAAAATGACTAAACTCCCTTTTGTTGGACATGGGGAGAGGGCCACAGATCTCCTTGCCCTAGTACATACTGATGTGTGCGGCCCATTTGATGTGCCGGCTAGAGGCAATTTTGTCTACTTCATTACCTTTACCGATGATCTGTCTAGGTATGGGTATGTGTATCTTATGAGACACAAGTCTGAAGCCTTTGAAAAGTTCAAAGAATTCAGACATGAAGTAGAAAAACAAACAGGAAAACCCATTAAGGTTCTTCGATCAGATCGAGGAGGTGAATACCTTAGCAGGGAATTCCTAGACTATCTCAAGGATAATGGCATAGTCTCTCAATGGACTCCACCAGGAACACCTCAACTCAACGGGGTTTCAGAATGGAGAAATCGGACTCTATTAGATATGGTTCGATCCATGATGAGCTTCACAGACCTCCCTGATTTTCTTTGGGGACACTCATTGTTAACTTCAATCTATCTACTGAATAGGGTTCCCTCTAAAACCGTTCCTACCACACCGTATGAGATATGGCACGGTAAGAAACCAAGTCTGAGTCATCTCAGAATTTGGGGTTGTCCGGCTCATGTCAAAAGACAACAAGCGGACAAGTTAGAGTTTAGGTCCTTCAGAGCTCGATTCATAGGATATCCTAAAGAGTCATTAGGATACTATTTCTACATTCCAGAAGACCACAATGTGATTGTGAGTCGACATGCCATCTTTCTTGAAAAATAGTTTATTCAAGATAGCGGCATTGGAAAATAGATCAAGCTTGATGAGAAAGTCTCACAAGCAGAACGAGCTAAGGACCAAGTGGAACCAAATCAGGTTGAGCCAATAAGAACACTACCTCCTCCACCTCGTAGATCGGAAAGAGTTTCCGTCCCCCTGAAAGATACTTAGGTATTATTTCAGAGGATGTAGAGGAAATGTTCCTCGTAGGTAATGGTGCTCATGGTGATGATCCCAAAACCTACAACGAGGCGATATCAGATATCGACTCCGAGAAATGGCTAGAGGCAATGCAGTCAGAAATTGACTCGATGCACTCAAACCAAGTCTGGACCTTGGTAGATCCACCAGAAGGTATAGTACCTATTGGATGTAAATGGATCTTCAAGAGAAAGATTGGTGCAGATGGGAATGTGGAGACATTCAAGGCTAGATTGGTGGCAAAAGGTTATAGTCAACGCGAAGGCATAGACTATCAGGATACCTTTTCCCCAGTAGCTATGCTAAAATCCATCCGCACATTGCTTGCTGTTGCAGCCTATTTCGATTATGAAATATGGCAAATGGACGTGAAAACGGCATTCCTAAATGGATATCTTGAGGAAGATATCTATATGGAACAGCCGCTAGGTTTCACATCCAGTGATACTGATCACAAGGTTTGCAAGCTGCAAAGGTCCATATATGGACTTAAGCAAGCATCTCGGAGCTGGAACACTCGTTTCAATGATGTGATCAAAAAGTTTGGTTTCATCAAAAATGAAGAGGAACCATGTGTTTTCAAAAGGGTCAGTGGGAGCGCTGTTGTCTTCCTCGTATTGTACGTGGATGACATCCTCCTTATTGGGAATGATATTCCCATGTTGACATCAGTCAAGATGTGGTTGTCCAAGGAATTCTCCATGAAAGACCTAGGTGAAGCATCCTTTATTCTAGGAATTAAGGTCTATAGGGATAGACCGAATAGGATGCTAGGACTTTCACAGAAGATGTACATAGAGAAAGTACTAAAGAGGTTTAGTATGGAAAACTCTAAGAGGGGATTAATACCCTTCAGACATGGTATTCATCTTTCCAAGAAGATGTGCCCCAGCACACCTGAGGAAATAGAACGCATGAGCAAGATCCCTTATGCTTCTGCAATAGGGAGCCTCATGTATGCCATGCTATGTACACGACCTGATATAGCCCATGCTGTGAGTGTCACAAGCAGATATCAGTCAAATCCAGGTGAAGAACACTGGACTTCTGTGAAATGTATCCTTAAGTACTTGAGAAGAACTAAGGATATGATGTTGGTCTTTGGTAACGGAGAACTCCAAGGTCCAGGGATACACAGACTCGGACTTTCATGTCCGATATAGATGATCGAAAGTCGACATCTGGGAGTCTGTTTGTGTGCAATGGTGGAGCTGTCAGCTGGAAGAGTTCCAAGCAAACGGTGATAGCAGATTCCACCATGGAAGCAGAATATATCGCTGCATCAGAGGCTGCGAAGGAAGCATTCTGGTACAAGAAGTTTGCTGCAGAAATTGGAGTAATGCCATCAGATGCCATTCCTCTATACTGCGACAACAATGGCGCCATAGCCCTTGCTAAGGAGCCGAGGTCTCACCAGAAATCCAAGCATATTGAGCGGCGATACCACCTCATCCGCGATTACCTCGAGAAGGGTTACGTCGAGGTCAAGAGAGTCAACTCCGCAGATAATGTGGCAGACCCACTTACAAAGCCGTTGGGCCAGCAGAAGATCGAAGCCCACCTTGAGAAGATGGGACTTAGACTTGTAGCCAATTGGCTTTAGGACAAGTGGGAGATTGTTAGATATATGTGCCCTAGAAGCCAGAATTGGCTGACACTTGTAATACACTTCTAGGGGCAAAATTATAATTTTGACTAAAATCAATAAATGGGTTATTTTCTATCACATATGTGTATTTAGTGTCTGTGATACATCCTTTGAGTTAATGGTAATGATAATTCATATTTTCAAGAGTTGAAAATTTAAGACATGAATAATCATTATTAACTCATAAATTGCTCCCGACCATAGGATCATCACGAGGATGGTGATTGATCCGGAAGGTTGGTGTACAATCGCTTCTCTTTAGTAGATGAGTCTTGAGTCTACGGTGTGGAGACACCGGAGCGAGAGTACAGGTACTCGTTAGAGAACGAGGGCACTGAGCGTGACCACCTCGAGTAGTCATTAGGGAGTCTACCTTCTCGTCAATGACTGACTCGATGCTGCAGTAGTGTGTCTGGTTCTTTGACCTGAGATGCATCGGCAGTTCACCTTGAGGGTGTTATAGTTTGACTACACCATTACTCGGTCTCCTAGCCATATGGAACCCTGAGGTGTATGTTGGCTATGACATGTTCATTGTAGGAACTGGATTGCATCAAGATGGAATCTATCTACCTCGGTGGTAGAGGAGTAGCCCTATGATGATCATGAGAATCAAGTCCAGAAATCCATGGCCATGGTAGAGTGAAATAATAGAAAGAGTTTCTATTTAGATTTTCACATTGGACTCGAATCGAATGATTACATCATATGACAGAGACTAGGGTTTGACGAGTTCACCTTAACCCTAATCTGATTCTAACTATCGAGCAAAAACGTGAATGCAAACGACCTAGGGATAGTCCAAATGATAGGTAATCTATGGCACTTGAGATTAGGTCATATAAGCAGAAGATAAGATCAACAAATTGAAAAAATGGGCTAATTAAGTCATTGACTTCTGAGTCATATCCAACTTGTGAATCCTGTCTCAAGGCAAAATGACTTAAACTCCCTTTTGTAGGACAATGGGAGAGGGCCACAGATCTCCTTGCCCTAGTAACATACAGATATGTGTGGCCCATTTGATGTGCCGGCTAAGAGCAATTTTGTCTACTTCATTACTTTACGGATGCTCTGTCTAGGTATGGGTATGTGTATCTTATGAGACCAAGTTTGAAGCCTTTGAAAAGTTCAAAGAATTCAGACAGAAGTAGAAAAACAAACAGAAAAACCCATTAAGGTTCTTCGATCAGATCGAGAGGTGAATACCTTAGCAGGAATTCCTAGACTATCTCAAGGATAATGGCATAGTCTCTCAATGGACTCCACTAGAGGAACGCCTCAACTCAATGGGATTTTAGAATGGAGAAATCGAACCCTATTAGATATGGTTCGGTCCATATGAGCCTCACAGACTCCTGATTTCTTGGGTATCACATCATTGTTAACTTCAATCTATCTACTGAATAGGTTTCCTCTAAAATCCATTCCTACCACACCGTATGAGATATGGCACAGGTAAGAAACCAAGTCTGAGTCATCTCAGAATTTGGGGTTGTCCGGCTCACATCAAAGACAACAAGCGGATAAGTTAGAGTTTAGGTCCTTCAGAGCTCGATTCATAGGATATCCTAAAGAGTCATTAGGATACTATTTCACATTCCAGAAGACCACAATGTGATTGTGAGTCGACATGCCATCTTTTCTTGAAAAATAGTTTATCAAGATAGCGGCATTGAAAAATAGATCTAGCTGGATGAGAAAGTCTCACAAGCATGAAACGAGCTGAAGGACCAAAGTGGAACCAAAATCAGGTTGAGGAAGAAGGATTTAAAGGCCCTCTCTTCCAATTCGATGGGGTGTTCTTATGATGTGTAGGGGTGCTGCGTGTTCGTCCTTAATCAGAAATCCAAAACTTACTTTCTGCAAAACCCTAGATCCTGAAACCCTAGGATTTATTGTGCATATTTTATTTATGAACCCTACTTAATTAAGAATTAAGTTTATGGAATATTAATTAGGTCTAAAATTAAGAATTTCAGATCTAAGACATATTCATAATACTGGGTTCGGGCTTGGGTAGCTCAATTAGGTCTAAGCGGTTGATCAAACCGAATCAAGAGTTGGTTAGATGGGATCAACAATGCTTAAATTGACCAGCCTAATAGGATTAAGTCTGGGTCAAGATCGAGTCACGATCAAGCAAGACCTAATTAGGCTCAGAGGTTAGAGTCTGGATTGTAGGCTAACCCAATTAGTTCTGGCTCAACAATTTGGTGTCTAAGGTAAGTTTGGCATAGACGACCGACTGGTTTTTAATTGGAAGCTACTCGACCTGAATGCGTTCTTGTATGAGTTAATGGCATATTCCTTCCACCGGTCTCACTTACCTGGCCATATCTGTTGACACAGTTCTGATCTGAGGTGGTCAATAATCCGAGCTAACCCATGCCACTAGGTTAGTCATAATTGTTATGACTAAGCCAAGTCTAGTTTAATGAGACCTGAATCAATTCTCCCTAAGAAAAGATTAAGTCTGAGGTCTTCCACCATTGTAGATGTGCGGGCCCTTTTCCGGGGTTGATTGTTCTCGGCTGGATACAGTGGCTCAGTTGCACCGAGAAGATGCAACCATGTCTATTAGGCATTGGATGCTATGGGCTGGAGGATGAGTTGGGCTCAATATTCCGGATACGGTGAGAGACTCAATTAGGAACCCAGTCTATGCAAATGGTGGGTCTGACTTAACTAAGGAGTGGATCAATATTTTGGATACGGTGAGATTCATGAATTAGAGACCAAGTTTGGGTGCACCATGATTAGAGAATCATTGAACAAGAGTTGTTCACTCATTGGCTAACCCATCACCAATAACTGTTAGGTGAGGTGATGAGTCAGTTGGTGAGACCGCACCACCCACTAGAAATCATTAATCATGGAGATTTTCGCATCTCTACAGAGGGAGTGTAGGGATCCGAGAAAATAGTGGGAGCTAATTTGTTTAAAAATAAAATCCCTAAACAAATTGGTCAAGTCAAAATTACAGTATCTAACTAGAATCTTTGACTCTCTACAGGAAAATGTCTGCGTCCAACCCATTGGCACGTATCCTGGACACACATAGACTGACCAGACCCAATTATAAAGATTGGCTCAGGAACTACAAAATTATTTTGGGTTTTGAGAAGTTAACCCATGTTTTGGACCAGGACCCTCCCACATTACCAGCCCGTCCATCTGTTGAACAGAGAGCGTCTCTGAAAAAATGGATTGACGAAGATAATAAGGCCAGATATTACATGTTGGGCTCGATGTCTGATGAGCTCCAGCGCCAACATGAGGATATCGGGACTGCTCGCCAAATGTTGGCTCACCTGCAGGAGATGTTTGGTGAACAGAGTCGCGCAGCCAAATATCAAGTCACGAAATGACTTTTTAAGGCTAAGATGCATGATGGGCAGTCAGTCCAAGATCACTGTCTGACAATGATCAAGGACATGGAAGAGCTTGAGAAGCTCGGTGTGAAGTTGGACTTGGACCTGCAGAACGATATTATTCTGCAATCCTTGACTGATGCATATGGGCAATTCATCATGAATTACCACATGCATAAACTTCAGAAATTCCTTGGCCGAATTAATGAATATGCTGGTTACCGCTGAGCTTTCTATGAAAGGTTCTAAAGGCTCAGTTCTTGCTATGGAACGGACTTCTTCCAAAAGAAAGTCTTATGGAAAGAAAAAGAAGTCTGTGAAAAAGCAAAAGGTGGAAGGATCAAAGAAGAAGAAGGCAGAATGCCGAAGAAAAAGGCCGATGGCAAAGGAAAGTGTTTCCATTGCAACAGCGACGGCCATTGGAAGCGGAACTGCCCTACTTACCTGGCCACCCTGAAGAACAAGAAGGAAGGTCCTTCTGGAGGTATGCTCGTTATTGAGTCTAACCTTACGGTTTCTTCTGCATCCAGTTGGGTGCTTGACTCTGGTTCTAGTGCTCATCTGTGCACTTCTATGCAGGGTCTTGAGGATAGCAGGAGGCTGAGGGATGGAGACATGATCCTACGCATCGGTAATGGAGCAAGAGTTGCTGCAGTAGCCGTGGGAACATACCCTCTTCGATTACCATCTGGTTTAGACTTAGTTTTGAAAGACTGTTATTATTGTGCCTGCAGCTAGCAGGAATTTGATTTCTGTTTCATGCTTAGCACAAGAAGGTTATGTGATCACCTTCTTTAAGGACCATTGTAACATTCTTTATGAAAGAAATAAAATTGCAAATGGTTTCCTTATTAATGGTCTTTATCAGCTACATATTGATGTACCTGTTCTAACTATCGAGCAAAACGTGAATGCCAAACGACCTAGGGATAGTCCAAATGATAGATATCTATGGCACCTGAGATTAGGTCATATAGCAGAAGATAGGATCAACAAATTGGAGAAAAATGGGCTATTGAGTCCATTGACTTTCGAGTCATATCCAACTTGTGAATCCTGTCTTCAAGGCAAAATGACTAAACTCCCTTTTGTTGGACATGGGAGAGGGCCACAGATCTCCTTGCCCTAGTACATACTGATGTGTGCGGCCCATTTGATGTGCCGGCTAGAGGCAATTTTGTCTACTTCATTACCTTTACCGATGATCTGTCTAGGTATGGGTATGTGTATCTTATGAGACACAAGTCTGAAGCCTTTGAAAAGTTCAAAGAATTCAGACATGAAGTAGAAAAACAAACAGGAAAACCCATTAAGGTTCTTCGATCAGATCGAGGAGGTGAATACCTTAGCAGGGAATTCCTAGACTATCTCAAGGATAATGGCATAGTCTCTCAATGGACTCCACCAGGAACACCTCAACTCAACGGGGTTTCAGAATGGAGAAATCGGACTCTATTAGGATATGGTTCGATCCATGATGAGCTTCACAGACCTCCCTGATTTTCTTTGGGGACACTCATTGTTAACTTCAATCTATCTACTGAATAGGGTTCCCTCTAAAACCGTTCCTACCACACCGTATGAGATATGGCACGGTAAGAAACCAAGTCTGAGTCATCTCAGAATTTGGGGTTGTCCGGCTCATGTCAAAAGACAACAAGCGGACAAGTTAGAGTTTAGGTCCTTCAGAGCTCGATTCATAGGATATCCTAAAGAGTCATTAGGATACTATTTCTACATTCCAGAAGACCACAATGTGATTGTGAGTCGACATGCCATCTTTCTTGAAAAATAGTTTATTCAAGATAGCGGCATTGGAAAATAGATCAAGCTTGATGAGAAAGTCTCACAAGCAGAACGAGCTAAGGACCAAGTGGAACCAAATCAGGTTGAGCCAATAAGAACACTACCTCCTCCACCTCGTAGATCGGAAAGAGTTTTCCCGTCCCCCTGAAAGATACTTAGGTATTATTTCAGAGGATGTAGAGAAAATGTTCCTCGTAGGTAATGGTGCTCATGGTGATGATCCCAAAACCTACAACGAGGCGATATCAGATATCGACTCCGAGAAATGGCTAGAGGCAATGCAGTCAGAAATTGACTCGATGCACTCAAACCAAGTCTGGACCTTGGTAGATCCACCAGAAGGTATAGTACCTATTGGATGTAAATGGATCTTCAAGAGAAAGATTGGTGCAGATGGGAATGTGGAGACATTCAAGGCTAGACTTGGTGGCAAAAGGTTATAGTCAACGCGAAGGCATTGACTATCAGGATACCTTTTCCCCAGTAGCTATGCTAAAATCCATCCGCACATTGCTTGCTGTTGCAGCCTATTTCGATTATGAAATATGGCAAATGGACGTGAAAACGGCATTCCTAAATGGATATCTTGAGGAAGATATCTATATGGAACAGCCGCTAGGTTTCACATCCAGTGATACTGATCACAAGGTTTGCAAGCTGCAAAGGTCCATATATGGACTTAAGCAAGCATCTCGGAGCTGGAACACTCGTTTCAATGATGTGATCAAAAAGTTTGGTTTCATCAAAAATGAAGAGGAACCATGTGTTTTCAAAAGGGTCAGTGGGAGCGCTGTTGTCTTCCTCGTATTGTACGTGGATGACATCCTCCTTATTGGGAATGATATTCCCATGTTGACATCAGTCAAGATGTGGTTGTCCAAGGAATTCTCCATGAAAGACCTAGGTGAAGCATCCTTTATTCTAGGAATTAAGGTCTATAGGGATAGACCGAATAGGATGCTAGGACTTTCACAGAAGATGTACATAGAGGAAGTACTAAAGAGGTTTAGTATGGAAAACTCTAAGAGGGGATTAATACCCTTCAGACATGGTATTCATCTTTCCAAGAAGATGTGCCCCAGCACACCTGAGGAAATAGAACGCATGAGCAAGATCCCTTATGCTTCTGCAATAGGGAGCCTCATGTATGCCATGCTATGTACACGACCTGATATAGCCCATGCTGTGAGTGTCACAAGCAGATATCAGTCAAATCCAGGTGAAGAACACTGGACTTCTGTGAAATGTATCCTTAAGTACTTGAGAAGAACTAAGGATATGATGTTGGTCTTTGGTAATGGAGAACTCCAAGTCCAGGGATACACAGACTCGGATTTCATGTCCGATATAGATGATCGAAAGTCGACATCTGGGAGTCTGTTTGTGTGCAATGGTGGTGCTGTCAGCTGGAAGAGTTCCAAGCAAACGGTGATAGCAGATTCCACCATGGAAGCAGAATATATCGCTGCATCAGAGGCTGCGAAGGAAGCATTCTGGTATAAGAAGTTTGCTGCAGAAATTGGAGTAATGCCATCAGATGCCATTCCTCTATACTGCGACAACAATGGCGCCATAGCCCTTGCTAAGGAGCCGAGGTCTCACCAGAAATCCAAGCACATTGAGCGGCGATACCACCTCATCCGCGATTACCTCGAGAAGGGTTACGTCGAGGTCAAGAGAGTCAACTCCGCAGATAATGTGGCAGACCCACTTACAAAGCCGTTGGGCCAGCAGAAGATCGAAGCCCACCTTGAGAAGATGGGACTTAGACTTGTAGCCAATTGGCTTTAGGACAAGTGGGAGATTGTTAGATATATGTGCCCTAGAAGCCAGAATTGGCTGACACTTGTAATACACTTCTAGGGGCAAAATTATAATTTTGACTAAAATCAATAAAATGGGTTATTTTCTATCACATATGTGTATTTAGTGTCTGTGATACATCCTTTGAGTTAATGGTAATGATAATTCATATTTTCAAGAGTTGAAAATTTAAGACATGAATAATCATTATTAACTCATAAATTGCTCCCGACCATAGGATCATCACGAGGATGGTGATTGATCCGAAAGGTTGGTGTACAATCGCTTCTCTTTAGTAGATGAGTCTTGAGTCTACGGTGTGGAGACACCGGAGCGAGAGTACAGGTACTCGTTAGAGAACGAGGGCACTGAGCGTGACCACCTCGAGTAGTCATTAGGGAGTCTACCTTCTCGTCAATGACTGACTCGATGCTGCAGTAGTGTGTCTGGTTCTTTGACCTGAGGTGCATCGGCAGTTCACCTTGAGGGTGTTATAGTTTGACTACACCATTACTCGATCTCCTAGCCATATGGAACCCTGAGGTGTATGTTGGCTATAGCATGTTCATTGTAGGAACTGGATTGCATCAAGATGGAATCTATCTACCTCGGTGGTAGAGGAGCAGCCCTATGATGATCATGAGAATCAAGTCCAGAAGCCCATGGCCATGGCAGAGTGAAATAATAGAAAGAGTTTCTATTTAGATTTTCACATTGGACTCGAATCGAATGATTACATCATATGACAGAGACTAGGGTTTGACGAGTTTACCTTAACCCTAATCTGATCGGGGCTCAAGATAGAAGAACTTAATCACACAGGTAGCTGCACCAAGAGGTTCGCATTCAGCTCTGATGGGTTGCCACCATATACTGCTAGGTGTCACTGGTGGATTTTGGGAGCAATTAGAATGATTTAGATGATCGATCATTCTAGCTGTTCGAATCAGAAGAGTTCTGATCCATCGAAAGGAGTTTCGATGATGTCGATGATAGAGATCATGACATATCCCATTACCATACAGAACTGAACCTAACTGGGTCACACAAACAAGGGTTTGAATCTGGTGATCATCAATTGAACTGATCTAGTTCAATTGATCTGAATGAGATTCAATTAGGTTCAAGAAAATCGTGCTAGCACTCGATTGAACCTAACGTTCTTCTTTTGCTATCATAAATAAGTTGTCCTGTCTGAGCCAAAGGAGTTTGTGCTCAATCAGAGGCCTTCATATGGTCTGACTGGAGGTTGTCCAAGTCAGAAAAGGTTGTCTTATTTTGTAAGACATTACCTGCCATTTTTGGTCACCTGCCATTTCTTGTTCTTTGACTTTGGTCAAAAGTCTACCTTTGACTGGTCAAATGTTGACCATTGACACTTTGACTTTTGACCACATGTCATGCACCTATTGGAGAGCTGGTGGGGGCCTGTCCCCCTACCAGAACCTGGCAAGAAAGAAGGGCGCACGCCACCCTTGGCGTGTGCCCAAGTTGGAGGCGCCTAGGAGTCCCTTGTTGGACAGGGACTCCATCTCCTTTTTGGATTCCAATTAGAGTTCTCCTAAGAACCAACTTTGACTGGTCTTAGGCACCCTCTAAGGAGGAATCCAGGGGACTCTATTCCCACCAATCAGATTTAGATCTGATTTCACAAAGGGTTGTGATTGGTTGGGAAGAAGAGGAGTTGGATCACAGCTTAGTCTATAAATAAGACCCTGCGCCCAACTCAGAATATAAAGATATGATGAGATCATAGTTTCTCCATGCCCCAAGGCTGCCTCTCCCCTCCCTCTCCATGCCAAACCACCTTCTCCCCTTGCTCTCCACGTCCAAAAGGAGTTTTGGACCTTGGTTGGTGCGATTCAGATCAAAGAAAGGCGATCAAAAGTAAGAAGGCTGCGCTGCTGCAAAGGACGACTGCTCATCTTCAAAAAGAGTTTTGAAGATCCTCCAGATCAGATCTAGATCTGATTTTTAGAGGCATGATAGAGAAGAAGAGGATCTCTAGATCCAACCCGAGTGGATACCGGTAGAGGCCAGGCGCTTGCGTGGCTAAGATCCAAAACCTTCCGCTGCAAATAGGATCATCAACAAGGTAATAGGATTACCCAGATCAGGTAAATTTAATTTAATTTAATTTATCTTTTAATTTTATTTTATTAAAATAATAAGAATCAGATCTGAAACATATCAAGATCTGATTGGGATCAAGAGAAAAAATTTTGAAATATATCTCTTGATCTGATCAGATCTGAACGAACCTGGACTGAGAAATCAGGATTTTCCTTCATTATTAATCATATTAATAATGAAAAGCTATAGATCTAATCTAAAAATCCTACATGCTATAAGATCTAATGTATTATATATGCATGCATATCTAAAAATAAAAATAAGATCAACAGTAAAATTATTTTACTGCTCTATGTATTCAGAACATGTTACTTTTTTGTGGGTAGAAGAATGTCGCAATCTGATCTTCTCTGTATAGATCTAAATGCCATGATGCAGCCACACATGCATCTAGCCTCCATGGGTAATCCATATGAGGTTCTGATCCCGATCAGTTTCTCTAAAATGCTAGCTCTATAGAAACCTTCAATAGCTGATTTAGATCAAACTTCTTTTGATCTTCTTCACTGGGTCTTCGGATGCTCCAGATCCCAATGAATGTAGATGAGAAGTTAAGGAGGCTTTTCATCTGGATCTATGAAGTCATGATCCTCGTAACTCATAGATCTAAATTTCAGACCCTAGATAAATTCTAGGGTATGCTCTGATCCAAATCCCTTGCACCTAGAACTCTCTTTCCTCTTTTATTTTTCTCACGTAGAAGAACTCACACACAAGATCAGAAACTCCTTTTTTTTATCTTATTTTTTGGCGCACATCCTCCAAAAAAAATTAAATAGATGCACAAACCTAGAGAGGCATGGAAGGATAAGAAGTGGTTTGCTACTCAAACTCAAACTCCTTTTAAATTTGAATTGCAACCAAACGTTTTCTTATCTAACAAGGGCGTAAGAAGGAAGAACGCACGCCCTCTCTTGCATGAAAAACTTTATGAGAAATCTTTTCTCATGGAGGAAGGATTTGGCATAGATTTTGGAGATGTGGCACATGGAAAGACTAGTCAAACTAGTCTTACATTAATCATCCAATTGAACCTATCCAATCCAAATTGATTAGGTCCAATTAGACTAGATTAAATCCAACTTATTTAGGCTTAATTAGGTCCAATTAAATTCTAATCAAATCAAAAATTAATAAAGCTAAATCTCTTATCAAATCAGGAATTAAATCTCCTTGATGATTAGATCATCTTATAACCTAATCGGGTCAAATCAAAATGAATCCAATTCAACTGGTCTTGATCCAAAAATAATCATTCAATCAAATTGAGTTAATTAGTGATTAAATCATTAATTAAACTTCTCTTCATCAACCATTAGATTGGATAGAAATCTCTAGTATGTGTGACCCCATAGGATTGAATCTAAGTCGATAGCATGGAAACTAATTTTCTGTACTAATCGAAGTGACCATCTAGCTACGGTACCTGACGTTCGGATAGACTGAATAGTACAATCATAATATTTAGAATCTATGTGAATATGGTTACCGTATAATTCATCCCTTTGACCTCTATGCATAGGATAACTCAGGGTTAAACTGTCAACCCTAGAAGATACATCCAAATCGTGTCTTAAAATAATTAATCCTATGACCCCTCATTAGGACTATCCTGACCAAAGCTTTGTTAAATTGAAAAACTATTAAACATAGGTTGTGAGTCCATGAGTGGTCAATTCCATCTTGACTCACGCACCGACTCCTCAAGTACTTGACTGTACCTAAAAACTTTCCATCATTAAATTAAAAATTCAGATAGTCCGGCATAAAGCATAGTGAGTTGCTTGAAAGTCACCATGGTGATCTCAGATCAGAGGGACACTTATGCCCATATTCCATCAGAATAATTTTTGACAACAAAAAATCTCTGGAGTCAATCACGTTCAGTGTAGATGTATCCCTATATCTCACCTGCATGTCGTACTAGTATCTCCACATGCCTTGGTTAAGAGGACAACCAACCTATGTGGCATATAATGATCTATACTCGTTAAATATTGTCATCCTTGATAATAACATATCATTTGATCATGAACATATTTAAGGACTAAATGATAAATCATTCTTTGTCGATTCTAAATAGTTCTAAGAACTTCATCACAACAAACAGAAGTTCATAGAAGATATAAAATTTATGATGAAAAGGTTAGAATAATTTTTATTTAATTAATAATTTATATATAATTACATAAAAATATCTTAATCATTAATAGGTTGATGATTGACTTTGGGATACTATTTCCAATAATTTTTGCTTTGAAGAGTTGCTTGGATACTTCGTGGCTTGCTGTGTGGCTCTACTCACCATATAACTCTTGTAGGTGAGTTAGTATCTACCCGCAGTATTCATATCTTCATATCTTCATATTGGTGCTGTAACTTATTAGACATTGAGACCAACATATAGCACCTAACTTTATTATCATCGTCCAACTACTTTTTATGAGAGACTACTTTTTATGAGATTCTCTCTGATCAGGGGTTGGACGGGTTGGCAAGGAGGTAAGGTCCTAGTCGAGTATTTTCTCAAAACTCAAGATGATTTGAAGATTCCATAGCCAATCCTTAAAGTTTGATCCGATCAGATGGTTAGTTCTCTAGGATCTAGGCAAGAGAGTTTGAAGCAGCCATTCCCTACATAGAGACGAAGGTTCTAGATAGATTTTATAATTGACTTAATTAATTTATTTTAAAAATTTTATTTTAAAAGTAAACTTGGGTTTTGGTATTTTCTCGAATCTCTTACACTCTCCGAATAAAAAAATGAAAATCTCCATGATTAGGGATTTTTAGTGGGTGTTGCATCTTACCGATCGACTCACCACCTCATCTAATAGTTATTGGTGATGGGTCGATCAATGAGTGGACAATTCTTATTGAATATTTCTTCAAACATGTTACAGTCAATCTCAGTTTCTAATTCATGAAGTCTCACCATGCCCAAAATATTGGCCCACTTATTAGTTAAGTCAGACACACTATTTATGCAAATAAAGCTATCATTGGGATCCTCATCGTATCCAAAATATTAAGCCCAACCCATCTCCAACTCGTAGCATCTCATGCCAATAGAGTAGTTGCATCTTTTCAGTATAACTGAACTATTATGACAAGCTAAGAATAATCAACCCTGAGAAGGGCCCACGCATCTACAATGATGGAAGACCACTAGACTTAATATTTAAGTGAAAAATTTGAATTTCATTCTTAATTAGGCATAATTATTATGACTAACCTAGTGGCATGGGCTAGCTCGAATCATTAAGTAATCTAATTCAAAACTTAATCGACCAACTTGATCAGGTAAGTATGATCATTGGAAGGATTGCAGATGCTTGCCTTAGACACTATTTATTCATAACCAAGTAAGCATGATCCTAATTAAAAATCACAATCGAGACTTGTTTTAGACATCAATTAGTCAATAAGAATCAAATAAGTTAGTCCAAACACGAGCTCGAACCACTGAACCAAATTAGATCTTTAAATTGATCGACAATATTTGACTGTTAATCAAGCTAACCAATCTATAATTGTTGGGTTGGTTGTGAGCACACTTGACCCAATCCTAGTCAACTTTTGATTAGGTTTAATTAACTACTCAAAACTAGACCTAATTGAGTTACCTATATCCAAAACCCCATATTTTATGCAATGAAATTAGATCTTAAATTCTCAATTTTAGATCTCTTAATTTCATATCTTAATTCTTAATTAATTACATTATGAACATGGGTTTAGTTTAGATGTTGAAATAATTTCAGATCTAAATAATTTTTTTTAATAATATATCTCATACGAAATTAATTGATGCAAAACTACATAAAATTTTAGATCTTTAATTTTAAATTTTAGATCTTTAAAGTTTATATTTATATTTTTAATTCATAATTATAGATCTAAAGTTTTGTAAATAAATAAAAAAAAATTCATTATTCTTCTTCATGAGACATCACAAGCAGCACCTCTACATGCCATAAGAGAATCTATCGATTAGGCAAGAGAGAAACTTTAATTTCTACTTTCTTTTATGATTGGATGGCCATGGTGATGTATCCATTCCAAGTACTAGGCTACAAAGATAATAAACTAAGTCTACATATCATATATGCATGCATATATCTCATATATTGAAGCAATGATTTAGATCTATGCATCTCATGCAACGTAACCATAATGTTAAATTTTATGCACTTAGGTTATTGATTTTTAATCTTCTCATCTTAAGTTTCAGATATAATCTTTATTTTTAGATTAAACATAAAAATCAGTCCTAATAAGAGCATAAAAATTAGATCTAATTCTAGACATGCTGATCATATTGCAAAGCTGAAATCTAGATCTAATCTAATTTTAGGTTCATGTACTAAATCAGATCTAATCAATTTTAATTCAGATCTAAACACAACTCAAA
Source organism: Cocos nucifera (assembly GCA_006176705.1). Lineage (NCBI taxonomy): Eukaryota > Viridiplantae > Streptophyta > Magnoliopsida > Arecales > Arecaceae > Cocos > Cocos nucifera. Next base: position 1,259,121 of record QRFJ01000102.1, on the reverse strand, counting down.
TCTAATCTGATTTAGATATGATCTTAATCATAGATACATAATCCATAGAACCTGGCTCTGATACTAGCTGAAGGAATGACCGCATGCTCGAAATCAGAAAAATGTGCTGCGGACTTCAAAAAATTTTCAATCCGACATGCGATCCAATCGAGATCTAATCTTGATCATGGCTAGATCAATCATGCATCTAGATTAAGAGAAAATAAAGATTTAAACAATTTAAATCAAAATGTAAGATGATTGCATCATCTTACATGGGTAAAAGAACTCCGCAGTTCGATGAACGTGGAGTTTTAAGGTTCGCTGTTGAGCTACACATATGTTCGACCTTTATAGATATCCAGTCGGGCTTGGACTAGGATACTCTCTCCATCTTTGATCAGTCTACTCCTAGATGGATCTACAAGCTCCTGGATCAGCTTTGAATCTGATCTCCGGTAGTATACCGATCAATGCTTGATCGCAGTCTTCTGATTTCTTCACGTAGATTAGATGGAACTCGACGCCTCGAGACCACTAGATGGAATGCCCAACACCCTTGGATGTGGGAGAGGATGTGAGATTAGAGAGGAGAGCTGAGATAGTGTGGAGAAGAGGAGAGGAGGTGTGGAGATTTTCTTTGGATGAGCACTAGTTTCAAACGACTTTGACAAGGCCACCTATTTATAGACATTTGATCGAATCAAATGCCTTAAAGTAGGACTTTGCTAGGTACCGCCCACCCTAATATTTTCCTCATTTTGTCACACAAAATCATCGAGGAATTCAGATGTGGTGAGTGCAAGGGATAAGGTTGTTATCGCCCAAACCAATCCTTCAACTTATTTGAATTCGAACGCTTCAAACTCGAATCCAAATTCAAATCTGAATTTGAATTCAAATAAAACCACCTCATTCTTATCCTTATCAGCAGGGAGATGGGGTTTATCCCTCTTTCTCTCCCTACCTTATCTCTAAGTGGTGCATGCCCCTAGATCTTATCCATATGGGGCATCCCACCCTTTCCATGAAGGAAATTCATGGTGAAAAATATGGGGTGCCAACTATTGATGCCCTCCCTCCATTAAATTCTTACATGGAAGACTTGCTTCAAGGACTCCAACTCTTGGTGTCCAAAAATGAGCTTGCTCAGATTTGGTTAAGCCCTATCCAATAGAAAACCCAAATCAAGTAGGAGAAAATGGGTTTAACCATGTGCTAGCATGGCTTTCTTAAATCCAAAGCTAGGGCTTAATAATTCCTAACCCAATCAGACTATACTTAGCCCAATTGTGCAATCCTAAACCAAAATCCTTGTTTGTGTGATACATGTAGTAGTTAGATATGTTGTGATCTTTATCAGCAACATCATCGAAACTCTTTCTAATTCAGCCAATTAAGAATCATTAATCATCAAAATAATTTTTAATTAGTCTCATGATCCACCAGTGATACCTATTAGTATGTAGTGGTAATCCAGCAGAATTGAATGATAAACCTCTAAGTGTAGTTATTATATGTTCGATTCTTCTATCCAATATAGGTTAAGGATAACTAGTCAAACCTAATTCTTGTCATATGATAGAATTAATTGACTCGAGTCCAATGTGAAATCCAATAAAAATATCTTTCTATTTTTCACACTGTCATGGCCATGAGCTTTAGGACTCAGTCTTATGATCTACATAGGGCTACTCCTCATCTACCGAGGTTGATAGATCCCATCTTAGTATACACCCTATTCCTACAATGAGTCTACTACAACCAATTATATTTCAAGACTCTATATACTTAGAAGACCGAGTTATGGTGTAGTCAAACTACAACAAGCTTACTGTGAACAACCGAGGCACCATAGGTTAAAGAACTAGTCACATTACCGCAGCATCGAGTTAGTTACTGATGAGTAAATAGACATCCTAGTGACTGCTCGTATTTGATCTCATTTATACTTTTGCTTTGGTGTCTCTACACTGTAGATTCAAGACTCATCTATTCTAAGAAAGTGATTATATACCAATCTCTCTAGATCAAATATCGTCCTCATGATGATCCCATGATCGAGAGTAATTTATGAATTAATTATAATAACACATATCTCAAATTCTTAATTCTTGAGAATATATGTTATTATATTTATTAACTTATTGGATGATTCAAATGTTAGATATATGTGCCCTAGAAGCCAAAATTGGCTGACACTTGTAATACACTTCTAGGGACAAAATTATAATTTTGACTATAATAAATAAAATGGGTTATTTTCTATCACATATGTGTATTTAGTGTCTGTGATACATTCTTTGAGTTAATGATAATGATAATTCATATTTTTAAGAGTTAAAAATTTAAGACATGAATAATCATTGTTAACTCATAAAATGCTTCCGACCATAGGATCATCACGAGGATGGTGATTGATCCGAAAGGTTGGTGTACAATCGCTTCTCTTTAGTAGATGAGTCTTGAGTCTACGGTGTGGAGACACCGGAGCGAGAGTACAGGTACTCGTTAGAGAATGAGGGCACTGAGCGTGACCACCTCGAGTAGTCATTAGGAAGTCTACCTTCTCGTCAATGACTGACTCGATGCTGCAGTGGTGTGTCTGGTTCTTTGACCTGAGGTGCATCGACAGTTCACCTTGAGGGTGTTATAGTTTGACTACACCATTACTCGGTCTCCTAGCCATATGGAACCCTGAGGTGTATGTTGGCTATAGCATGTTCATTGTAGGAACTGGATTGCATCAAGATGGAATCTATCTACCTCGGTGGTAGAGGAGCAGCCCTATGATGATCATGAGAATCAAGTCCAGAAGTCCATGGCCATGGCAGAGTGAAATAATAGAAAGAGTTTCTATTTAGATTTTCACATTGGACTCGAATCGAATGATTACATCATATGACAGAGACTAGGGTTTGACGAGTTCACCTTAACCCTAATCTGATCGGGGCTCAAGATAGAAGAACTTAATCACACAGGTAGCTGCACCAAGAGGTTCGCATTCAGCTCTGATGGGTTGCCACCATATACTGCTAGGTGTCACTGGTGGATTTTGGGAGCAATTAGAATGATTTAGATGATCGATCATTCTAGCTGTTCGAATCAGAAGAGTTCTGATCCATCGAAAGGAGTTTCGATGATGTCGATGATAGAGATCATGACATATCCCATTACCATACAGAACTGAACCTAACTGGGTCACACAAACAAGGGTTTGAATCTGGTGATCATCAATTGAACTGATCTAGTTCAATTGATCTGAATGAGATTCAATTAGGTTCAAGGAAAATCGTGCTAGCACTCGATTGAACCTAACGTTCTTCTTTTACTATCATAAATAAGTTGTCCTGACTGAGCCAAAGGAGTTTGTGCTCAATCAGAGGCCTTCATATGGTCTGACTGGAGGTTGTCCAAGTCAGAAAAGGTTGTCTTATTTTGTAAGACATTACCTGCCATTTTTGGTCACCTGCCATTTCTTGTTCTTTGACTTTGGTCAAAAGTCTACCTTTGACTGGTCAAATATTGACCATTGACACTTTGACTTTTGACCACATGTCATGCACCTATTGGAGAGCTGGTGGGGGCCTGTCCCCCTGCCAGAACCTGGCAAGAAAGAAGGGCGCACGCCACCCTTGGCGTGTGCCCAAGTTGGAGGCGCCTAGGAGTCCTTGTTGGACAAGGACTCCATCTCCTTTTTGGATTCCAATTAGAGTTCTTCTAAGAACCAACTTTGACTGGTCTTAGGCACCCTCTAAGGAGGAATCCAGGGGTCTCTATTCCCACCAATCAGATTTAGATCTGATTTCACAAAGGGTTGTGATTGGTTGGGAAGGAAGAGGAGTTGGATCACAGCTTAGTCTATAAATAAGACCCTGCGCCCAACTCAAAGAGGAATTGAATTCAATTGAGAAACTCCCACGCCCCAAGGCTGCCTCTCCCCTCCTTCCTCCATGCCAAAGTCTCTTCTCCCTCTCCTCTCCACGTCCAAAAGGAGTTTTGGACCTTGGTTGGTGCGATCTCAGATCAAGAGAAAGGCGATCAAAAGCTAAGAAGGCTGCGCTGCTGCAAAGGACGACTGCTGATCTTCAAAAGAGTTTTGAAGATCCTCCAGATCAGATCCAGATCTAATTTTTGGAGATGTGATAGAGAAGAAGAGGATCTCCAGATCCAACCCGAGTGGATACCGGTAGAGGCCAGGCGCTTGCGTGGCTAGATCCAGAACCTTCCGCTGCAAACAGGATCATCAACAGGGTAATAGGATTACCCAGATCAAGGTAAATTAAATTTGATTTAATTTATCTTAATTTTATTTTATTTTTAAAATAATAAGAATCAGATCTAAAATATCTTAGATCTGATTAGGATCAAGAGAAAAAAATTTTTGAAATATATCTCTTGATCTGATCAGATCTGAACGAACCTGGACCGAAAAATCAGGATTTCCCTTCAACTGGTATCAGAGCCATGGTTCTAAAGTTATTTAGATCTAATTTTAAATTTATTTTAATTAGAAAATAATTGATTTCAGATGTCACATGAGATGTGATCAGATCTGAAATCAGAAAAAATTAAAATTAAATGATTTGGATCTAAGATTAGAAGATATGCATGACTAGTTCTAGAATAGAATAGTTCTATAGAATAGTCTTGCATGTTTTTGATTTAATCTGATTAAATCATATTTTAGATCTTTTATTTACTATTTTTTGATATTATAAGTATTATAATAACATCTAAAAAATAGCAAATAAAAATTATTTAATTTTAAATATCATATGAGATATGATTGATGCATGTCTAGACTAGTTGTAGAATAGTTCTACATAATTATCTAGATTAGAATTTATTTTGATTAGATCAATTTAAATCTAATTTTTTAGATTATTATGAGATAATTTAGATCTGAAAAATATGCATGATTTGATACATGAGATGTATGCAAAATATGCCATGATTAGATCTACTTTATATATGAGATATATGATATAGATCTGATAACTTGTTTTGTAGTATTGAATGTTCCTGATTAAGGCGTTCCTCTTGGCCGTCCGGTCATAAGAATGAAGAAGGGTTTAAAGGCCCTCTCTTTCCCATTCGATGGGGTGTTCTTATGATGTGTAGGGGTGCTGCGTGTTCGTCCTTAATCAGAAACCCAAAACTTACTTTCTGCAAAACCCTAGATCCTGAAACCCTAGGATTTATTGTGCATATTTTGTTTATGAACCCTACTTAATTAAGAATTAAGTTTATGGAATATTAATTAGGTCTAAAATTGAGAATTTCAGATCTAAGACATATTCATAATACTGGGTTCGGGCTTGGGTAGCTCAATTAGGTCTAAGCGGTTGATCAAACCGAATCAAGAGTTGGTTAGATGGGATCAACAATGCTTAAATTGACCAGCCTAATAGGATTAAGTCTGGGTCAAGATCGAGTCACGATCAAGCAAGACCTAATTAGGCTCAGAGGTTAGAGTCTGGATTGTAGGCTAACCCAATTGGTTCTGACTCAACAATTTGGTGTCTAAGGTAAGTTTGGCACATACGACCGACTGGTTTTTAATTGGAAGCTACTCGACCTGAATGCGTTCTTGTACGAGTTAATGGCATATTCCTTCCACCGGTCTCACTTACCTGGCCATATCTGTTGACACAGTTCTGATCTGAGGTGGTCAATAATCCGAGCTAACCCATGCCACTAGGTTAGTCATAATTGTTATGACTAAGCCAAGTCTAGTTTAATGAGACCTGAATCAATTCTCCCTAAGAAAAGATTAAGTCTGAGGTCTTCCACCATTGTAGATGTGCGGGCCCTTCCCGGGGTTGATTGTTCTCGGCTGGATACAGTGGCTCAGTTGCACCGGGAAGATGCAACCATGTCTATTAGGCATTGGATGCTATGGGCTGGAGGATGAGTTGGGCTCAATATTCTGGATACGGTGAGAGACTCAATTAGGAACCCAGTCTATGCAAATGGTGGGTCTGACTTAACTAAGGAGTGGATCAATATTTTGGATACGGTGAGATTCATGAATTAGAGACCAAGTTTGGGTGCACCATGATTAGAGAATCATTGAACAAGAGTTGTTCACTCATTGGCTAACCCATCACCAATAACTGTTAGGTGAGGTGATGAGTCAGTTGGTGAGACCGCACCACCCACTAGAAATCATTAATCATGGAGATTTTTGCATCTCTACAGAGGGAGTGTAGGGATCCGAGAAAATAGTGGGAGCTAATTTGTTTAAAAATAAAATCCCTAAATAAATTGGTCAAGTCATAAATTACAGTATCTAACTAGAATCTTTGACTCTCTACAGAAAAATGTCTGCGTCCAACCCATTGGCACGTATCCTGGACACACATAGACTGACTGGACCCAATTATAAAGATTGGCTCAGGAACTACAAAATTATTTTGGGTTCCGAGAAGTTAACCCATGTTTTGGACCAGGACCCTCCCACCTTACCAGCCCGTCCATCTGTTGAACAGAGAGCGTCTCTGAAAAAATGGATAGACGAAGATAATAAGGCCAGATATTACATGTTGGGCTCGATGTCTGATGAGCTCCAGCGCCAACATGAAGATATCGGGACTGCTCGCCAAATGTTGGCTCACCTACAGGAGATGTTTGGTGAACAGAGTCGCGCAGCCAAATATCAAGTCACGAAATGACTTTTTAAGGCTAAGATGCGTGATGGGCAGTCAGTCCAAGATCACTGTCTGACAATGATCAAGGACATGGAAGAGCTTGAGAAGCTCGGTGTGAAGTTAGGACTTGGACCTGCAGAACGATATTATTCTGCAATCCTTGACTGATGCATATGGGCAATTCATCATGAATTACCACATGCATAAACTTCAAAATTTCCTTGGCCGAATTAATGAATATGCTGGTTACCGCTGAGCTTTCTATGAAAGGTTCTAAAGGCTCAGTTCTTGCTATGGAACGGACTTCTTCCAAAAGAAAGTCTTATGGAAAGAAAAAGAAGTCTGTGAAAAAGCAGAAAGGTGGAAGGATCAAAGAAGAAGAAGGCAGAGCCGAAGAAAAAGGCCGATGTCAAAGGAAAGTGTTTCCATTGCAACAGCGACGGCCATTGGAAGCGGAACTGCCCTACTTACCTGGCCACCCTGAAGAACAAGAAGGAAGGTCCTTCTGGAGGTATGCTCGTTATTGAGTCTAACCTTACGGTTTCTTCTGCATCCAGTTGGGTGCTTGACTCTGGTTCTAGTGCTCATCTGTGCACTTCCATGCAGGGTCTTGAGGATAGCAGGAGGCTGAGGGATGGAGACATGATCCTACGCATCGGTAATGGAGCAAGAGTTGCTGCAGTAGCCGTGGGAACATACCCTCTTCGATTACCATCTGGTTTAGACTTAGTTTTGAAAGACTGTTATTATGTGCCTGCAGCTAGCAGGAATTTGATTTCTGTTTCATGCTTAGCACAAGAAGGCTTATGTGATTACCTTCTTTAAGGACCATTGTAACATTCTTTATGAAAGAAATAAAATTGCAAATGGTTTCCTTATTAATGGTCTTTATCAGCTACATATTGATGTACCTATTCTAACTATCGAGCAAAACGTGAATGCCAAACGACCTAGGGATAGTCCAAACGACAGATATCTATGGCACCTGAGATTAGGTCATATAGCAGAAGATAGGATCAACAAATTGGAGAAAAATGGGCTATTGAGTCCATTGACTTTTGAGTCATATCCAACTTGTGAATCCTTGTCTTCAAGGCAAAATGACTAAACTCCCTTTTGTTGGACATGGGGAGAGGGCCACAGATCTCCTTGCCCTAGTACATACTGATGTGTGCGGCCCATTTGATGTGCCGACTAGAGGCAATTTTGTCTACTTCATTACCTTTACCGATGATCTGTCTAGGTATGGGTATGTGTATCTTATGAGACACAAGTCTGAAGCTTTTGAAAAGTTCAAAGAATTCAGACATGAAGTAGAAAAACAAACTGAAAAACCCATTAAGGTTCTTCGATCAGATCGAGGAGGTGAATACCTTAGCAGGGAATTCCTAGACTATCTCAAGGAAAATGGCATAGTCTCTCAATGGACTCCACCAGGAACACCTCAACTCAACGGGGTTTCAGAATGGAGAAATCGGACTCTATTGGATATGGTTCGATCCATGATGAGCTTCACAGACCTCCCTGATTTTCTTTGGGGACACTTCATTGTTAACTTCAATCTTATCTACTGAATAGGGTTCCCTCTAAAACCGTTCCTACCACACCGTATGAGATATGGCACGGTAAGAAACCAAGTCTGAGTCATCTCAGAATTTGGGGTTGTCCGGCTCATGTCAAAAGACAACAAGCGGACAAGTTAGAGTTTAGGTCCTTCAGAGCTCGATTCATAGGATATCCTAAAGAGTCATTAGGATACTATTTCTACATTCCAGAAGACCACAATGTGATTGTGAGTCGACATGCCATCTTTCTTGAAAAATAGTTTATTCAAGATAGCGGCATTGGAAAGCAGATCAAGCTTGATGAGAAAGTCTCACAAGTACAACGAGCTAAGGACCAATTGGAACCAAATCAGGTTGAGCCAATAAGAACACTACCTCCTCCACCTCGTAGATCGGAAAGAGTTTCCCATCCCCCTGAAAGATACTTAGGTATTATTTCAGAGGAAGTAGAGAAAATGTTCCTCGTAGGTAATGGTGCTCATGGTGATGATCCCAAAACCTACAACGAGGCGATATCAGATATCGACTCCGAGAAATGGCTAGAGGCAATGCAGTCAGAAATTGACTCGATGCACTCAAACCAAGTCTGGACCTTGGTAGATCCACCAGAAGGTATAGTACCTATTGGGTGTAAATGGATCTTCAAGAGAAAGATTGGTGCAGATGGGAATGTGGAGACATTCAAGGCTAGACTAGTGGCAAAAGGTTATAGTCAATGCGAAGGCATTGACTATCAGGATACCTTTTCTCCCAGTGGCTATGCTAAAATCCATCCGCACATTGCTTGCTGTTGCAGCCTATTTCGATTATGAAATATGGCAAATGGACGTGAAAATGGCATTCTTAAATGGATATCTTGAGGAAGATATCTATATGGAACAGCCGCTAGGTTTCACATCCAGTGATACTGATCACAAGGTTTGCAAGCTGCAAAGGTCCATATATGGACTTAAGCAAGCATCTCGGAGCTGGAACACTCGTTTCAATGATGTGATCAAAAAGTTTGGTTTCATCAAAAATGAAGAGGAACCATGTGTTTTCAAAAAGGTCAGTGGGAGCGCTGTTGTCTTCCTCGTATTGTACGTGGATGACATCCTCCTTATTGGGAATGATATTCCCATGTTGACATCAGTCAAATTATGGTTGTCCAAGGAATTCTCCATGAAAGACCTAGGTGAAGCATCCTTTATTCTAGGAATTAAGGTCTATAGGGATAGACCGAATAGGATGCTAGGACTTTCACAGAAGATGTACATAGAGAAAGTACTAAAGAGGTTTAGTATGGAAAACTCTAAGAGGGGATTAATACCCTTCAGACATGGTATTCATCTTTCCAAGAAGATGTGCCCTAGCACACCTGAGGAAATAGAATGCATGAGCAAGATCCCTTATGCTTCTGCAATAGGGAGCCTCATGTATGCCATGCTATGTACACGACCTGATATAGCCCATGCTGTGAGTGTCACAAGCAGATATCAGTCAAATCCAGGTGAAGAACACTGGACTTCTGTGAAATGTATCCTTAAGTACTTGAGAAGAACTAAGGATATGATGTTGGTCTTTGGTAACGGAGAACTCCAAGTCCAGGGATACACAGACTCGGATTTCATGTTCGATATAGATGATCGAAAGTCGACATCTGGAAGTCTGTTTGTGTGCAATGGTGGTGCTGTCAGCTGGAAGAGTTCCAAGCAAACTGTGATAGCAGATTCCACCATGGAAGCAGAATATATCGCTGCATCAGAAGGCTACGAAGGAAGCATTCTGGTATAAGAAGTTTGCTGCAGAAATTGGAGTAATGCCATCAGATGCCATTCCTCTATACTGCGACAACAATGGCGCCATAGCCCTTGCTAAGGAGCCAAGGTCTCACCAAAAATCCAAGCACATTGAGCGGCGATACCACCTCATCCGCGATTACCTCGAGAAGGGTTATGTCGAGGTCAAGAGAGTCAACTCCACAGATAATGTGGCAGACCCACTTACAAAGCCGTTGGGCCAACAGAAGATCGAAGCCCACCTTGAGAAGATGGGACTTAGACTTGTAGCCAATTGGCTTTAGGACAAGTGGGAGATTGTTAGATATATGTGCCCTAGAAGCCAGAATTGGCTGACACTTGTAATACACTTCTAGGGGCAAAATTATAATTTTGACTATAATCAATAAAATGGATTATTTTCTATCACATATGTGTATTTAGTGTCTGTGATACATCCTTTGAGTTAATGGTAATGATAATTCATATTTTCAAGAGTTGAAAATTTAAGACATGAATAATCATTATTAACTCATAAAATGCTCCCGACCATAGGATCATCACGAGGATGGTGATTGATCCGAAAGGTTGGTGTACAATCACTTCTCTTTAGTAGATGAGTCTTGAGTCTATGGTGTGGAGACATCCGAAGCGAGAGTACAGGTACTCATTAGAGAACGAGGGCACTGAGCGTGACCACCTCGAGTAGTCATTAGGAAGTCTACCTTCTCGTCGAATGACTGACTCGATGCTATAGTGGTGTGTCTGGTTCTTTGACCTGAGGTGCATCGACAGTTCACCTTGAGGGTGTTATAGTTTGACTACACCATTACTCGGTCTCCTAGCCATATGGAATTCCTGAGGTGTATGTTGGCTATAGCATGTTCATTGTAGGAACTGGATAGCATCAAGATGGAATCTATCTACCTCGGTGGTAGAGGAGCAGCCCTATGATGATCATGAGAATCAAGTCCAGAAATCCATGGCCATGGCAGAGTGAAATAATAGAAAGAGTTTCTATTTAGATTTTCACATAGGACTTGAAATCGAATGATTACATCATATGACAGAGACTAGGGTTTGACGAGTTCACCTTAACCCTAATCTGATCGAGGCTCAAGATAGAAGAACTTAATCACACAGGTAGCTGCACCAAGAGGTTCGCATTCAGCTCTGATGGGTTGCCACCATATACTGCTAGGTGTCACTGGTGGATTTTGGGAGCAATTAGAATGATTTAGATGATCGATCATTCTAACTGTTCGAATCAGAAGAGTTCTGATCCATCGAAAGGAGTTTTGATGATGTCGATGATAGAGATCATGACATATCCCATTACCATACAGAACTGAACCTAACTGGGTCACACAAATAAGGGTTTGAATATGGTGATCATCAATTGAACTGATCTAGTTCAATTGATCTGAATGAGATTCAATTAGGTTCAAGAAAATCGTGCTAGCACTCGATTGAACCTAACGTTCTTCTTTTACTATCATAAATAAGTTGTCCTGACTGAGCCAAAGAAGTTTGTGCTCAATCAGAGGCCTTCATATGGTCTGACTGGAGATTGTCCAAGTCAAAAAAGGTTGTCTTATTTTGTAAAATATTACCTACCATTTTTGGTCACCTGCCATTTCTCATTCTTTGACTTTGGTCAAAAGTCTACCTTTGACCGGTCAAATGTTGACCATTGATAGTTTGACTTCTGTGCACGTGTCACGCACCTATTGGAGAGCTTGTGGGGGCCTGCCCCCTGCCAGAACCTGGCAAGAAAGAAGGCGCACGCCATCCTTCGCGTGTACCCAAGCTAGAGGCGCCCAGGAGTCCCTGTTGGATAGGGACTCCATCTCCTTTTTAGATTTCGATTAGAGTTCTCCTAAGAACCAACTTTGACTGATCTTAGGTGCCCTCTAAGGAGGAATCTAGGAGACTCTATTTCCACCAATCAGATTTAGATCTGATTTTACAAAGAGTTGTGATTGGTTGGGAAGAAGAGGAGTTAGATCACAGTTAGTCTATAAATAAGACCCTACGCCCAACTCAAAGAGGAATCTGAATTAATTGAGATCTCTACGCCCCAAGGCCTTTTCTCCTCTCCTCCACGCCAAAGCATCTTCTCCCTCTTCTCTCCACGTTCAAAAGGATTTTGGATCTTGGTTGGTGTAATCTAGACAAGAGAAAGATGAGTGAAAGCTAGAAGACTGCGCTGCTGTAAAGGACGACTGCTGATTTTCAAAAGGAGTTTTGAAAATCCTCCAAATCATATCCAGATCTGATTTCTAGAGATATGATAGAGAAGAAGAAGATCTCCAGATCCTGTCCGAGTGGATATCAATAGAGGTCAGACACTTGCGTGGCTTGATCCAGAACCTTCCGCTGCTTACAGGATCATCAACGGGTAATAGGATTACCCACTTCAAGATTAATTAAATCTAATTTAATTTATCTAATTTTATTTTAATTTTTAAAATAATAATAATCAGATCTAAAATATCTTAGATCTGATCTAGATCAAAGAAAAAAAATTTTGAAATATATCTTTTAATCTGATCAGATCTGAATGAACCTGGTCCAAAAAATTAAAATTTTTCTTCATCAAAGATACTTAATAACATAGTTCTGAATTAAAATAAATTTAATTTTATTAATTTATAAGTTAATATTATAAAATATGCCTTAAAAAAGTTTTATAAATGTCTATCAATCTAGTTTTTAGGGTACGCATTTAACATCTACATTGTTGTATATTATGCAGGTTGATGATTTGAAAAGCTACATCAGTGAAAATTCATCTTATGAAAAATAATATGGTGACCATGAAGGATTATCGATGTGTTTAATTGTATGCCTGTAATAGTTATAAAAGAGAGAATATGATAACTTGAAAAGTATATATTATATGTTCCTTTATATTATAAATTAATATATTTATTTTAAATTATAAATTAATTTATTACTCCTAACATTACCATAAAAATAGTCTATGGTAGCGCATACTATAGCAACGGTTTTTGAAACTGCTGTCATAGATCCTACGGCAGTGATTTTCATTAATCACTGTGATAGATCGGACCTATGGCAGTGATTTTTATAACTGCTGCCAGTGGTTAACGAAAATCACTATCGTAGATCGGATTTATAGCAGCGATTACAAAAAATCATTGCCATAGGTCGATCTATAGCAGCGGTTCATTGTAACCACTGTCATAGGTCGAACTTATAGCAGCGGTTAGTGAAATCGCTGCCATAAGTCGAACATATAGCAGTGGTTAGTATGAATCACTACTATAAACTTATTTATGACAGCAGTTAATTATAACAACTATCATATATATATTTTTAAATATTATATAATTTTAAAATTTAATGTCCATCTTCATCATTCATTATCTAAATAATTATCATTAGAGTGTCATCGCAAAAGATTGCCTTGATCCGATGCCCTAGTTTCATCGATCAGAAAAATTCGATTTCGATGATGACGAACAACGATGTGATGATCTGATAGATGGAGACCTTCGATGGATCCAAAAACCTACAATGATGATCTCGATAATATTTGTAGAGTACTATTAAAGTTTTACTTTAATTGGATATCGTTATCTTGATCAATTTAGTATGGGTTAGTTTTGGCTGTTAAATAATAAACGAGTGATCAAAGGACCTAATGGTGTCCGATTATGAGATAATTTTTCTTATAAATGATCTTAGCTACTATTTTAATCATTTTTTATGGTGGTGATTATAAAATTCAACTTATGAGATGAAGAACGATCTAAAACTATACGTCTTCTGATAACCATTCTGAAACTTTACTGATTGTTATGCTCGTACTTTTGCAATATCTGCTTAACATGAATAGTTTATATAAAAATAATTTAAATTTTACTATCATTATCATATAAAATATTTAAAATTATAACTAAGATAATTTAATTAAAAAATTATCTCATAATCGGATGTTGTTTAACCTTTTGATCGTTTGTTTCTAATTTAATAGTCGAAATTATTCCGAACTAAATTGATCATGATAATAATATCCGATTGAAGTGAAACTTTGATAATATACTACAAACATCATCAAGATCATCATTGTATATTTTTGAATCCATCTGAGATCTCCATCTATCAGATCATCGCATTATCGTTCGTGATCATCGAAATCAAATTTTTCTAATCAATGAAGCTAGGGCCATCAGATCGAGGCGATCTTTTGCGACGATACTCTAATGATAATTATTTAGATAATGAATGGTGAAGATGGGCATTAAATTTTAGAATTATATAATATTTAAAGAAAAAATAAGAAAAAAATATTTTCGATCTATGGCAGTTGTTTTGGATAACCACTATCATAGATCTATGATAGCAGTTCGATACGGTAGTGGTTTGATAACCACTGCCATAGATTAGGTTAAAAATTTTCAAATTTTTCTTGCTTCTCAAATAACTATTGTCGTAGGTTCGATAACCGCTGCCTCGCTGCACCAATGGGGCGAGGCCGGTATCCCACCTTTTGTTCACCAATGCCAGGAGTTCCAAAATTTGTTCTTCATAATTTTATAAATTTTACGCCCAACCAACACGAATTAAAACCAAAAAAATGTAAAAAGTCGCTCACCAAATAGAAACACAAATAAACTAGATGAAAGCTCGTGCATTATACGAAATAAATAATTATAATATATAATTATTTAAATTTTTTAATAATAAATATTTTTTTAATTTTTAATATTTTATTTATTTATCTATTTATTTATTATATTTTATATTTTATTATTTTTTCTTATTTTCATATCTTTTTCGTATCCAAGTAAATATCGATCCCGATCGTACTCTCGTCTTCTCTCTTCTTCTCCTATTTTTTCTGCATCTGCTAGTGCTGCCCCACCCCTATCATCCAATCTCACTCTTCTTCTCTTTCAACAAATGCTGATCCTGATCGTACCTCTCAGAGCCTCTATCGGTATCGTCGCTCCTGTCACCAAAACTGATGAAAAAGAGAGGAACTCTCTTTTTTCTTTTCTTTTTCTTTTTATTTTTTTTTTCTTTCTTTCTTTCCATGGATCTTAGACTGAAACAAAACATCCTTTAGATCTCCATTTGATCTCCCAGATCGAAGGCATGGCCACATGGTAGTGGCTAGCGGTAGCCAGGGCTGTCTCGATGTAACCCAGAGAATCCAGACATGGGATCAATGATTACCACCAACACCAAAAAAATCGAGAAAAAGGATAGAACCAAGAAGAAAAATAGGAGATTTTTAAATAAATTTTATCCGACAAGACTACAATACTTTTCCACAGAATATATATATATCTATATATATAATTAGGTCTATTATATTTTATTATTTATTTATTTAAATGTTTGATCGTATATTTTTGTTGGGCCTTGACAAATAAATAAATAAATAAAAAGATAATGAGGGATAATGGCACTCATGGAAATCCACCGCTGTGCCCTCCCTCTGATTGGATCGATCGAAACTCTGATTTTTTTGCTGACAGCCACTAAAATGGGTAGACGCCGAGTCCCAAAGTCGCAGCGTCGGAGATACTCTCCTTCCACATCTTGGTCTTCCATCCAATAGATGGATTTCAGTTGCCTCCTGATCGGACACCGGCAACCATCTGGGCCGGCATCAAGTTTTATAGCCGATCGAAAGAAGGAGAGTAGATTGCTGGTATTTACCTATTGATTGAAGAAAAAAAAATCGTCGGCACTAAAGTTGTAACCACCGAATCAAGGCAAACCTACAATTCTTCCACCCTCATCAGTAGCATAAATGGATCTCCTCCTATAAATGCTTTCTAAATGGCACAATAACAGTCATTTGCGAAATTGAGTTGGCAACAACATAATACTTCTCCACAATGATTTTACATTAAAAAAAAAAAAAAAAAAACTAGGTCAATCATGGCGGTCCTATATTCTTTCTCTTCGATCCTGTTGACCCATTAATTACATGCATGTTTAGATTTCATTCTCGTTCTTCCATCATTTTCTCTTGTGCTTCTTGATCTTGCTCCCTCGAGCCCATCCCGCCCACTATTATAATGGCCGCTATGGCATCAGCGTCCTCTAATGCCATGCCTGACCAATATTCTCCACCCGCGAGTCAGCAGGCAAATCCTGTATCTTTTTCGAGACTTCCTCTGCGTCATGTGCATCCTACGGCCCCCATCTCCTCCATAATATATATATATATATATATATATATATATATATATATATATATATATATATATATATATATATATATATATATATATATATATATATATATATATATAATCAAGTATTGCGCATGTTATCATCTTTATGGCACTCACCAAAATCCGTCGCATCTTATCCCTTTTTTGGTCCAATACGTAGCCGGTAGCCAATTGAATAACGACCCCGCCCAATCCTTGACGGCGTTATGGACGTCGGTCCGGGGTCTGCCGGTTGCTTCCAAGCTGACGGCTTCAACGACCCCGAGGCCCGGTGCCTCGCGGGTTGGCTTAACCCCACCGTTCACGGCGTCGGACTCCCGTCGGATCTCATCCCAAGCCTTTGGAGACAATAAGACGCCGCTAATCGCCGTTAGGCAATTGGATAGCGTCCTCGCCCAATCGTTGACGGCGTTAATGACCGCCGACAGAAAGGAACCGTGGATCTCCGGGCCCGGAGGCGGAACCGGGTTGAGTGCATCTCCGAGCCTGTTTGACAAGAGTTATCCATGGCACGTGTCTCGCCGACTCTGACTGCGTTATTAACGTCGTCTACGGTCCGGTGGACGCTGGTTGCTCCCAAGCTGACGGCTTCAACGACCACGAGGGCCGGTGCCTCGCGGGTTGGATTAACCCCGTGCCGTCGGAGCGGTTCGACCGTCAGACCGCCGTTCCCGGCGTTACTTGCGGCATCTAAGTGCGACGGGAACTCCCTTGACACGGGAACGTTGACGGCGTTATCTTGGTTCGGTTGGGACTGTTCTACCGTCGAATCTTCCACGACGGCGTTGGTTCGGTTGGGACTGTTCTACCGTCGAATCTTCCTCGACGGCGTTTTCCGTCACGTTAACGGCGATCAGAGTGGTTTCTTCAAGATGTGCGGGCTGCTCGACGTTAACGGCGCTATCCCCCTCCGCCATCGAATCGGCCTTGACGGCGTTTTCCGTCTTGGATGTCCGCTGGCGTCCCACCGTTAACGAAGTCACGTTCCTCGTTGACGGCCTTCCGGCCGGCGTCGCAGGGATTGGGAGGCTGAGGAGCCGGATCAGATGACGGGGAGGCGAACTTATCCGCGGCCCACCGCCAGAGCTCCTCCTTCGTGCCTTTGGTGGTCTCGTGAGTGATAATGAGCGCGGCTCCGGCAACGGCCCATCTCTCTCTCGCTCACACAAACACACTCTCCCCCAAACACACAAACGCCCACCTTGGCTATTTTCGTGTAGGAAGGAACACTTTTTTATGGAGGAGGTTGGGAATCTGGTCACTTCCAGTTCGTTAGCAACAGTTGATGCTCCTTGTTTCAGGTATCGTGATCGGAGTGAGCACATCTTATCCCGTGAGAATAAAGCGAGTTACGAAGGTGACTGGATTCTGCAATGCTTCTTGCATTCAATTGCAGTAGACGCTTCTGGAATAGCCTAGTAGTTTCTCTTTTTTTATAGTGCTTGTTGGACTATGAATGGTGTCACCCTCTTTCGCAGCAGGACTGGTGTTATATTAGAGGAATATCAACGATGAGATAACTACTTCATAAAAAAGAGTCGAGTCTGTTGAGGAAGAGCATCCATCCTCTCTTCCATTTCTTCATATATTTTCGATTTGAAAGCAGTGGTTCCGTCGGATTGGTCCAGCCTAGATGAGGATAGGAAAGCATGGAGTAGAGCACGAGGAATGGATTCGGCATGGATTCTCCCTTTACAGTACGATGTGCTTTCGCGCACAGGACCGCCTGACCCGCTTTCTGCATTGTTGCGTGTGATCACGTGATCTCGGAATTTAGGAGGTAGTGTTTTCCCATTATCGGACCAGATAAAGATTATAATAAAACTGAGAACTTTTTTCATATCCGAGAGCCATGTTGCTCGCTGATCCTCTCCGTCCATTCTGAGGTCCTCGTCCGTGAGATCTCTGTGGACCGTAATGCCGCGAGGCAGGTCAAACCAAACCCTCTGCTTCTCGTCATGCCATCATGGACCGCCGCACTGAACGGAGCGGAGACTCTCGGCAATTTGGATGTTTGGAAAGCATTCACGGATTCGGATTGTACCTTTCGCGCGAAAGAACGAATGATCTTCCATACTTTCCTGGCGCAACCTTGGATCGTAATTTACACGGACCTCAAAATGGTTAACGTCACGAAAGAAGAAGAATCATTCTTCCGCATGATACAACCTAGACCCAGCCGGATAAAGATGGCGTGTTGGGTGAAGGGAGGTCGGGTTGATCGAGGCCATGTTGAGTAGACGAGAGAGAGAGAGAGAGAGAGAGAGAGAGAGAGAGAACCATCCAATGGATAATTTTGTTGGAGATTTTTCTACGGTTCTTATACAAAATATTAGAATATAAAAATATTTTCAGAAACAGATCTTCATATATAAAATAATCATAAGTATCATAAGCACCATGTGGATTCAGAACATAGAATTATTTTAAGATTTAGAATACGTACCTATATTCATCATTGATTTTCAATCATGGATGCTCAAGTAAACATTAAGATCAAGTCCTCTTCAATTTTCTCAAAACAAGCGGCTATTCAATGAAACAAACTTGAAAACTAATCTCATAATATTTACAAAAAGTGGAGAAGGAATCTAGCTATTTATGATCCTAACCTAATAAGCCCTCTTATCACGGACTTAAATCAGGTTCATACTACATTATGCCACTTCAACAACACCATTCAACATAAGGTGCACATAATCCAAAACATAAGAATCACTAACAATATTGGGCTTACATGCATGTCCAATAACTCAGATCATATAATCAATCCATTTTTAATAAAATAAAATAATTAATTAATGACAATCCATAATTAAAAAAATTCTCATATTTTTCTACTTGGACAATATTAATTATAATTTTAAAATTTTAAAAAATATTTTATTTTAAAAATGACTCTTGGGCTGAACTATAGAAAAATAGAGTATGTAACCATAATTTTAAAAAGAAATGTGATCCACAGACAGTATCTTGAAATTGACTCGATCCAATAGTATCAATCACATTGAATCATGAAAGTCATTGTATTCTTTATTTGATACAAGATCTCTCCATGGTTACAAACATCACCAATACTACTATAGACATGAGTCTTAGTGTGGTAATGTAGTAAGAAAATTGCATTCAAAAGTTATCCAAACATATGCCATTTTCATTATTGGTCCTCTAATTTCTCTTCAACATGCTTAGATACAAAATAAGCAAGAAAAATTTTAACGACTTCAACAATAAACTATTCTATCTCACATACTCAACATGATGTCAATAACGAGATAACATAATATATCTAAGACTTAATACCTGATCTTAGATTTCACATAACTGGTATATGAATAAGAAATATCTCCAAGTGTACTAAAATAAATATGTACAGATAACCAAAAGAATTATACAAGTATACCATTAATTCTTTATGTCAACAATGTATATTAATATTCCTCATAGGTGTATAAAATGAAAAAGGTCCATAATAATATGCCCATAACATCAATACAAAGTCAGTCCCACGAACCAAGTACATCAAAAGGACTCAATATGCTTATATTTTTAACAAGCCTTGTAAAGTATATGGGCCTCAAACCCTTAGTTAGAGGATTAGCCAACATGAACTTTGTGTCTGTTTGCTCAATAGTTATGTCCTCTTTCTTCACAAGGTCTCTAACTATTAGGTACATATTGTTAGGATTTATGGTGCGCCCAAATCTTGGAAGACCATAAGAGGAGTCAGGGTATTGACTTCAGGATATTATGATAAGTGTGAGTCCTAAAGCTAGGACAGGAGCTATCTTAAGATGGAGGTAGTATGTAGCCCTCCACAGGCTTGAGGTTTAAGTGTGAGGATCTTGAGAGATTTAGTAGGTGCTCCAGAGATCTGGAACATAAAGTAAAGTAAGAAACCATAGCCACAGAAAGAATTAACTAAAATAAGGGGCTGTCACACAGTCGGACTGGCTCAGATATGCAGTTGAGCGAGCTCGGACTGAGACGAGCAGGCTCTCTCAGGTAGATAAAAGATAATGTTCATATGAGATGCAGTCAAGCCAGCTCGATTTTTGAAGGAGCCGGCTTGACAACGGTGAATAGAACTAGATAGGATTTTTTATTTGATCTTAGATTGGGTATAATCCAAGGGGTCTTAAGATCTGATTTAAGAGGTCTTAAGGGGGCTAACTCATATATAGATCAGATTTAAATCCAAGGGATGAGAGCATGAGAGATATGAGTATACATGGGCTCAGTGAGTGCTTTCATATATTGGGTTAGTTAGAAAAATTTTTAGTCTTGGTGGAAAAGCCGAGTGTATGACAGTTAGGTGATGAGGTTTTCTAGGAAGATGGATAGTGCAGGGCAATTTAATGGATGAAAAAAGATTTTCTAATGGATAATGATCGAAAGAAGGCTGAAGAAGCGACTATACATCTTTCGATTGCGGGAAGGCAGAGAAATAGTCAGGGATGCATTTAGCGGTTTGATCAAAGTATGAATTTGCGAAGTCTTAAGGGTGACGAAGATGGCTAATCCATGGAGCATCATAGCAGATTCAGTGGAGGTGAAGATCCTTGGTGGATTTGGAGGTGCCCGCAAGATTGCAGAGTATTCAAGATGGGAGATGCGACAGTGGAGGTTCAGCAGGTCAAGGCTGGATGGCTGATCTTGCATCAAATTTCTTCTGCAAAAGCATCAAGAAGAGTTGCGATTCAGATGGAGGATGGCTTATATGCAGTAAGAAAGGACCTGAATACCTATGAGGAGGCAGTGTCGAGATGAGGTAGCGAGCGCTGGAGTGCTGCAATAATGCTTTTCTAGAGGCACAGGACTGAGAGAGGCTCGATGGTGCAGCAACCAAGGAAGGTATCTCAGTAGAAAGTATCAGCAGGCATCTCAAAAAGATCGAGAGCAGGCCTTAGGAAGAGCCAAAGAGTCTCAAAAGTCTTGGGATGAGATAAGTGGGTCTGAGTGCAGGACAGAATTTGAGCTGTAGTTCCTCCGGATGCAATTGAAGTGATCGTTAGTGTAGGGGTAGAAGAGAAGAAGTACTAGGATGAAATTTTCTAGGATCCAGTTGCTGGTTTAAAGAGTTGGATGAGCTCTTGAATCTCGGAGGTGTGCACGGATTGTAGAAGTATCCAAGATGGCTTCGGAGGGGTCTGCAGAGTGCAGAGGATTCGAAGGGATAGCGATCGTATTTAAGGTGCAGCGGCAGATCCAGCAGTGCAACATTGGATAGTTGGCCTCGAATGACCTAATAACAGAGTCAAATTCTTCTGTGGTGTCAGATGGACTTCGATTTTAGGTGGAGCACTGGGCAGAGGTGGCTTCACAGTGGGGAGAGAATTTAACACGAGTTCAGAAATTAGGAATGCAAAGGGAGGAGCGATATTCCAACACCAGCACTGAAGATGCATAGTTCCAAGTAGAGCAGCATGTGCAAGAAGATAGGCGTATTTCTGAGGAGATCATGTTAGGTGATGCAGCGAGTGCTAGTACAGGAATGCAGCAGGTTCTCTAAGAAAGTTCAAGATAAGTGATGTAGCTGCCAAGCAAAAAGATGCCTACAACTTCAAGGGTAGTGCATATGTACAAGCCAAAATCTTTAACGATGGAGATAGTCATCTTAAAGGCCTCAAAGGATACATAATAGCTAAAGAGGATTGGTAGAGACGATGTTTGCATAAGAAGCAGTTAGGATGCACAGCGATAGTGAAATCGTGCAAGAGGGTATTGCTAAGGGTTTGCCAAGGCTTGGGACACTAAGGTAAAGATTATTAGAATTTATCGTACTTTCAAGCTTTGAGAGACTATAAGAAGATTCAGTGTGTTGACTTCAGGATACTAAGATAAGTGTGAATCCTAGGACTAGAATAGAAGCTATCCTAAGATGGAGGTAGTGTGTAGCCCTCCACGAGCTTGAGATTTAGGTGTAAGAAGCTTAAGAGCATTGGTAGGTACTCCAGAGACCTAGGACATAAGGTAGAGCAAGGGACTAGAGCCACGGAAAGAATCAGCCAAGACAAGGGGCTATCACATAGAAGGGCTAGCTTGGAAACGCAGTCAAGTCGGCTCGAGCTAAGACTGATCCGACTCAGGGTAAATTCGAACAGGCTCTCTTAAGCAGACAAAAGATAGTGTTTGGGTGAGACGCAGTCGAGCCAGCTCAACTTCTGAAAAAGTCGGCTCGATGGTGGTGAATAGAACTGGATGAAATTTTCTATTTGATCTTGGATTGGTTTTAATCCAAGAAAGCTTAAGGCCTAGTTTAAGAGGTCTTAAGGGGGCTAACTCATATATGGATTTAGATCCATGAGATGAGAGTATGGGAGACACGGATATACATGGGCTCGATGAGTAGTTTCATATATTGGGTTAGCTAGAGGAGTTTTTGGTCGGGCCTAATAGTTATGTATAAATACATAGGTTGTATTAGGATTTTAATAGAGGATTGGAATACAAATTTTTTCTCCCTCAATCTCTCTTCTCTCTTCTCTTTAGAGTCGCTGTCCCAGGGTTCTTAAAGAAACCCTAAAGAGGAAGGGCGCCTCCCTCAAGTCCAAGAAGGGAGGTGCTCCATCACAGATCCAGGTGGTAGATCGATGGTTTGTTGCCCTTAGAGAATGTCAAAGATCTCCACAGGTCTATGCTGAAGATCCTGAATTTTCACAATATAGTATCGAAGCGGTACCATGGTTCCCAACACTTTAGCTCCAAATATTTAGATCTACCGATAGATTTATTTTTTTTTTTTGGGAAGAACACAATAGTTCTATTATCATAATAAATTATCAAGGGTCTGGTGGTAGAATTAACAATCTGAAGCCCTACAATAAGATTTTTCAGCTAAATAGCTTGAGCAGCAGTCCCATAACAGGCAATGAATTCAGCTTGCATAGTAGAAAAGCAGTCAGAATTTATTTAACACTCCTTCAAGATACTGCACCCCCAACTAACATAAAAATATATTCTGAAATTGATTTTAAATCATCAGGATATCCAGTAAGATTTGAATCTGACTACTCCACCAACTCAGGTTATCAACTCTCCTATACACAAGCATATAGGCCTTGGTTTTCTATAAGAACCTCATCACTCTCTTTGCAGCAACTCAATATTAGAAGCCTAGGTTTGACAGATACCTATCAAGAACTCTCACCACAAAGGTAATGTCAGGTCTGGTGCAAACTTGAGCATACATCAGACTTCCTATAATACTGGCATAAGGTATATTCTTTATCTTTCTCAAGCTCATTCTTAGGGCACTAATCTTTACTAAACTTGTCATCCTTGATAACTAGCGTATCACATGGTTTGCAATTCTATATATTAAATCTTTCAAGAATCATGTTGATCTATGCCTTTTGTGACAAGCCCAATAGATGATGTAATCTATCCATATGAATTCCAATACCTAGGACAAAGAATGCCTTCCTAAGATCTTTTATATCAAAAGTTCGAGATAATATTTATTTAATCTCATTAAGTAAACTAAAATCACTACTAGCAAGCAAAATATCATTAATATATAAAATAAGAAAGATAAACTTGCTCCCACAATATTATTTTTCTACAAGCTAAGAGAGATTACCACCTCATTAAATTTTAAGTATCACTATTGAGATACTTATTTCAAGCTATAGATGAACTTCTTCAATCTGCAGACTAAATACTCTCTCCCATTTTTCTGAAAATTCTTAGGCTATTATATATATATTTCTTCATTGAGATTATCATTTAGGAAAGTAGTTTTAACGTTCATCTGATGAAGCTTCAAGTCATAATGAGCCATTAAAGATGTGATGATTCTGAAGAAATCCTTTGAGAATACTGGAGAGAAAGTTTTAGTATAATCTATTCCTTCTTCCTAAGTAAAGTCTTTAGCAACCAACCTAGCCTTGAAATGCTTAATTCTTTCCTTAGAATCTTTTTTAGTATTATACACCTACTTACGTCCAATAGGTTTAAAACTCTCAAGAGGTTCAATAAGCTTCCATACTTCATTGTTAGCCATAGATTGCATCTCCTCCTTCAAAGCACATATCCACAAATCAAACTAAGGATAACTCACAACACACGATATGTTACTGGATCAATCACTTGCCCAATGTCATAATCACTTTCTCTAAGGTAGCTAAAAAAATCATTAGAAATGGTAGGCCTCCTCTATTTGGCAGATCTCCTTAATGGCACCTCCTCAACAGGCTCAACTGGTTGAAGATTCTCAATAGGAGCAAGAGAATTAGGAGCCTGAATAGAGAACTACATTCTTATATAATACAGATATAAGAATGGAGACAATCTCAATCTAATTATTGTCAACATCAACAGCCAGGAAAGATTCAACATCACCGACATCAAGTTCTAGAAATTTGGTAGTTAGGGACTACAATTCTATTAAGATATACAAGATAGTTTTAAGAGCCTCACACCATAAATATTCTGGCAAGTTAGACCTACTTATCATGCTCCTCATCATACACTTAAGGGCATGATTATGTCTCTTGGCTACATCATTTTACTTAGGGCTACCAGGCATAATATATTGTATAATAATCCCACAATCCTATAAGTACTTGGCAAATTAATCCTATGCTATCCTGCTATATCATGTTTGCTATAATACTCATTCCACAGTCAGATCTTACGATCTTGATGATCTTTCTTAATTATTTTCAACTTATATTTTGAAGATTTAAAATTTTTTAAAAGCATTTGAATTTTTTAATTAAATAAAGATATATATATCAAGAAAAATCATTAATAAACATGATGAAGTATCTATTACTATTGATTGTAGAAGAATAAGATCCACTAATGTCTGTGTGAATAATTTCTAAAGGGCCTGAACTACGAGTTATCCCTTTCTTTTTAGTTTTAGTCAATTTATCCCTAATACAATCAATACAAGTCTTCATGTCCTCAAAATCTAAGACGGGCAGGATATCATCTTTAATCAATCTATCAATTTTTTCTTTAGATATGTACCCTAAGTGCTTGTGCCACAATATAGAGAATTTATCTTTAATATTCGAATACTTTATAATTATATTCTTAACATTCAAAAAAGCATAGGGATTATCACAAGCTAAACATAATTTATATAATCCATCATCCAAAATACTATAACCAACAATTTGAGAGTTAAACATCAAATTAACTTTTCTATTATGAAAATTAAAACCAAATCCAAGCCTGTCTGAGCAAACACAAATCAAATTTCTTCTAAAAGAAGGTACATAAAAGATGTTCTCCAAGAAAATTTTAAAACCTAATTCTAAAGATAATTAATAACTTCTATATATCCTACTTCAACTTCAAGATCTTAACTTTAGCTTAGTTTCTTTTGGATTTGGTTTTCTCTTGCTTATGAAGCTCTGTAAAGAAATGGCAACCTGAGTTATAGCATTACTATCAATCTACTAAGAATCAATAAGGACATTGACTACATTTGACTCATAACAAACAAGAGCTAGGGGCTTTTTTCTTTTTTTTTTTTTGCTTTTTTTCTAACCAAGACTTGAACTTATAGCACACATTCCTCTTATGGCCTTTCTTCTTACAATGAAAACACCTGACATTTTTTCTAATGGTAGTTTTGGGGCCTTTTACAAAATGATTATGATCGGAGTTATTACCATACCTTTTAGCATCCTGAGACTATCTAGGAGCAATAGATTTATGTTTTTTTTGACTCACAAAACCCTTGCTAGAATGGGATTTGGATTGGAAGGAAAGAAGGGCACTCTCACTCTTTTCTTTTTTAAGTTCTTCTTCCTCAGCAATACATTTGGTGATTTAAGTCATTAATACTCCAGATTTCATTCAAGATATTATGGGCTGTTTTGATCTCATTAGTAGGTAAGAAATTCAAAGTATGAGATATAAGAAAAGAATCAAGTAGATCAATTTTGAGATCCTTAAGTTTGGTTTGGAGATGAATCATTTTTAGAATATATTTTCTGAAACCTCTAACATTGTTATATCACATGCTTGTCAGTTCCTTCATTAGTTATCCAGACTAAGTAATACTAGATATAAGGTATCTCTGACCTATAGCATCAAACAACTCTTTAGAATTATTGATCTCTAATAGACTACTCGAAAGATGCTTAGAAATAGACCTCTTGATAACAATCAAACTAAGCCTAATAGACTTTTCCTATTTAGCAAAATAATCCTTTTATTTCATTGAGATCATCAGATTTATTTTCATGCAATACTAAGTCAATATCAGCAATCCCGAGAGCAAATTCTATGTCTTGTTTCCATCTCTTATAATCTGATCTGATCAAGATCTCAACGATAATGTTATTATTGTTAACACTAAATGAGACTGTACAATCAAATAGTAGGAATGCAAACATTAGTGAATGGGCATATACGTAAGCAACATAGCCTTTTAACAACATAGGCTACAAACAAAAGCCCAAACACACTATCACATACTCTCCTTTGGGCAGAATATATAATATGCATAAGTGCTTTTCACAAGAAGCCACAAGCAAAAAATACCAAAGCATTCATAAACCTATCTCCTTTGAACAGATAGACCCTAAAATCTAGAGCACCCTCGCAATATAATGCTCCATGCAATTCTTAGTTAAAACACACAACAACCCTATTTGGGCAAGTGATTGTATATTATAATGAGAAAATATCCCGCTCATGATAAAAAAAAAAAATTCATAGACTGACATAAATAAACCACTTTGGTGATAAATATTTTGTCAACCCATAAAATTATCCATGCAGAGAATTAAATACTCGAACAAATACAAATTGGCATATTGAACCACATGTACGCCCATAAATGATCAAGTCTATAATGGGATACTTAACAATATGCACCCGACTGATCATATTATAGTATAATATTGCATTCCAAATCGATAATATCAGATTTTGTATAGCTCAAATAAATAATTTAAGTTTTAGCCTATTTAACCTTCTAAAAGAAAACTGAAAATATATACAACTTAGGAAAAGTACATGCTATCAGAGGATCTATCACATGCCAAAATAATTTTCAAGCTATTATGTCTCAAAAAATATATAGAAAATATTAAAAAATTAATTTTTTGAGGGTTATCATGAGAAATGAATCTTTCTAGGAAGTAATATGAAGTTGCAGAAGGACTTTTATAAAATAACAAACTTTGGTAGGGGCTAAATAGTAACAAAGAAATTTTATATAACGAATTTTACCATGGGGACTAAACTATAATTTTTTCTTTTTTTCTTTTGGTTTAGATCCAAAAGGGATCTAGATGGGGCTCTCTGTCAATTGCTCTAGGTGGCAGTCGGTCGTGATTCTGCCACATCGACGAGAAGATGGAGAGAAGAAGGGATGGGATGCATCCCAATCTCTTCTTTTTTTTTTAATCTGATTATATCAAAACTAAATCGATACTTTATTTGATTCTAATCTCCTACAAAGAATCCTCAGGAGATTTTTTCATGAATCTCATGCAGAAGATTAAAATATAAAACTATTTTTAGGAATAGATCTCCACATGTAAAATAATCATAAAAACCATATGGATCCGGAACACATAATTATTCTAAGATTTATGATGCGTACATATGTTCGTCATTAATTCTAATCATGGATGCTCAGATGAACACCAAGGCCAAGTCCTTCTCTCCAGCTTCCACTTAACAGGTGGCTATTCAATAGGACAAACCTAAGAACTAATCTTATGATATTTATAGGAAGTCGAGAGAGGATCTAATTATTTAAAATCCCGATCCTAACAAGCCCTCCTATCACAAGTTTAAGTTGAGTTCATGCCTACACTATGCTGTCCCAACCATACCACCCAACATAATGTACGCATAGCCCAAAACACAAGGATCACTAACAACATTGGACTTATATGCATGTCCATTAACCCGAATAATATAATCAATCCATTTTTTAATAAAATAAAATAATTAATTAATGATAGCCCATAATTAGAAAAATTTTCATAAATTCCTTCTCATGTGGGATTACAACTTTTTGAAATAAACAAAGAAGGAATAAGAGTTATTAGGATTGTTGTTGTGTCTATTTAATCTGGATGTCATGATACCACTTGCTCTAGCACTCTCTTGGAAAGATTCCTCATGCAGAATATGGATCCCCTAAATCTAGGATCAAAATATTGATGATGATGTCGATACTGCAACAAAAAGAAAGAAGAGATAAATAAAATGACACAATCAGATACGTGGATCAAGTTAAGATTTGCCTCCATTGAGCATGCAAGCTTCAATATGAGAAAAAAAAAAATTATAAGAGGAGATCATACACTCTCAACCCTCATACATCAATCCCTCTCTCTCTCAATAAGAAACACTCTCATACATAACAAAGCTCTCTATAGAAAATCTCCTATAGCTTTGGCCACTGCCTGGCAGTCAGCCTGAAGCACCCTTACAAGGCCTCTGTTCAGTGCATTTTTTAGCCATAAACCTTTAAGGATCCATGTGCTGGGCATGGACCACATGGAAATCATATATGGCTGGTGGACCATGATAGACCACATGATTCGGGCCACGTCCATGCATGCTGGGCCGTGTGCATCCTAGGCCGTGCCTACGTGCTGGCCACGCGTGCACTTGCATGACCTAGGCTCACCCATGCATTGGGCCTACACCAGCACCTAGGCCACGCATGCGCTTGAGCCATGCCTGCGCGTGGGCTTGTGCCCGCACACCTAGGCCATGCCAGCCTACAGTCTGAGCCTACCTATAGGCTACATCCTACTATGGGTTGCACCCTACTACGAGCCAGGCCTTCTGCTGCACTACGTGCTGCTGTGGGCTCCTTTATCATGAGCTTCACCTATGAATTGAATTTTGAGGTATTTTTTATA
Source organism: Cocos nucifera (assembly GCA_006176705.1). Taxonomy (NCBI): domain Eukaryota; kingdom Viridiplantae; phylum Streptophyta; class Magnoliopsida; order Arecales; family Arecaceae; genus Cocos; species Cocos nucifera. The sequence continues at coordinate 1,230,092 of QRFJ01000102.1, read as the reverse complement.
ATAATCTTCATCTCGATTTGACATTCAGTCTCCACCTAACCTTGAGAATTTTTTGGATTATCTCGCAGATCTCACCCCCTTGGGGCAAATACCTACCAACTTATAGATAGGCAAACACATGAGTCGAATCAGGCCGCTTGTTTCTATCTCCATCATATATGTTGTATTCTACATGACCTGAGATCTGCTTGGGGTAGCCTCCTACGATAATAGAAATTTCACCCTATGATATCACCTGTCATTCTTTCGAGTCTTCCTTCTCATGCCTGATCTACCTGCTCTTAAAGCTTCATCTTACTCTAAGCTTCCACTGGCACTTGAAGCTCTATCTCATGCTGAGCTCTCTGCCAAGAGATAGTGTTCTCCATACTTTCTTTTCCTCAAAATAATTCTACTGCCGCACATAACCTTCACGATTCCATCATTAGCTCTCCACCTGTAGCTGCTTGAATCTAATTTGCTTAATGAAATAAGATTCTTTCTGAAACTAGGTATATATTAAACTTCACCAAATTTTCTCACTATTCCATTATGTACCTATAAGCTAATAATTCCAGTAATCTTGATCGTACAACTCGATCCATTTGGCAAACAAAAAGTACCCCCACTACTCTTTAGAGAGTTAAATAGCTCTTTTCTATAATAAATATTATGCGAACAAGCAGAATCTAAAATCCACTGCTGAAAATAAGTAGAAACTTTATTTGAGACCATAAGCATACAATCATCGGTCTTATCTATGTCGCTACCTTGGATAGCTGCCATAGTAGCTTTTGTCTGATATTTGAGTTATAGATAATCTCTGGCTCAATGCCCCAATTCATCGCATCGATAGTATCTGATCTTACTGGAATCTCTCAACTTTGACTTGAACCATCCATCATGCGATCCTCTATCGCTTCATCTTCTACCACCACCACCTTCAGTCATCGTTATAGTCGAATTGCCATCTAAACTTGAGGCTCGATTCTCTTGTTTGAGAATCTCATTCTAAAAAAGTGCAAAAATAACATCTTCCATCTTGATAGTATACTTTTTTATAAGAAGAGTAGTCACCAAAGATTCGAAAAAAGAAAAAAATGATCAAAGCAAGATCAATGTCCTAGTCTTCTCCTCAATCTTTTCACCAATGCAGAGGAGAGGTCAGTTAGGATTTTTTGAAAGTTACTAAGATGCTCCTATATGCTCTGTCCTTCGATTATCCATAGCTAATAAAATTATTTTCAAAGAAAGAGAGTGTTGATGAATAACTTCATCATGTATATATCTTCGAGTTTCGATCACATCACCATCAGAAAAGTCTCACTAAGCATGTGGATCACCACATCATTCGTCAAGTATAAGCAGATCATACTCATCGTCTACATCTAGAACCGCCTCTAATCCTTCACCTCCATGTTAACTAGCTTCTTCTCGCATAAGAAAGCATCGATCAATCTTTATTGAATGAATACATCCTTCATCCTCACTTGCTATAGGAAGAAATTGCTTTTCCTATCATACCCGTTAATAGAACATGATGTTATCGTTAAGACACCATATTTATCAATTTAAATATTCAACTTCTTAAATAATTAAAAATACATAGAAAGTAGTGTGAGTCTGATCGAATTTATGGAGAAGATAGTGCTTTAGATTTAAAATTTTTAATTTTATAAAAAAAAATAAAAATATATTTAAAGTCAAAAAATAGAAATTAAAATTATGAATAAAAATAAATTTTGATACTAAGATCTACTATTTAGATCTTAGCTTCTACTTGTAATAAAATAAATTTATGATAAAAATAAAGAGTATGAATTTAAAGAGCATGAAAATAACTTTTGCATTAATTAAAATTTAAATTTAGAATTTAAATATAAGAAATTTAAAAAATAGAAAAAGAAATAAAAATTAGAACTAAGAACCTTGATCTTGGATTAGTATTGGCATGAAGATGGTGTAGGAAGTAGCTCTTCTTCTCAGTACCTATCACTTTGAAGCAACCTTCAACCAAAGTCTGCAGCCTACTCTATACCATCACCTCTCTTAGATCAAAGATAGACTGCTTTTGTCGGCCTAGTACCCTTTAAATAGGATGGAGGGGACGTGTAGCAAAGAATCTGGGTGGACATAGGATTAAAACACCTAAAACTAAATCAAATGCTAAAGCTCATGAATATAAAACCTTGTATGTTGCTGGCTGTTGGATGGAGATCGAACGCTCGAAAAATCAATAAAAAACCACTATTAAAAGCCTAGATCAAGTCGAATTGGCTATTGGCCATTCGATCGCATCATCAGGTGAATCTGGGCCACTAGATTGCACAAAATAAGGCTGGAGAAATTTAAATCAAAATAAGAATCAATCCCAACTAGCCCTCAAATCTAGATCGAGAGGACTCAGGATTGTTGGATCATGCACAATCAATGCTCGCCAGCCTATGCACCACCTATAGACTGGGTATACAGTAGTCTCCACTGAATCGCTGCATGCCACACCTCCCAAAATGATGAAACCACCCCATATGCCGCATGGGAATTTGTATAGACCCTTTAAGGGTCCATGCCTACCACATTAGGTCTGGTCCACCATGAACCACATGGATTTTGACACCAAGGTGACATTAGCACCAGGAGGAGGCGGGCTGGGCTGATTCCGCATGGGCTCGGGCTGGGCTAGGCTGCCTTCGCATGGGCTGTAGGTGTGTGGATGCACATGCTGGGCCACGGGTTGGATCTTGGGTCGGGCTTTGTTTTGGGCTGATTTTTATTATTTTTATTATTTTTTTTCTTTTGAGCCTTCATTCCATATCTAATTTGTGTCTGATTTGCTTCCATTTTTTTTTAAACCAGCAAATCGAGTTTTTTTATTAGCTATCATCTTTTTTGCAAAAAATAAATAAAAGTATTAATTTTTAATAATAAAAATAAATTAATCTATAAATAATGCTTTTATAGATGTATTTATGGTACATATCACTCCTTCCAACTTGAATTTTGCTCATCCTCGAGTAAAAAAAAGATTTAGAATTAGATATCTTTTAGTCTTAGTATTTCAAGTATCATCCAGTAATTTTTAAAATAACTATTGATATTCAGTAGAGCATGAGGTATATCATCAAAGTATTAGTACTTAGTAATATGAAAATTAAGTGAAGAATATTAAATCTTCTCTCAATTTTTTTAAAATCATCCTTATCTTTATCTCTAAATTATCTAACTTTTATATGAACAAGTGTATTGTTACTTCAGTCCTTCATTTATAAAATTTTTAATTCATATTACATACTTTTTGATGCGAATATAATTGCTTAGGCAATAAGACCTGGTTACTTGGCAAGAAATCAATGTATTTTTTTTAAATTTCTTTAATATTACACTGCTATTGAGTGTAATAATCCCTTATGCTTTCTGTTTGATCCATATAGCAAGTTTTGGGCCAATGGCTCTATAACTAGTTGGCTTTAAGGCACTAAGTATAAAATATTCCACAAGCTTACTAGCTTGAATCAAACAGGCTATGAGTTAAGACTAGCTTTATAATAAACTTTTTTATCCTTCATATCTTTTGATATAAAACTCAATGCTTAGGCAAAAAGGTATGGTTACTCAATAAGAAGTACTTAAAAATTATTTTATTTTAAAAATAATTTTTGTGAAGAAATATATAGTTGTCCTATACAAGCCCATAAAAAGCAAACTCTTCTTTGATGCTGGTAGAAAAAATCAATAATGCCCAAAAAGATTATTTATATTCTAAACTTAACTATTTATTAGATTTTCTGAATACTTGATCCCTCAATATCTCATAAATTATCTAATCTGTATATAATTTTTTTAAAAAGAATGCTTGGCTTAACTCGATTCTTAAGTATAATCAGATGCCTTAACACTAAATACTAACTTCTTCGAGGACTTTAAAAATTTTAAAAATTTTTATTATTCTCCCCTCCAACTTAATCGATAATATCCTTAATGAAAAAAAAAATAAAAGATGCAATAATGATAGAAAAAAATATACCTGACTTAATATGTTTTTGATCCAGCATGGATCTTGAAGCTTTGGCTTTTTCTCCAACTTATTCAACATATGCCTATTGAAGCAACTAAAGTAAAAACCTAAATAAATTAAAGAGAAATCAAATTAAACTATAAAGATCTGGATTGCCTTACAGAAGCAGTAAGTTTAATATCCTCAGCCAGACACAATACAGTCTACCTATCCCATATCAAATATTGGATTAATAAATTTCAATTATTTTGGATTGCTAGTCTCTGGAAAATAGCTTATGATCCCTTTGTTGATAAATTGTTGCTAATTTTAGAATGATAGTTCATGACCCCATTGTTAGATCCTTGTTTATCAAGAATTTTTTCTATTTATTCTTCCAAAATGCTCATAAATTAAGTTTTTAAGTTAGAAGTTAATTCCGATACAATGGGTACTAGAAGGATGACTAAAGATGGTTTCAATTCTAGAGGTAGATTAATATAAACTTATTCAATTCTGAAGGTAGATTAATATAAACATACATAAATAACTCTATTGGCTCGTTGTGTGCTTCTTGCTTTTTACAAGAAGAATCAGCTTCTAGGACTGAAGAAAATGAAACTTTAGATTTATATGCCTCAGGTAAATCATCTGTTCTCTTCTTTCCTTTATCTTCACTTAAATTAGAACCAGCATCAGTACCAGTTTCGAACTCAGGTTCTTCTATACAGTTAGTCTCAGTACTAATCTCTTCTTCTATATTTTTATTTTGGCTAGCATCAATACTAGCCTCTCTCACTTGATCTTGGTATGAGTTCTCAAGAATCCTAATATTTCTAAGCTCAGAAATTACTTTGACGTTCTTAAATTAGAGATTCTTAGGTTGGACATTAAATTGATTACTTGGTCCAGATAGTTCGTGAACACTAAATGGATTGTTTCTAGGATTTACAATCGGTTAACTTGGTAATTGACTTGGATCTTTCCTCATAGTGGACTCAGCTAACTATCTTCTTTATGCTTCTAGCCTAGTGATGGATTGTTGTTGAGTCATAATCAGTTATTATAGTTGATTAAACCTATCATTGGCTAGATTGATTTATTGAGAAGATGGATATGATAGTTGATTATGATATGGTGGCTGCATAAACTGACTAGGCTGATCTCTATTATAGACATAGTTCTGGTATTGGAGCCTATTTTAATAGTTCTAGATAGGTGAAATTAGGGTCTGAGCTTAAGTCTGTTGAGGTCTCCAAGAAAAATTAGGATGGTTCCTTCAATCTGGATTATATGAGTTTGAAAATGGATCATTAACCGACTTGAAGTAACCTTATGTAGCTTGGACTTGTTCTTGGATGAAAGGTAAACATTATGCAATTATGAAACATTCACTCATATGATGGATTAAGCTAGCATAGATAAAATAAATCTCATGATAATTAAAAGTTGATGTGAATTGTGCAGGAGATTGTTGACCTAGGATTTGAAATTGATCTAATTTATGGGCAAAAGGATCGATTTTATCTAGTTTTTGTGCTATTAGATTCAAGTCAATCTTAAAACTAAATTTTGGATGTTTAAACTCATAAATTTCTGCTCGCTTTTGATGAGAAATCGATCTTTTATAAAAAGATAATGAAGCATGATTGATCGAGTTTTCATTCAAGATTTCAAACAAGACATAGGCTTCGTCCTCACATTTGCTTATCAATACACCTCCAGAAGATGCATCTGCCATCTATTTATATTGATCTCATAAACTCTAATAAAAAGCTTGAACTATTTGCTACTTAAGTAGACCATGATATGGGCATTTTTTAAGAAGTTTCTTAAGTCTCAATCATGATTTATAAATTTATTCTCCTAGAAGGTGAGCAAATCTAGTGATGGCTCGTCTTATGGTGATGGTTCGATCTATAGGATAAAATTTCTTAAAAAATTCATATTATAGTTCAGCTCAAGTTTTGATTGATCTTCCTATTGTGCCAAGCCAGTACTTGACTTTGTTCTTTAATGAAAAAGAAAACAAGATTAGTCTAAGGGCATCATCGGTAAAATTTTGTATTTTTATCGTAGAGTAGATTTCTAAAAATTTATCTAGATACTTGTAAGGATCTTCATTAGTATTCCTATAGAAAGATGGGAGCATCTGAATTGTGGTGGCTTGCAGGAATATCAGATAAGTAGATACAAATCGATAGATTATAAATGAAAAAAATAAAATATTTCTTCATTTGCCTAGATGGTTCTCCAGAATTTTCAGCCATTTGATTATCAAATTTAAGATAGATCAGTCGTTCAATTTTATGATTGGATTCAACTAGATCAGAAAAAGATGATCTCTTACTGTGTATGTATTAGTGCAACCCTAATGTATGGTTCAAAATTTTTTAATTATTTATTTTTATATTTTTATATTTTTTTATATTTTATATTTTTATTTTTTAGAAGAAAAGAGAAGAGAAAGGAGAGGGTTCTAAAGAAGAGTTCTAAGGAGTTCTAAATCTAGAGACGAGAGAGAAGAACTAGTTGTGGTTAGGTTTGATGTTTATTTAACAATCAAATTAGGCAATCAATTCTAACTAAGAATTTTTCTAGATCCAGACAATTCCTAACTACTAAGGTCACTTTTAAGCCCTCTAAGTAAGAGATCAGCCATCTAACTAATCAGATAAGTGTAAGATTGGTGGGGGTCCTCCTATTGCTTTTCTTAGATACCAATTATATTGGTCAGATAAACAAACGGAATCAATTAAGTAACCGTCTTCCTTCGGAATGTGATCTCTGAATCATTTGCCTCAGACACTAATCAAATTGACTAACCCTAATCCAGTCCAACTCGTAGGATTTCTTATCCTAAGGAGCTCGAGTTTCTTAAGGGCTAATGTCTAATTGATTTTAAATTAAAGGCTTAGATCAATGAGGGATGCTGGTTGGTTATTTTTGAGCTAAGAAAGGATGATGAAATCTTTATTTTATCTTATTTAGTTGGATATTATTCTTAATTTGATTTGAGATGAATATGCACAACTAATTTCAAGTAAAGGATTCTATGCGACTAAATTAGATGTATGAAACTAATTGAACTTAAGAGACTTACCTTATCTCCAGCGATCATCAAAAAAATAAATAAAATAAAAAAAATTAAAAATTAGTCTAATATAACGAATGCTCTAAACAATTAAGATTTCTACTCTTGTCATGAAATTTTTTTTAATTAAATTTAAGTAAAATTTTAAATTAATTTAAAAATAAAATAAATAATACTAAAAAAAGTCTAGAATTTGGATTGATCTCACCAAGCAAAATTAGAAGCTTTCTTTCTTCCACTAATTTTTTTTATTTTTATTCTTTTTCTATAAAAGAAATAACAAAAGTTAGTAAGCTATATTTACAAAAAAATAAAGAAATAAAAAATTTATTAATAATTTATTTATAAAAAAATTAAAAAGATCAAAAATTTTTAGCATTCATGCCTTTCCTGGCAATGGCACCAAAAACTTGGTGCATTTACTGAGATTATTTTTAATTTATTTATAAAAAAATTAAAAAAATAAAAAATTTTAATGCTCATGCCTTTTCCAGCAATGGCACCAAAAACTTGGTGTATTTGTCAGGATTATTTCTAATTTATTTATAAAAAAATCAAAAAGATAAAAATTTTAGTACTCATACCTTTCCCGATAAGGATGCCAAAAACTTGATAGAGCGTAATGTTATCGTTAGGATATCGTATTTATTAGTTTAAATATTTAAGTTCTTAAATAATTAAAAATATATAAAAAATAGTGAGTCGAATCGAATCCACGAAGGAAGTAGTGCTTTAGATTTGAAATCTTTGATTTTATAAAGAAAAAGATTTTAAAAAAAAATTTAAAATTAAAAAATAAAATTTAAAATTATGAATAAAAATAAATTTTAGTACTAAGATCTACTATCTAGATCTTAGCTTCTACTTGCAATAAAATAAATTTATGATAAAAATAAAGAATATAAATTTAAAGAGTATGAAAATAATTTATATGTTAATTAAAATTTAAATTTAGAATTTAAATACAAGAAGTTAAAAAGAACAATAAAAAAAAATAAAATCTAGAACTAAGGATCTTGATATTGGATTGGTGATGGTGTGAAGATGGTGTAGGAAGCAGCTCTTCTTCTCAATACCTATTGAATCAAAGCAACCTTCAACCAAAGTCTATGGCCTATCCTGTACCATCATCTATCTCGAATCAAAGATAGACTACTTTTGTCAGCCTGGTACCCATTAAATAGGATGGAGGAGACGTTTAGCGAGGAATCTAGGTGGAAATAGGATTAAAACACCTAAAACCGAATCAAATAGGGCTAAAGCTCGCGAATATAAAACTCTGGATGCTGGCCATTGGATGGAGATCTAAGCTTGCAAAATCAACAAAAATCCACTATTAAAAACTTAGATCAAGTCGGATTGGCTATTGGCCATCTAATTGCACCATTAGGTGAATTTGGGCCACTGGATCATGCAAAAGAAGGCTGGAGAAATTTAAATCAAAACAAGAATCAACCCCAACCATCGGATCTAGATCGGGAGGACTTAGGACCATTGGATCGCACACAATCAACGCTTGCTGGCTTGTGCACCATTCGTAGTCTGGGTATACGATAGTCTTTGCCGAATTGCTACATGCCACACCTCCCAAAATGATGAAACCACCACTATATAGTGTGAGAATTTGTGTGAATCCTTTAAGGGTCCACGCCTACCATGTCAGGTCTGGTCCACCATGGACTGCATGGATTTTGACATCAAGGTGATGTCAGCACTCGGGGGTGGCAGGCTGGGCTGGTTCCACGTGCGCTCGGGCTGGGCTAGGCTACATTCGTATGAGATGCAAGCACGTGGGCTACGTGCGTTGGGTCATGGGCTGGATCTTGGGTTGGGCTTTATTCTGAGCTAATTTTTATTTTTTATTTTTTTTGAGCCTTTATTTCGAATGCAATTTATGTTCAATTTGCTTCAAATTTTCTTTCTTTTAACTAGCAAATCAAGCTCTTTTTATTGGTGATCATCTTTCCTATAAAAAATAAATAAAAATATTAATTTTTAAAAATAAAAATAAATTAATTTATGAATTAATACTTTTATCAGTGTATTTATGCTACTTATTATCAGTTGATCTCCATCTTGATTGAGCCTGCCTTCTCTATTTTCTTTTATCTTGATCGACACTGTGGTAATCTGGCACTCTTATACGATCTGGTTCTGGTACCAATTATCATGATATTATTTGCTTTGCCATCATCTTTTGAAAAGATTTCTCACATGGATTATGGATATCTCAAGTCCAAGATCAAAACGTCGATGACGATATCGATATTATAATAAAAAAAGAAGAAGAGATAAATAAAAGAATATAATCAAATACGTAGATCAAGCCAAAGCTTGCTTCTATTAGGCATGCAAGCTTCACTATAAGAAAAAAAAATTTTACAAGAAGAGATCATACACTCTCAATCATTACATCAATTCCTCTCTCTAAACAAGTACTCTAATCTCTTATTAAGCTCTCTCTTTAGGAGACCACCTATAGCTTTGGCCACTACTTGATAGTGTACTCGATGTATCCCTGTTGTGTCTCTGCTCTTTACCAGCTCCTCTTAGGTATAGCTATATTCTACCGACCCACCATTCTCGACTGCTATCGTCTATGACTTCTGCCCACAGGCAATGGAGGGCCTTTTAAAGACCTAAAATCCGAGTCCCAATCAGTATTAGAACTCCCATTAGGACTCAAACTAGCCATCAAACTGTCTGATCAAACTGCAATGATCCAAAGCCATTAGATCATGCCAAAAGGCCTCTGTGCACCACATTTTTTGGTCATAAATCCTTGAGGGTCCATGAATTGGGCATGGAGCGCATGGAAATCATGCATGGTTAGTGGACCATGGTAGACTGTGTGGTCGGGCCATGCTCGCGCGTGCTAGGTCACGTGCGCATCCTAGGCTGCCCCTGCATGTGGGCCACATGTACACCTCTACGACCTGGACTCGCCCGTGCACTAGGCTTGCACCTCTGCTTGGGCCGCACACTCACCTAGGCCATGTGTGCATGCCAAGGCAATGCTTGCATGTGTGCTTGGGCCATGCCCACGTGCGGGCCTATGCTCGTGTGCCTAGGCCACACCAGCCTGTGAGTTGAGCCTGCTTATAGGCCGCACACTGCTGTAAGCTATGCCCTACTTGGGCCAGGCCTCCTGCTGTGTTGCATGCTGCTGTGGACTCCTCCATTATGAACTTCACTTGTGGGTCAAATTTTGAGGTATTTTTCTCAATAATGGACAACAAAATATTTATGAAAAATATGAAAAACCAAAAGACATGGTGTAGAACTTAGTACCAGTGCATGAAAACTAAAAAAAAGGAGTCAGTGTGAAATCGACAATGCAGAGAAAATCATTTTGTGTATGAGGGGTGGAACCAGGGAGTCGTAAAAAAGATTTTTCACGTAACAAAGCATGAAAATAGATGGTGCTAAAAAATGATAGAGAGAGAAGAGAAGTTTGGAGAGTGCTATGTTCAAAAAAAGAAGATTGGAGAAGTTTGCTCAACCTCAGGTTAGATTTATTCCATCAAGAATTCTACTAGAGGTTTATTTAATCTTAGATTTCTTCTTTCTTGTATTAGAAGCAGTGTTCCTAGTATGGTGTCAGGGAAGATTTTTGTACTCTAAACTATTATTTTAGTGGAAGCTCTTCTTACTCTCATTTCTATGTGGACATAGGGTTCGGCCGAACCACATTAAATTCTAACATTCTTGCAATTGCTTCAATTTCTCTATATTTTTTGTATTATCATCTTTCAGTACTTGAATTCCAATAAATGGTATCGGAGCTAGTTCCCACCGAATCTAAAGTATTGAAGAAAAGTTGGGATGCTAATAAATAAAGGATCAATCTTCATCAGGCACTATGATTAAGCTGACATCAACCAACTACTCGATTTGGAAGCCTCGCATGGAAGATCTCCTTTACCGTAAAGATCATTATAATTCAATCAAGAGAGTTATTGCTCAGCCTAATAAGATATCAGACAGAGAATGAGAGAAACCGAACCACAATACTGTTGGGCTTATTTGGTAATGGATTGATGATAGCATCTTCTACCATATTTCAATAGAGATTAATGCCCATAGTCTCTGGTTGAAATTGAAAAGCCTATACTAGAGAAAGATAACGCAAAACAAGGCATTCCTAATTCGTAAACTCATGAACATAGAATATAAGGAGGGGGCTTTCATGGCGGAGCATCTAAGAAACTATCAGAATGTGGTTAACCAGCTCACCATGATGAAGATGGTGTTAGATGAGGAGCTCCAGGCCCTACTATTGTTGAGTTCCTTATTCGACAGTTGGGAGACTTTGGTGGTGTCTCTAAGAAACTCTTCACCAGAGGGTTCGATAGCCTTGGCAATGGTGAAAGACTATATGCTTAACGAGAAGGTTGGAAGAAAAAGGCAAGGGTTCTCGAGCCATAATGAGGCCCTTGTCATGGAAAAAAAGGGAAGAAGCAGCATAGAGATTCCCAATTTAACTCAGATGATGGCCACACTAAATCACGGGAGAGATCTAAGTCCCAAAGTGGTAGATATTACAACTGTAGCAAATGAGGCTACTTTAAGAAAGACTGTCGATTACTAAAGAAGGAGAAATCAAAGAATAAATTAGGCGATGACTCCAGCTCGAACAATGAGATAACAACTATAGCTATAGATGGAGAGGTGATCATTGTCTGTGGCACAATAGATAATGGTCTTGCAAGTACTACTAGCCAATACTCTATCTAGGTGATCGATTTGGTTGCTTCATATCATATTATGGTGAGGCGGGGATTATTCTTGTCTTATTGTTTCGATGACTTTGGGACAGTAAAAATGGGAAATGATGGAGAATCAAATATCATTGGTGTTGGGGAGATTATGCTGATCACAAGCTTGAGGACATGCTAGTATTAAAGGATATTTAACGTGTACCAGATATCCACTTGAACCTATTATCGATAGAGATATTAGACGAGAGGGCTACTGCAGTGTGTTTGAAGACTGTAAGTGGAAGTTGACCAAGAAATCATCAGTAGCAGCTAAAGGCATCAAGCAAGGCTCTCTTTATTTAATGAAAGCCAAGCTCGATAAAGGGGAGGTGAATGCAACGAAAAAACCTTCTATCTCAGAGTTGTGGCATCGACGACTGGGACTAATGAGCTAAAAGGGGATGTCAATTTTGGCCAAAAAGAAAGCTCTTCCTACTGATGGTTCTAGATTGAAGATATATGAAAGTTCCCTAATGGATAAGTAAATTCAAGTTTATTTTCAGAACCTTTTCTTTAAAAAAAAATCGGTATATTAGATCTTGTTCATAGTGATGTTTGTTCTATGAATAATAAAACTCTTAGTGGATGCTCTTACTTTGTGACTTTTATTGATGATCACTCTTAGAAATTTTGGGCATATGCTTTGAAAACAAAGGATCAAGTACTCGATACATTCAAGCAATTTCATGTCTCTACTAAAAGGAAGATTAGACAAAAGCTAAAGTCCATATAGACGAGCAATGGGGGTGCATATTAGGATCCTTTCAAGAAATACCATCAATAGAATAGCATCAGATTGGAGAAGATAATGCCTAAGATGCCACAATAGAATAGAGTTGCCGAGAGGATGAATAGGAAGATCTACGAGAAGATCAGGAGCATGCTTTCTCACACTAAATTACTGGAGACATTTTGGAGAGAGGCACTGATGACTACAGTCCATGTCATTAATCTATCTCCTTCCTATGCTCTTAAGGGTAATACATCATAAAGGGTATAGTTGAGGAAAGATGTCTCTAACAATTACTTAAAAATTTTTGGATGCAGGGCATTCGTACTATAAGAAAAATAGATTTTTGTATCAAAAAAGTTGATGCAAAAAGTTATAATATTATTACAAAAAAAATTTATAACAAAAATTTAGTTATTGCAATTTTATTGCAAAAAACTTAGTTGCAAAAGGTATTTATAGGAAATTTTAAAATTATTGCAAAATCTCAACATTTTTGCAACAAAGAAAACCATTTCAACAAAACAAAAATTGTTGAAAATGCAACCCAACAAAATTCAGATATCCTGAACTTCTTAATTTTTTGCAATAATTTTTTCATAATTTACAATAATTTTTTTTGTTGGTAAACTTTTGCAACAATATTTTGTGATGCTAAATGTAGTATTTTAATTATATTATTTTAAAAAATTTAAATTTAAATTCATCATTTGCAACAATATTTGCTATAATTTAGTAATTTTTTGCAACAATATTTTATGATGCTAAAAATAATATTTAAATTATAATAATTTTAGAATTAAAATTCAAAAATAAGATTTGCAATAAAAATAAATAATACAAATTATATGTATATTAAAATTCAAATATAAGATTTGCAACAAAAAAAATTAATGCAAATTATATACACACACATGCAAACTTGTAGACGTAATTAATAGAATACATTCTTTAATAAATATTTTGCATTTACATACATTTTCATTAGCAAGAATCTAAAATAAGTATAGAGCTCATTTCTCATGCTTTTCTTTACAAACAAAGTCAAAATATTTCTGTTCCAATGACTAATTACAAAATAAGACAACTTCCAACAAAAATTATGTCCTCTTTCATTAATAGTTTCTTTAATCATTTATCTCAATTTTCTTTACAAAATAACTAAGAAAGAATAAGTAGCAGAAGATAAACTTCTAGCAAAAAACTATGCCATCCTAAAGCATTAGATCAATGTTAATCATTTGCCTTGTTCTGCAACTTCAAAGGAATAAAAGTTGTCAAAATATATATAATATATAAATTTGAGGTTCAAGGTATGGTAGAATGATAGTTTTTAACTTTCTAACCTTTTGGAAAAGTGTAGTAGTCTTTCACAAATTTGTTGAAGTCAAGCTACAAAAAAAAATAAATATATTAAAAAGAACTCAAAACTATATATAGTAAGAATGAAAGCTATAAATCTAAGAATAGTAAGAATGAAGGTGAAATCATGAATGGCAAAAATCATGTTAACTATATTATTAAGATGAATTAGCAAAACATCAGTTGACTAACAATAACAAATGGACATACTTTTCCAATTGATCCTGAAAATGCATACAAAGCAAACTATGATAAAAAAGAATGAGCTTTGTTGCTCAGCAAGAAAACTCGAGAGGAGGAGGAGGGATAAATTAGATTTTTTTTAATTTTAAATAAATAATATATAATTTTTTAAACTAGTGAAGTATTGGTAAGTGTTGTATTCTAATGCAACTAAGTATGCTAAAATGTAAGAGCAATGAAAAGCAAAAGAGAAAGAACAATCCTAAACATCAAGAAATTTATAGTCACTATAAGAAACTAGACTATTAGCGATGGTAGTTTCCTTCCGCTGTTGCTAATAGCCCCATCATCACTAATACTATTGTAAAAGCCAATCTAAAAACTCATCGCTAATTACCACTATTAGTGACAGCAAAACAAGCCATCACTAATAAAGCTATTAGTGACAACTTTAAAGACAAAATAATTTTATTGCTAATTATTTTTTAATATTTAACTTAAATTTTTTGAAAAAAATTTAAAAAATATAAGCAATGGCATTTTCGTGACTAATGCCATGCTAATAATTATTAGCAACTAAAAATACTATCGCTAATGCCATCTTTATTTTTTTAAATTTTTAAATAAAATTAAAAAAATTATTTTAAAAAATATTAGCGATGATATTTTGATCTCTAATGTCGTCACTAATAGTTATTAGTGACGGTAGTTCACATTACTAATACCGACGAAAATAGTTAATTTTATTTTTTTAAAAAAATTAATAGTAATATTTTTAAAATCTATTTTAATTAATCACGATAAATTATGATTCCTAATACCTATTATAATTAAAATTCAAAGATAATATGATAATCAAAAATTAAAAATTAATTATAATATATTAAAAATAAAAATTATATAATCTTTTTTATAAGCAGTATCAAAAAAAAGTATAATATATAAAAAAAAATCAGGTTCGATCCTCATTATCGTCTACTCCAACAACTGATGAATGAGATCTGGATGTCCTAGCATCCTATAATGAAAAATAAAATAATATTAGTAAGTTTCGATATGGAGACATATCTTTCGATATGGAAGTATATTTTTCAATACACTTCTTCGATTCTTAAATAGATTATTCCTACATATTTCATTCGATGATACGGAGCTATAGATATCCTCGTCCTATCAATTGAATGGTTAGATTGAATTTTTAGCCTCTAGATTCTCTTTTCAGACTCAAAACCTAAATATATGAAGCTTCAAAAAATGAAAACTAAAAATAATTAAAAAAATTTAATAATATAATTATTTGATGTGATGGCTAAGATGGTGAGCCTAGCTGGTTGCAGAGCTGCAGATCTCGGAGAAGCTCCATTACTGTATTATAGATGACATCCAAGAGGCTCTAAGGTCGCTGGAGCTGTTACTGAATCTTATGATCCGACTCCTACTCACCCCCAGTGGTGCTAAGCCATCCCTCAAGGTCAAGGGGCTGAGAAGATGAGTCATCACCATACCTCTCAGCAACGTACGTCACATAATGCATCTACATAGTTCAAAAATATATTAGTTGTAATATAAAAATCAGATCCTGTAACAACTGGATCCTACTGTAAAAATCACATAATGCATCTATCACGACGTAGAATCTAAATAGTCATCAATTCTTCTAAACTAGTGTATAGCCTGCCATAACTATAGTTGGTCTGATGGATGATCTAGCTGTCATATCTATAATAACTAAATAATAAAATTAAATTAATTAAAACATACATATAAGAATTTTTACAATTCTAGTGAAAAGTTTTGGTATTAATTTCTTATTAGTCTGTTGGCCATAGCATATGTACCAACCAAGCCGCCTGTGTGCATGATCAGATCCTACTGGATGGCCCAATTCTGCTGGATCCTTTGCTACCTACCAGAATACTCTTCGTTACTCCACTAGTCGTAGAAGGCCTACCATATGTCCGCCCGCATCTAGTGAAGGATCTTTAGTCCGATGGTGACTGAAAATCGAAATGCTAGATGGCGAACTACCGAGGCTATAGAGGCCATCTCGAAGACTTCGTGTGGCCACCTCCTCGAAGGTCTGATGGCTAGCCTCCTCATCCTAGAGAGTCTTGAATCCATAGTACTCCTGCAAGATAGAAGCAATCATGTATTTATATATAATTAAAATATCAATATATCAAAAATTTAAAGATTTACTAGAAATATCTCTTAGACTGCATC
This sequence comes from Cocos nucifera, assembly GCA_006176705.1. Lineage (NCBI taxonomy): Eukaryota > Viridiplantae > Streptophyta > Magnoliopsida > Arecales > Arecaceae > Cocos > Cocos nucifera. Next base: position 1,213,767 of record QRFJ01000102.1, on the reverse strand, counting down.
ATGAGCTTCTGATGGCTAGCTGAAAACTCGTTCACCGACCCCAGCATCAAGCGTTGGATGATGCCGCTAACTATATGAGATACTCTAGACTCTCTAAACGTGCTGCAAAATTGATTTTAAAAAATAAATATTAACTCTAGAATTGTTAAATTCTAAATATATTAATTGATGTTATAGTACTTATGAGTGGCTCTGAACATGAATGAGCTGTCTATCCTCCGACCAAATTAGAGGTACCATGAGCTGGGCGAGTCCTCGACCATAATTTTGTGCATGTGAACCGATTGCTACTGCATGTGATTGTATGGTCACTAGTGACCTCCTATCATCTGAACCTAAGCATAAAATATCTAATATAAAGAATGTTATATTAGTTAGCAAAGGATAAAATAATAATATTTAAAGTATTAGAGTTTAATTATCATTCGGTATGAGATATGTAGAATCATGCAAACTAGCCGTATGATTGCTCTCTCCTCGAGAGCTCTGTCCTTGGTTGGAATGGCTCAACCTTTAGAAAACATGATGTATAATCTTTGAAAATAAATATAAAAACCAAAGCAAGCAAATGATCTAAAAATTGATTTAAATAAAATATCTATCAAAATATGACAAGATGATTAAAGTTTAACTCACGTATAACAAAGATTGTTAATTAGCATCTATAATATATTCACAGAAAAATAATTATCATCTAGCAATACATGATAATTTATTGGTCTGTTGGTCTCCTGATTTAGATATTGTCTAATTCTCATCCAACAGTATATGATAATCTCAGTATCAGAAAATGTAAAGAAGGCTCAGGTCTACCATTAAAAAATAAGGCATTGCAAGTTCCTTTGCACCTTTAACCATGAGGTGGCTACAAATGGTTGTCTATGATGTAATAAACCATCCAAGCTTGCCCTGCTTTACAAGTTCCTTTGCATCTTTAACCATGAGATGACTACAAGCAATTGACTATAATGTAATAGACCATTCAAGCTTGACCATACAACAACAAGAATAGAATGCATCACCTCCATTTAGGTACATCTCGCACAGGCAATCAGCATAGCCTCTTCGAGCTCCCAACCACCTCCTCGAGATGCAAACTAGAAGTATAAATTTTATTAAAAAATAAAATAATAACTTAAAAATAAAATTCATGTGCTCCCACTGTCTAGTCATCTGGCAAACTCTAAGTCCGAAAGCTTACATTCGGAGGCTCGGAGAGGTGGGAGGTGATCGAAAGCTCAACGGCCAGGAGAAAGAGAGGGGGTGGTGGAGGGACCGAAGGACAGAGGAGAGGGACGTGGCGAGCCAGAATTTTTGAAAGACGGAAGGTCAAAAAATTGCATCTGGAGGCTCAGGGAGGCAAGAGATGACCAAAGGCTCAAGGAGGCAGGCCAAATGCAGCCAGGAGAAGGCAGCCGGAGAAGAGAGGGGGTGGCAGGGGGGCTGAAGGGTGGGGTAGAGGGGGGTGGCGGGCCGAAGTTTTGGGAAGGTGGGAGGTCGGAGCTTGCATCCGAAAGCTCGAAAAGGCAGTCAGGGGCTCAGGGAGCGGGCCGAGTGCAGCTGGGGGAAGGGGGCTGGGGTTGAGGTGGTGGCAGAGGGACCAAAGGATGGGAGAGGAGCATGGCGGGCCAGAATTTTGAAAAGATAGGAGGTCGAGAGCTTATGGTCGGAGGCTCAAGGAGGCAGGTCGGGTGCAATCGAAGGAAGATGGTCGGAAGCTTGAGGAGGTGGAAGATAGTCAAAGGCTCGAGAAGGCGGGCTAGGTGCAGCCAGGAAGAGACAGTCGGGGGGATGCAGCCATGGGGATATTACCGATCGAGAGAGAAAGGGGGTGGCAGGAGGATTGAAGGGCGGGGGAGAGGGCGGTGGTGATGAGGGAATAAAAATATGGAGGGTGGAAAAATGAGGATGCGGTGGACGATGAGGTGAAAAAAAATGAGAGGGCAATGGGCGATGGTGTGGAGAAAAACGAGGGCACATGGTGAGGTGGCAAAAAACAACGATGAAAAAATTATTAATAACAGCACCTCTCGTCGCCAATAATATTTTTCCATCATTAATATATAAATATTATTAAAGACAACAAAACACCATCAGTAATAAGCACTCCCTCGCTAATATTTATATTTTTAAAATAATATTTTTTAAAATTATTAGCGAAGATAAGTTTACCATCGCTAATAATAATTTTTTAATATTAAAATTTTTTTCTCCTAGATCATTTTTTGGATGGTTAAAAATTAATATTAGATTTTAATAAATTTTTGGACTTAATTAATTTATGGATCAAGTCCTAACTAATTTAAATTAGATTTAATTTAAATAGGCTTAACTTAATTTGAGGCTAATTGAGTTTTACAATTTAAGTAGGACTTGGATTCAATATCTAATTAAATTAGGTTTGACAAGATTTCAAATTGAATTTGAATCAGGTTTGAATTGGATTCGATTCGAATCCAAATTAAAAATTATTTTCTTCTAATTAATTTAAATCAGATTAAATTTAATTAAGCTTGACTTAATTTGAAGGTTATTGGATTTTATTATCCAAGTAAGACTTGCATTCAAAGTCTAATTGAATTAGGATCGATAGATTTTTGAATTAGATTTGAATCAAATTTGAATCAGATTCGAATCGAACCCAAATTAAAAATTATTTTTTTATAATTAATTTAAATCAGATTAAATCTAATTAGACTTAACTTAATTTGAACAAATTAAATTTTATAATCTAATTAAGACTTAGATTCAAAGTTTAACTAAATTAGGTTTGATAGGATTTCGAATAGAATTCAAATCAAGTTCCAATTAGATTAAAATCGAATCTAAATTAAAAATTATTTTCTCCTTATTGATTTAAATCAGATCAAATTTAATTAGATCTGACTTAATTTGAAGGTAATTGAATTTTACTATCCAAGTACGATCGGGATTAAAAGTCTAATTGAATTAGGATTGACATGATTTTAAATTGGATTCGAATCGAATTTAAATTAAATCTAAATTGAACTCAAATTAAAATTTAATTGATTTTAATTAATTTAAATCAAATTTAATTTAATTAATATTGACTTAATTTAAGGATAATTGGATTTTATAATTCATGTAGGGCTTGGATTCAAAGTCTAATTGAATTAGATTTAATAGGATTTCAAATGGGATTTGAATTGGGTTCAAATTGGATTCAAATGTAATTATAGATCAAGTCTTAATTAATTTAAGTTAGATTTAATTTAAGTAGGCTTGGCTTAATTTGAGACTAATTGAATATTATAATCCAAGTAGAACTTGGATTTAATGTCTAATTAAATTCAGTTTGACAGGATTTCGAATTGGATTCAAATTGAATCCAAATTAAAAATTATTATTTTTAATTAATTTATATCAGATTAAATTTAATTAAGCTTGGCTTAATTTAGAGGTAATTAGATTTTGCTATTCAAGTAGGACTTGGATTAAAAATCTAATTGAATTAGGATTAACAGGATTTTAAATTGAATTCAACTCGAATTCGAATTAGATTTGAATTGAACACAAATTAAAAATTAATTTCTCCTAATTAATTTAAATCAAATTTAATTTAATTAATCTTAACTTAATTTAAGACTAATAGAATTTTATAATTTAAATAAGACTAGAATTCAAAATCTAATTAAATTAGGTTTGGTAGAATTTTGAATTAGATTCGAATCGGATTCGAATTGGATTCGAATCGAAGTTGGGATGTGACCTGGATTATTAGCAACGACAAATTTCCATCGCCAATTCCATCATCAATAATATTTTTAAATATTTTTTTCTAATTTATTATTGAGATTTTTTTAAAAAAAATTATTAATGATGGAAGAAATTTCATCACTAATAAGTAAAATCACCATTGCTAATAATATTTTATATTTAAATATAATAAAAAAATTAAAAATTTAAATAATTTTAGCGATGGCTTGGACCATCACTAATAATGATAATGCCATCACTAATAGTTCATTATTAGTGACGGTAGTTTTTACATTGCTAATAATTCAAATTTTTCATCGCCAATAATTTTTTAATATTTAAATATTTTTAAAAAAATTTTACACTTGGTGATGTCATTTTTCATTGCTAATAATTAAGTTTCCATCACTAACAATATTAATGGTAGCATTTTTTTTCCATTAGTATTGTGATGGCAAAAAGTTATTGGTGATAGAAGCTTTTGTCATCGCTAATACCATCGTTAATATTTAATTTTTTTGTAGTGAGTAGTTCGATGCCCCTTGCACCTACGTCTACTTTTCAAAATTCACTTAAAAATATTTATTATAATCTATCCAAGATTGCTGTCAGATAGTTTTTTTGGACTCACTATCCAAAAATCTAATTGATTTTATGATGGATAACCAACCACAACTAATCTCTAAGCCAATCCTTGGCTTGTAATCTAATTTTCAGGCTTGGATAGGCCTTTTCTCTAGCTTTGAAATCCCATTGAAGCCAGTTATAATAAACACAAAAGTAGAACAAGAAATGATAACACAAAGCTCCTTTAATGAGCAAAAATATCGATGAAGCTTTTGAATCTTCTTTAATGAAAGTTTTTAAATAAATGAATTTGTCTTCTTGCTCGAGAGAATCTCTTTAATTGATATTTCAAGGAGTTGAAAATGAAATTCTCTCCTTTTAGTGCATTTTCAAACTTCTTCACTTGATTTTTGATTTCTCTCAATGATTGATGTATCAAGTATTGTCTCCTACGAGCTTTATAGGTCTTTTCTAATATTTGGTAGCCTGGAGAGAGGTTTTAGACCATTGAAAGTCAAAATATAGCCGTTAGAAAGTGGACTATATAGTTTTGAACATTCTGCAGAAACTAGCCGCCAGAACTCGAGTTAACATGGCGATGCCCTTGAGTCGACTCAACCATCCTATGAGTCTGCCCTTGAACTTTTGTCCCAAAAATTGGTCTTTCTATATTTTTCTGAGACCTTGACTCAACCAACTCGAGTTGACTTGAGCCTACTGCTCGATCGAAATATTTTTATTTTAAAAAATCTTTTTTTCTACCATTGTTCATTCGAGTCGACTCACGCTCAATCATGAGTCGACTCGAGAGCATATCGGTCGAAAGTTCTGCATGCCAAATTATTTTTTGTTCTTGTTTCAGCTCGAGTCAAATAGGGACTTCCTTAAGTCGACTCGACTGCTTTCACTGCTAAATTTTTGTGATGTTTATCAATTGAATTGCTCCTCAATTTTGATCTTAGAATACCCTTCTTTAGCCTTCTTTCGAATGTGTGTCATACTCCAAAAGCTTCCAATTTCTTCTTATTTATTCTTAATTGCACTTTTCAAGATTTCTCTTTTGATACTCTATAATTCATTCTAAAATATGATCTTAGAGAATTCATTAGTTCAAACATATACTCAAATATTTTGTTACTCATCAAAATCAATCTTTGATGTTAACAATCTTTCCTTTTTTGATGATAACAAAACTTTGAGTATATGAAAAAATGCATATGACACGGGTGTATCAGTGTTAGTTTCAATACATAAACTCAATTTAATAAGGATGAAAATTCTTCATAGATTTATACTTTGCTCCCCTTTAGTTTATGCTCATATCTTTAGTGAATTTCTTCAATTCAGATTTCAAATCACTACATGCCATCACTTGAGTGGTTGATGCATCTTTCAGGCAAATCAAAGTTTCAATGTTTACAATTATTGGTGCAGAATCTGATTGACGTCGGATCGAACTGGAGCCGAGAAAGACGAGGTCGCCGTCGATGACCTGCAAAATAAAGTTTCGTCCGAAGTCGGTGATGGTAATAGCTCCAGCAGGACTCTCCGACAATCAAATCAGCTCTTCTGGCCAATAAAAATGGAGTGCTCAGAAAAGAATTCAGCAGAGTTTTGAAAAGAAGAAGAGACCTTAGAAAAAATATATCTGAAGGATTTTTTTTTATAGATGGAGCCTGTAGCAGATTGATAGTGACAACCATAGCCACCTGATAGCGGACCGCTTAAAGCTGCGTGGAATCTATCACGAAGGGTGGCACCATCTGTAGTGCTGCCTATAGTAGATTGATAGTGATAGCTGTAGCCATCTGATAGCGGACCGCTCAGAGCCATGTGGAGTCTGTCATGGAGGGTGGCTCCATCTGTAGCAGACTGATAGTGACAGTCGTAACCATCCAATAGTGGACTGCTCGGAGCCACGTGGAGTTTGTTATGGAAAGAAGTATTCATTATCGTGATGTGGCCGTTCGTTGAGATTTAATAGTCAAAGTTTGAAGAAAGCAGACATTGATTGGTGAAGAGCTTTGACATATATCAATTCTAGAGGAGTTCAGACTCCTAAGTGAAATACGGCTAGAAAAAATCATCCAGAAGGAATGCTAGCTGAAATCTGAAAGTAATCCACTGAAAGAATCTGATTGAAGGAGAAGTTCAGAAGGAGTTCAACTCTCGGAGAAATTTGATTAAAGGAGAAGTCTGAAAGAAATTCGGCTCCTGAAGAAATTCGACCGAAGAAAAAATCCGAAAGAAGTTCGACTCCTGGAGAAACTTGACTGAAGAAGAAGTCCAAAAGAAGTTCGGCTTCTAAAAAAACTTGACTAAAGGAGAAGTCTGGAAGAAGTTCAACTCCTGGAGGAATTTGACTGAAAAAAAAAGTTCGAAAGAAGTTCGGCTCCTGTAGAAATCCGACTGAAGGAGAAATTCGAAAGAAGTTTGGCTCCTGAAGAAATTTGACTGAAGGAGAAGTCTGAGAGAAGTTCGACCCCTGAAGGAATTTAACTGAAGGAGAAGTCCGAAAGAAATTCGACTTTCGGAGAGGGACTTGACTGAAGAAAAAATTCGGAAGGAGTTTGACTCATGTAGAAATTCGACTGAAGAAAAAATTCGGAAGAAGTTCGACTCCTGAAAAACTTTGATTGAAGGAGAAGTCTAAGAGAAGTTCGATCCCTGAAGAAATTCGACTGAAGGAGAAGTCCGAAAGAAGTTTGGCTCCTAAAAAAATCTGACTGAAAGAGAAGTTCGGAAGGAGTTCAGCTCCTAGAGGAACTTGACTAAAAGAAAAATCTGAAAGAAGTTCGACTTCCGTAGAAATCCGATTGAAGGAGAAGTCTGAAAAAAGTTCAGCTCCTGAAGGAATTTGACTGAAGGAGAAGTCTAGGAGAAGTTCAGCCATTGGAGGAGTTCGACTACTGAAAGAGTTCGGCTGGGGTTCGACCGTTAGAGGAGTTTCACTGGGATTCGACCGCTAGAGGAAGAATTTCTGATCGAAGCTCTTCCATAATTGTCAGTTATATTAAGCTAAGCATTAGACTGAATTTCGACGGAAGTGAGGTTTATCTCCAATAATAGTTCTCCCACTTTTGAGTTCGAAATTCGAAGGAAGGAAGTACAAAAAAGATGACCACCGAAGTCCTTTTTCGGGCTCCACATCCGCTGAGATTGAAGCTCGAGAGTGATCTCATCTCCAACCGAGGTTGAAGGAGATCTTATCTTCTGTTGACGTTGAAGCTAAAGCTCAGAAAAGATCTTATCTCCAGTCGAGATTGAAGGAGATCTTATCTCCTATTGAAGTTGATGTTGAAACTCGGGGAAGATCTTATCTCCAACCGAGGTTGAAGGAGATCTTCTCCTGTTAATATTGAAGCTCGGAGATCTTATCTCCAGCCGAGATTGAAGGAGATCTTATCTCCTGTTGACGTTGAAGCTAAAGCTGGAGGAAGATCTTATCTCCAATCGAGGTTGAAGGAGATCTTATCTCCTGTTGAAGTTGACGTTGAAGCTTGAGGAAGATCTTATCTCTAGCCGAGATTGACGTTGAAGTTGAAGCTCGGGGAAGATCTTATCTGCAGTCAAGGTTGAAGGAGATCTTATCTTTTGTTGAAGTTGACATTGAAGCTCGGAAGAGATCTTATCTTCGACCAAGGTTGAAGGAGGTCTTATCTCCTGTTGAAGTTGATGTTGAAGCTCAAAGAAGATATTATCTCCAACCGAGATTGAAAGAGATCTTATCTCCTGTTGACGTTGAAGCTAAAGCTCGGAAGAGATCTTATCTCCAGTCGAGCTTGAAGTTGAAGCTCGGGGGAGATCTTATTTGCAGCCGAGGTTGAAGAAGATCTTATCTCCTATTGAAGTTGACATTAAAAGCTCGGAGGAGATCTTATCTTCGACCGAGGTTGAAGAAGATCTTATCTTCTGTTGAAGTTAACGTTAAAGCTCGGGGAAGATCTTATCTCCAGTTGAGGTTGAAGGAGATCTTATCTTCTGTTGACATTGAAGCTGAAGCTCGAAGGAGATCTTATCTCCAGTCAAGGTTGAAGAAGATCTTATCTCCTATTGAAGTTGACATTGAAGCTCAAAAAAGATCTTATCTCTAACTGAGGTTGACGTTGAAGTTAAAGCTCGAAAGAGAATTCTGATCCTAGATTTTCGCGCTTGCTGCTTGTTGCGGATGCCGAGCTCGTTGTGAACGTCGGACTTATTGTGGATGTCAAACTATGATCTCTCTTGCAAATCAGGATTAGGTTCTGCCTTTCGCATTTGACGTAGTCAGATTATCGTGGGAAAGCACGTGTAAGAATTCTCCACCGAGCTTCTTGCTTCTCCACATCTTTGGTCTACGGGGTTCCGACCTTTGCTCATGCTAGGATGAGATTCTTCTCCTATTTCTAACAGACTGTAGGGGCATATTTAGGGTTGCTGTCGAGGCTTTTTCTCTCACCTCGTCTAGAATGAATGAGGCCTTCAATTTTGCTCACGTTAGGATGAGGTTCTCCTCCTATTCCTAACGGACCATGGGGGTACATAAGAATCATTGTCAGGACTTCTTTTTTCCATCTCGTCTAAAATGAACGAGGTCTTCGACTTTGCTCACGTTAGGACGAGGTTCTTCTTCTGTTCCTAATGGACTATGGAGGCACATAAGGACTGTTGTTCTCAGGATCTCTCCCCCCATCTCGTCTAAAATAAATAAAATTTTCGACTTTACTCACATTAAGACGAGGTTCTTCTCCTGCTCCTAACGGACTGTGGAAAGCACATTAGGACCGTTGTCAGGGCCTCTCCCCCCATCTCGTCTAAAATGAACGAGGTCTTCAACTTTGCTCACGTTAGGATGAGGTTCTCCTCCTATTCCTAACGAACTATGGGGGCACATAAGGACCATTGTCAGAGCCTCTCTCCTATCTCGTCTAAAATAAATGAGGTCTTCCACTTTGCTCACGTTAGGACAAGATTCTCCTTCCATTCCTAATGGACTGTGGGGGCACATAAGGACTGTTGTCAAAGCCTCTCCTTCCATCTCATCTAAAATGAACAAGATCTTCGACTTTGCTCACGTTAGGATGAGGTTCTCCTCATGTTTCTAATGGGCAGTGAGGGGCACATAAGGGTCGTTGTCAGAACCTCTCCCCCATCTCATCTAAAATGAACAAGATCTTCGACTTTGCTCACGTTAGGATGAGGTTCTCCTCCTATTCCTAATGGACTATGGGGGTACATAAGAGCCGTTGTTAGGACCTTTCCCTCCATCTCGTCTAAAATGAACGAGAGCTTTGACTTTGCTCATGTTAGAACGAGGTTCTCCTCCTATTTCTAACGAGCTGTAGGGGCGCATAAGGGCCATTGTCAAGGTCTCTCCCCTCATCTCGTCTAAAATGAACGAGGTCTTCGACCTTGCTCACGTTAGGACAAGATTCTCCTCATATTCTTAACATGGCCATTATTGATTGCTTCTTCCATGTCATCACATAGTTTTTGCACCAAGAAACAATAATGTTGAAATGAAAGAGTTTTATTGAAGAAAAATTACTGCCAGTACGTTCTAAGATTTTTTGAATTCCAAGGTCGAGAGAGCGTTGTTCCTCCGAGCTTCTTCAGGCGATAAGTTCCAGGCCGAACGACCTCCTCTATTTCATACGGGCTTTCCCAATTTGGAGCAAGCTTTTTCTGACTTTGAGGTTGAGAAATGGCGGCTCGTCGAAACACTAAGTCCCCTAAAGATATTGTTGATGATGTCGAAAGGCAGTCGATCTTCTTGTTGTTCCTCCCACATTGATGGTTCTGACTGTAAAAGCATCCTTGACTGATCTTCTCTTGCTTCAGACCGACGTCTGAGGAATTGACCCAACCGATCTCTTCTGATGAGCTCCTCGATCTCGTCTATCAGTTGAAGAAAAAATCTAATTTTTTGGAATAGATTCATTCAGATCTGATTGAATCAAAAGAGATATTTCAAAAATTTCTTTCTTAAATTTAGATCAGATCTTGTAGCGGATAATCAGTTTACCTTATGATATTCTGATGTCTCTCTGAGGTTTTGGATCTAGCCACGCAAGTGCCTGACCTCTATCGATATCTACTCGGATAGGATCTGGAGATCTTCTCCTTCTTTATCACTTCTCCAAATATCATATCTGGATCCGATGCACCATGCACCTTCAGGTGGTCGACCGGATTGATGGTTCCATCGTAACTCTCAAACTGTGAAAGCTTGAAGTTCGACGGGATTGATTCCTACATAACCTTCTGAGAAAAAGGAGGGTCAATGCAAATATCATTATCGTGTGAGGAGGGAGTATGAATGAGTTCTTTGATTCGTGAGCTCATTTCTAGGAGTCTTTGATCCAAAAAATCTTCACGATCATTGATCTCCAAGATTTTCTAGTGGAACGGGTGTGAAGCTTCCCTCTGGATCGAGTCATGGTCTGAGCAAGGGCCCTCCATCCTCTGCTTCTCCTTTTCGGAGATCAGAGGTCGGATAGCCCAAGTCGACCATCCCCAAATCGGACCACGGAGCTCCGAAGAAGCCTGCTCCAATCGAATCGATGTCGGAACCTATCGATGTATGGCCTGCACTACCTCCGTGAGATCGTGAACCTGCTGGACCAGCAGATTAAATTGCTCCGCATCCACCATGGCTGCAGGCGGAGCTAGAGTTGTCGGGACTAAAGCAGGAGTAGATAGGTCTGGACGGGATCTAACTGCAGAGGTCGTTGATCACCGGATCGAAGCTTTCTTAGGAGGCATTTTTTCTCGAAAAAGAACTCTAGAGAGGAAGAAAAAAGATCGCTGTTGAGCACTCCTTTAAGAATAAAAAAATCTCAAAAATAGAAAGTCCTTCCTCTAGCGCCAATCCTGTTGGTGCAGAATTTGATTGACGTCAAATCGAGCTGGAGCCGAGGAAGACAAGGTCACTGTTGGTGATCTGCAAAATAAAGTTCCATCTAAAGTCGATGGTGGTGGCTCCAGCAGAATCCTCCGACGATCAAGTCAGCTTTTCTAGTCAACAGAAATAAAGTACTCAGAAAAGAATTCAGTAGAGTTTCAAAAAGAAGAAGAGAACTTAGAGAAAATATATCTGAAGAATTTCTTTTTATAGACGGAGCTTGTAGCAGATTGATAGTGACAGCCATAGCCATCTGATAGTGGGCCGCTCGAATCGCATGAAATCTATCATGGAGAGAGGCACCATCTGTAGCAGACTGATAATGATAGCTGTAGCCATCTGATAGTGGATCGCTCGGGACCATGTAGAGTCTATCACGGAGGGAGGCTCCACCTGTAGCAGACTAATAATGACAGTCGTAATCGTCTGGTAGTGGATTACTCGAAGCCACGTAGAGTTTGTTATGGAGAGACGTGTTCGTTGTTGTGATGTAGCCGTTCATTGAGATTTAATAGTCGAAGTTCGGAGATAGCAGGCATTAGTTGGTGAAAAGCTTTGACATATATCAATTTCCAAAAAATTCGGACTCCTAAGTAGAATACGGTTAGAGAGGATTATTCGAAAGCAATGCTAGCTGAAATCTGAAAATAATCCACTAGGAGTATCCGATTAAAGAAGAAGTTCAGAAGAAGTTCGACTCCCGAAGAAATTTGACTGAAGAAGAAATCTAGAAGGAGTTCAACTTCTGAAGAAATTTGACTGAAGGAGAAGTCTGAAAGGAGTTCAGCTCCTGAAAAAATCTAACTGAAGGAGAAGTCTAGAAGGAGTTCGACTCCTGGAGGAACTTAACCGAAGGAAAAGTTCGAAAGGAGTTTGACTCTTGGAGAAATTTGACTGAAAGAGAAGTCTGGAGGAAGTTCGGCTCTTGAAAGAATTTGACTGAAGAAAAAGTTTGGAAGAAGTTCAGCTCCTGTAGAAATCCGACTGAAGGAGAAATTCGGAAGAAATTCGACTTCTGGAGGAATTTAACTAAAGGAGAAGTCTGAGAGGAGTTCGACCCCTGAAGGAATTCGATTGAAGGAGAAGTCCGAAAGAAGTTTGATTTCTAGAGGAACTTGACTGAAGAAAAAATTTAGGAGTTCGGCTTCTGTAGAAATTCAACTAAAGAAGAAATCCGAAAGGAATTCGGCTCCTGAAGAAATTTGATTGAAGAAGAAGTCTGGAAAGAGTTTGGCTCCCGAAGAAATTGACTGAAGGAGAAATCTGAAAGAAATTTGGCTCCTAAAGAAATTCGAATGAAGGAGAAATTCGGAAGGAGTTCGACTCCTGGAAGGACTTGACTGAAGGAGAAATTCGAAAGAAGTTCGGTTACTATAGAAATTCGATTGAAGAAGAAGTTCGGAAGGAGTTCAGCTCCTAGAGAAATTTGACTGAAGAAGTCTGAGAGAAGTTTGACCGTTGGAGGAGTTTGGCTGCTGAAAGAGTTCAGTTGGGGTTCGACCGCTGGAGGAGTTCGGCTAGGATTCGACCGCTGAAAAAAGAATTTTCGATCGAAGCTCTTCTATGATTGCCAGTTACATTAGGCTAAGCATCAGACTGAACTTCGACGAGAGTGAAGTTTATCCCCAACAATAATATATATAGTCTTTACTTATCTTGGGAGATGAAATATTCCATTGAATTGCATACTACGCATGCACAAAGCACATATTCAACACATAAGAGATGTATCAAGGCAAAGGCTTATGTCAAAATTCATAATACTTTCTTTCTTTTACATTTATCTTCAAAATTCACAATGCTTTATGTTCTTTAACATTACCTTCTTTTGTATTTATATTCGATGCTCATATGCATATAGATAATGCTCATATTCATACATCTATCTCCCACTTTTTATCATCAGTCAAAATAGTAATGTACAGATAAATAGAACACATGATCAAATCAAGATCATATAAAGATAAGTGATAGCAGTTTTGCATTGCATTCACAAAATGAATGTATTAAACCAATGTTGATCATAACACACCAATATACAATGATATAACATGTCCATATAAGACCAATACAAGTATAAGCTTAGAGAACAACTAATATAAAGATAAGTTCAAATACATAATCATAATCCTAATACATTACATGACTACATATCAGTCTCCTACTATACTACTCATCATCTAAAGGTATCTCTAACATCTCGGATGATGAGGCTCTAGAAGATGATGATCTAACTCTCCAACTCTTGGTCTTGGCCGATGGACCAACCATCTGTAAAGGAGGAAGCCCCACATCAGCATAAGTGTAGACTTTGAGTGGTGTTTTACTCTCACCAGTAGATAGCTAGGTAGACTGAACAAGAGGCTAGAGCTGTGTCGAAGGCTAAAACTGAGGCTGAGGAGGTGGAGGATGAGGCATGGCAGCTCTGACGGCTGCATCTCTGCTGCTATTACTGGTATTGTACTTAGAGCAAGTCTCTCAATCTTTTCAATCAGGCTTCTCATGGCTCCAAGTACAGATATAATCCCCTACTGCTATATCTGAACAAGCCCACTAATAGTTGTAAGCATCTTAGTCCTCCCAAACTCAACTCTCCTTTTCAGTCGAGCAATCTCCTCAATAATACTAGAAAAATCAATAGGCACATTAGGCCTCAACTCCTACTTTAAGATAGTGAGCCTCTCTGATATGGATCTCATCTCTATCTGGATGCTCTCTATCTTATCAGATAGTGCTTGTATTTCTCCACTAACTCTAGCAGAAATCAAATCAGCCAATCTCTTTAGAGATGCGAAGTCAGTAACTACTAGCTGAGAAATAGTGCCTATAGTAGGTGGAGCTTAAGGTGTGACTAGTGAACTGGGATCTGGGACAGCTCTAGATGGGGAATGAAAAGCAAGTGCAACTCTAAAAGCAATAAGAGTAGAAGGCTCCCCTAACTTCTCTACTCTGGGTTCTCTCCTCTCTTGACTAGATATATTTTTCACCCATCTTCCGACTTCCATATTATACTGCATTCTAGTCAAGGCCTTCATATCATATGCATCAAAGTGAGATAGCCTTTTGAAATTCTCATTTTTTAGTGAAACTCCATCTATCTAAAATACTCAGGTCAGTGCCATCCCATAAGGCAAACACACCTTCTTACGTGCTGCTGCCTCCCTAATTTGGTGTATCATAATCCCAAGCAGGTTAAGAGAAATACACTAAATAATGTGATACATCATACACAGTTCTCTTTTCGATACAAAATTATGTCTACCCAACTTAGGAATGAAAATCCCTCCTATGATGTGGTGCAGTACTCTCATCTCTATTGAAAGGGTGGGAGCTAAGATGTCTCCAACTATATCTTCTCTCCCAATAACTACTCTTAGTCTAGTCTTTTTATCAGGCAACCTTTTAGGTACAATTTCATCCCTAGGAAGGCCAAATATGTGAGCTAAACTCTCCTCTAAAATTTCAAATTATGTACCCTTCATTGTTGTCATAATATCAATGGATCCCCTTCTCAAATTTTCATAAAACTCTTAAACTAGTTTAGGGTACACTGGGATGTTCATGCAACAAAAATTTTTCCATCCCATTATTTCAATTCATGGCCATATAGAGAAGTTGTATCTTTCAAAGAAACCAAAATCTATTCTTCTGCTTATAGCTATGGCTATAGTGGCCATTCTTCCTAAGGAAGAGAGCTATAGAGGAGGAAAAGCCGATATACCTTGATCCTCAACCAGATTTGGTTCACTTTGGATGGCTTGCTCTTACACCTACGTGAAAGATACATGGATAAAGACATAAAAAATGTGGGGATACGCCTACACCCATGTTAGTACACACATTTGGTTAAACGTGGGTATGCCGACATGGGTGTAGCTTATACTCATGTTATTTCTTTTCGTGTGTGTATCTCCTGTTTTACCTACATAATATCTAACATAGGTGAGAGTTTATACGTGGGTATAAACCTGATGTACATCCTTCTTTATTAAACGTGGGTAACTAAATAGATACGAATCAGAATTCATGAGAGTTACCAAAGCGTGGGTATACATGAACCTCTACCATCAATAATAAAATATTGGTATATAATTAACTTTTAGACATTAATATCCTATCCAATTTCAAAACGTGGATCACCTGTAATAATAAATAAAAATAGAAATGATGCATTGTAACTTATTTAAGCATCCTATACCATGGAATAATATATGAAGACTAGTAAAGAGATGAAACAACTACAAATATAATATATAATCTTTACCATCATATTAAAGAGAATTGAACATACGTAGTGGTGGTCTCAAAAAAATTGTCTCAACAACCTTTTTAGTTTCATCAAAATTCAAAGAACAAAGCCATACACCATCAAATTTTTGAATATAAAAGAAAATAGATACTAGACTCAAAACATTAAATAAATAAGTTTCAGATGATTTTTTGTACTTTATACATAAGTTCTAAGCTCACTTTTGCTATACCAAAAAAAGAATAAAGTAAACTTGAATTGATAACACCAAATAGTTAACTTTGTAAAATGAGTTCATCAACCTTTAAAGCCATCAGCAAGATAATCTCTATCTTTTCTTGACACCATCCATCATATCCCTAGCCTGAATCTATATATATATATATATATATATATATATATATATATATATATAGAGAGAGAGAGAGAGAGAGCTTAAGTCACTATTAAAAATATATGTTTATAGATACATACATAATCTTTCCACCAAATAATATGAGTGTCCACAGCATGTTTCAAAATGCATATTGTAGAACCACCAAGTCTTGTGCTCTTACCATGTATCATATACAGTGGATGGGTAAAAATAAAGATAGAGTTGATTATATAGAAATTTAAGAGAGGAATTTTTATACAAATACAAATTCTCAAGTACCGACCTGGAGATAATAAATCATTCTATACATTTCCATCATGGTTCTTCGAAGCCTATGCATAACCACCTTTGCTCTTATTAGGTGGAAATGCAACCATGTCATCATAGACAGCATTCATACATATTAAATACTAAAATATTTGAATGTGCCAATAATGCTAAGCAGTTGGAGACAACTCACAAGATTTTTACAACCTCCAATCTGGATTTTTGGCATGTCCTTAAACCTGCAGGGTGGCATTAAATATGTAACAAAAATAGTAAGAAGGGCTAATTACTATAGATTTAGAAGATCATAATAAATTTCAATGCAGCTGTAGGGTGCAGGATTTCATAACATATCAAGAGATAATATGATTCATACCTTTCATCATATTTCCTTCAAATTAATATTTTGGTGCTAAGACAAAATAACAAATTCTTTTGGCAAATAGTAGCCATTGAAGCCTTGGATAAGACAAGATCTCTGAATGGTGGTGTCTGCATGAGGACAAGATCTCTGAATGGGACTTCTAGTTTTCGGGCCCTTGAAAGGTTGGTCTGAAATAGCCGGCAATTTTGTAGATTCAGAGTCTGCCTCGCTATATATTTGTAACTATTAGATAGATAATATGGCAAGCTGTCAAACCTATAGGATGCATGTAAAAGGTGAAATGACACAAGTGATTCAGATTTCCATTCAGAAAAACATAAAAAGACGGGTTGCAGGAAAACAATGCTGCCCTATTCTTGGCATATATGAAAGACATTCTCATGATTAACTAAAAGAAATAGGTGGTTTGATGGATCATGAAAGTTAGTATCATCCCATTCGGCATTCGAATCATTTAGATCTCAACCCATGCTGTTTATATAGTTTATATGTAAGCACTTGCACACCCTTATTGGTGAATTAGAAATGTAGCTTAAAGCCTATAACAATCATTTGAACATGTTTCATAAAGAATAACTGACATCAGTTATTGAATTCAACTTCTATTATATGACAGAAGTTTTCAAATTTGAATAACTAATCACATGAAAAAGTAGAGAATGCATGCTTAAGATGGAGCCTCTAGTGTTGGGTGCTTTGAGATCCCTTAGCAAGCATGTCAAAACGCCCAAGGATGACTTTCATTGGCTCAAATATGTATCAACATTAAAGGCTACTGCAGGGCCCAACATTGGTCTGATAACATCAGGTAGTTAATACTCCACAAAAGAATGGAGGATTACCTGATGACCTACTCTGATAAACAAACATAAAAAGAGCTGACCAACCAGAGCAGTCGGTTGCCTGAAGCTTCCAACCAACCATATAAAATTAGGTAATACCAGACTTGTATACTGGGCATGATGTCTTTCTTCTTAGCCATGGTCAATGCACTGCATTTTGAAACATTTATCATTTATAAAACAACATTTTTTTTGATAAAGAAGATTTCTATAACAATATGAAGAAAGCCCATAAACTTTTGTGGAATTTATGCAAGCATGGTAAATGACGGATGGTATCCCTAATGGAGGGCTTCTCAAGGCAAACGGCACATGGTTCTTCAACGTTATCAGTCTGCTTAAAAAAATAAAAGGAAAAGAACTCGGCGGTGATCTGGTTGAGCTCGCCGTGGAGGATGGAGGCACTGCCGTGAATGTAGAGGAGGACCAGGTAGCATGGACGACCTTGGAGTAGAACCCGACCGTGATCTTGTTGAGCTCGCCGTGGAGGATGGAGGCACCCTCTCAGATGGTGACCTCGCCGGCAAGGATGACATTGGGGGCGACGTAGGCATCGATGGCAATCTTTGGGCACCCACTGCCCTAGGGGGAAGCCAACGGAGGCTTCTTGGCCCTTAGATGGATCATGACGATGGCATCCCAGCGATGCTCATGGGGAGAGGACAGCAGCGATCATTGATGGATTTGGGGGGAATCCTCCAGAATGCGACGGAGAGATGAGGAGCCGCTTAAGAGAAAGGCTGTGGAAAAAAAAAGGGCCTGCGACCAGAGAAGAGGAAGGGTCTGGGAAAAAAAATTCCCGTATGTGAAGGGAAACTGAAGGGGCGTGATTTAGGCTATACCTTTTCCGACGGTTTACAAAATAGGAACTTTTTCAGTAATTTATTTTGATCATTGATTAAATTAAACTTTTTTAATAATAAAATATAATTATTGATATTTTTTTAATAATTTAATTAAATTATTGAAAAATGTAAGGCCTCTCTGAACGTTCCATTATCAAAATAAAAAAATTGTCCGGTGTCATTTTTATAACTACAAACAATTTTTAGATCTTGACAATCAAATAATTTAATTAAAAATATATATATTTTTAAAATAATTTTTGAATTAAAAGTATAATTTTTATCAAAAAAATATTTTTTCATTAAAAATTATAGCATTTTCAAATAGACCCAAAGAGTCGGACACATGTTGCATCTTACGCATGGAAGAATGATTCATTTTTCTTCGCTTGAATCCATCATTGGATTACTTACCACATAAATCTTGAAGCATTTCGAACTCTACCATTCATCCTAAACTTTCATAATAAAGTCAGTAGTTTACGCTGACTTTATATGAAACTTTCACGTCTATCATGAATTTGCTAAAATAAAACTAATCAAAGTTTTTGAATAATAAAGCATGAACATAATTTGGGTTTGATATAAACCAGTCAAATTTAGATTTTTTCTAGCGGTATTACCTAATTGCTGGGAAAAATAAGATACTTTTGCAAAAAGAATAAGACTTTTCCAGCAGTTTGACCTGATTGCTGGTAAATATAAGACTTTTCCTAGCGGTTGGATGTAAATATTGGTATAAATAAGACTTTTTCGATGGTTGAATGTGACCACTGATAAAAATAAGACTTTTTTTAGCGGTTTTACTTGACCATTGGAAAAAATTTGACTTTCTCAGCAGTTTTACTCGATTGCTGGAAAAAATAAGATATTTTCCAATGGTTTGACTAGACCACCAGAAAAAATAAGTCTTTGTCGAGCAGATTCAAAAAAAATGCTACTTAAAGGCTATTTACTAGTGGTTTTCTATATCCGCTGGTAAAATAGTGCTGCTAAATCTTCTTTCTCTTGTAGTGTGGAGAGCGGAGCTCTTGGATCAGATGGCATGGAGAGAGGTTACGGCAGTGAGGCTAATACTTTTTTTTTATTTTTTGCGCTCTTCTTTTGGCGCTAGTCATTTTCTGTCAATACTTAATAAATTTTTTAGCATATTTAAGTTATCCACATTTATCCATTAGCAGATTTAATTTACTCATATGTAATTATTAAAATATAAGTTAAAAATTAATCATAGCATTTTCACATTTGAAAAACATGGGTGTATACAATCTTTTTTAAAAAATTTAAACTTTTACCTATGTATGTAGTTTACATGACTAAAAAGCATGAATGTATATGACTTTTCTTGTAGTGAGGTTCAATTACTTGAGACACTATCCATTCCATCTGAGCCTTCTTCCTCTTTTTCTGTTATTCAATGAATCAGCTTGAGGAGATTTTCCACACACCATGCCATTCCCGCACCATTCTGCTCAAATCTACCTTAAATCATAGAGATCTAAGGAAATAGAGGGTGAAGATTTGAGTAAAGACTATTCAAAGAGGTTTAGGAGGAGGAGCGATCCTTATGGCAATGTTTGTGAATGATTTTAGGATTTTGCGGGCAACCACGGGTCCACTTAAATGCCTGTGGCCCCGACATTTGAGTCTGCTCATGTTTTTGTTCGAGTTAACTCGAGCATGAGTCGACTTGAGTTTCTGCTCGAGTTAAGCATGAGTTCTAAAACTTTTCATAATTTTGGTGAAAATTTAGTACACGAACAGCATTAAGAAATTTTTAATAATATTTATCATTGATTATGCATACAAAATTTATTTTTTGAGTATGATTCAACTTGTTTTAAGTATGAAAATAAGATTTATTCTAATTGATAGTAAATTTCTAATTCTCTTCTAATGATACTGAATCTTTCTTCACTAAGGAATTTTATGAATATGTTAGCTAATTATTCATCAATACAAATAAATTTAAGCATTATATTATTATTTTGTACATGATCTCTTACGAAATAATGCCTTATCTCAATGTATTTAGATTTTGAGTATTGAATTGAATTCTTGGTTAAGTTAATTGCACTTATATTATCACATCTTATTGAAATCTTATTAAGTTTAATGTCAAAATCTTTAAGTTATTGTTTGATCCATATAATTTGAGCATAACAACTTTCTGCAGTAATATATTCGACCTTGGCCATAGATAATACTACTGAGTTTTATTTCTTGCTGAACTATAAAATCAGATTTACTCCAATAAATTGATATGTACCACTGGTACTTTTCTTATCAAGTTTACATCCAATAAAGTCAGCATCAGAGTATCCAATTAATTCAATATTTGATAATCTATCATACCATAGTCCTACATTGAGTGTACCAAATAATTATTTAAATTTTTTTTAATCATAAATAGATGTAATTCTTTAGGATCTGATTGATATCTAATATACATATAAATACTAAATACTAAATATGCTCTACTTGCAGTGAGATAAAGTAGAAAACCTATTATACCTCTATATAATTTAGTATCTACCTTCTTACCCCTTTCATCTTTGTCAAGTTTGCAGGATGAACTTATTGGTATGCTAATTAGTCTCGAGGCCTCTATTCCAAACTTCTTAAATATCTTTCTTGTGTATTTTATTTGGTTAATGAAGATTTCTTCTTCACTTTGCTTGATCTAAAGATCAAGAAAGAAATTTAGCTCTCTCATCATGCTCATCTCGAACTCACCCAGTATAAACTTAGCAAATTCTTAACAAATGGATTCACTAGTAGCATAAAAAATGATATCGACCATATAGATTTTTACTATCAATAGATTATTATCTTTTTTAAAAAAAATAATATTTATAGATTATCATTTTTTTCTTTTTAAGAATAATGTTTTATCAATTTTTTTCCTAGTAAATTCATTGCCTATCAAAAATATACTTAACCTTTCATACCATGCATGTAGAACTTATTTTAATTTATACAAAGCCTTATGTAACTTAAACACAAGATTTGGAAGTGGATGATTTTTAAAATTGAATAGTTGTTCAACATATAATTTTTCAGCTATATAACCATTGAGAAATATATTTTTTTAACATCTATTTAATATAATTTGAAGTTCATAAAATATGCAAATGCTAGTAGTAGTCTAATTGCTTCTAATCTAGCTACTGCAACAGAAGTTCAATCAAAATCAATATCTTTCTTTAGAGCTATCAAAATAGGCCGATCTGACCCTAACCCACGTGGGCTGTGATTATATGGGTCGGACCGAACTTGGCCCACTTATTGAAATTGACTAAAAAAATCTAGCTCGGCCCTAGCCCACGTGGGATGTGGGTTAGGGCTAGGCCAGCCCACTTCTTTTTTTCTTTTCTAGAACAGGGGCAAAGCGGACAACCGGGGGGATGGGGTGTGGTGCCGGAGGTGCGACGGGCAGTGGAGGATGGAGTGTGCAGGGCAGTGGGGCCATGCATGGGATCGGTGGGCTGGGGATGGCAACTATGCGGATGGTTGAGGGCGGTGAAGTGGGCGGGTGGGGAGGGTGGTGATGTAGGCGATAGGGTACGGTCTTGCCGAGGTCCAAGGGGCGATGCGAAAGGGTGGGAGGATGCATGTATGGATGGCTAGGGTCCCAAGGGGTAGTGCCAGAGGTGCGACGGGCCATGAGGGGTGGGGTGTGTAGAGCAGTGGACCGTGCGAGTGGCTGAGGGCAGCGAAGCGGTTGGGTGGGGATTGGGAGCCGCAATAGAGTGGTAGGGTGCAGACCGTGCGGTATCGCCGAGAAGGGGATGGTGTGGGAGGGTGAGAGGGTGCATGAATGGTCGAGGGGCCTGGGGGGTAGTGTCGAAGGTACAATGGGTAGGGTGCCATGGGGGTAGGGTGCACGGACTCCATAGAGCAGCCAGGGGTGGGGTGGGGAGGGCATGTGGCATGCGGGAAGAAGGAAGGAAAAAAAAAAAGAAAAAAAATGTGGGCTAGCCCATGAGCTGATCTGGCCCTAACCTGGTTCAGCCCATGGGCTACAGGGGCTGGGCCAAAAAGCCCACTTTCATAAATGGGTCAGAATGTTTTGGCCTGGCCTGATCCATTTTTAGGGTCAAATGGGCTAGCCCATGAGCCCCGACCCATTTTGACAGCTCTACCTTTTTTTTAGTTATATCCTTTAGCCACTAATTTAGCTTCTGTTTCTAATAATGATGCCATATTCATCAAATTTATTTCTATATACCCACTTAGTATTGAGAAACATACAGGATTTATGTATAATTTTAAAATTTTTCAAAATATAGAGCCAGCGAAAGACATAGATTAAACTATTAATCTACAATATGCATATAATCAAATTACAAAATCCTACATCAAGGATCTATAACAGTTATGATGTAAATATAAATCTAAAATTAAATTAATCATAAATGGTCATTATCATATCAAATACCAGATCTAAAATATTCTAGATCTAACCCCTAGATCGTATCTAGCACCAAGAGATCAAATCTCTTATCTTTGCATGGGTCGAGAACTCTACAGTTGAATCGTTGTTACTTTTAGAGCTGCCACAAGTGTTCGATCTCTATAGGTGATCCACACGAACCTACAATACAAATCGGAGGTTCATCGAACGAAGACTCCACTCGAAGTGCTAGCTTCTCACAGATTCCTTCTGATGATTAATCAAATACATATTCTTTTGGATCTCTTGGACACTCCAAGAGATGAAGAACATGAGAGAATAAGGAAGAATCCAATCCTTGGATCTTCCAAAAATCAGAAATAAGAATGAAAAAATAAATTCCTAAGAGAAGACAAATCTTCTCCTTCAGGACATCAACGGTTGATGTCTTAAAACATCTCTATCTAGGATAAGAGGAGATCTTTTCTCTAGAATTTTTTCTAAGTTTTTAGATCTAAGATTTTTATTTTTATTCATACAAAAATCTCACAAAAAAAAAAGGAGAAGAAGGTTCTCAAAAAAATCCAAAGAGAAGACCTTTCTTCTCTTCTCCTTCTCTCATCAGGACATGATCAGATCATGTCCAAAAAATTAACACCATGCCCCAACAACTTGGAGCACTCATCCCCACACCAAATTCTCTCTCTCTCTCTCTCTCTTAAATTTTTATTATATAAAAATTATAAATAAAATAGAAAGAGAGAAAACATAAAAAAAAATTTAAGAGAAGACAATCTTCTTTACCTTGTTTCTTCAAGACATCAATCTTTAATATCTTAATTGAGGTCTTCTCGAAGAATATTGGCACCCAAAATCATCCACACCTTCTCCTCTTTTTCTCTAATTTTTTTATAATTTTTTAGGATTTTTTACATCCTAAAACCATCTCATAAGAGGCGCCACCTTTTATTGCAAGACCTAGGTCAAAACCTAGTCAAAGGAGGACTTCTATGGGCATCAACTCTTGGACGCCCCTCCTTGATTTTTGGTATGTGAAACAAAAACAACATCCAAAAGAAAGGGAGAAAGGCATAAATCAAAAGCGAGGGCATGGGTAGAAGTGGCGCACAAGGGA
>QRFJ01000102.1:1103374-1189733 GCA_006176705.1 Cocos nucifera | reverse complement strand
GTCGACGACGGCGTAGTGGGTGTCAGGGCAGCATGGGCCCATGCATGGGACGGATGGGCTTGGGATGGCAACTATGCGATGTTTGCGAGGCGGTGAAGTGGGCGGGGGGAGGGTGTGATGTAGGCGATAGGTAACGGTCTTGCCGAGTCCAAAGGCGATGCGAACAAGCGGTGGGAGATCATTTATGATGGCTAGGGTCAAGGGTTAGTGCCAGAGGGGTCGACTGACATGAGGGTGGGTGATGTAGAGCGCTGGACCGTGGAAACCAACAAACAAAAAAAACAAAAAAAAAAAAATCCAAAACAAAAACATAGACTGAAAAAAGGCATTACACGAAAGCGTGAAAACGAAGTAGGATTTGGAGAGACGACCAAAACAAAGGCACCAGCCCAAATAGAGGTAACGCCTAGAGTTCGCCAGAACCATCAAACAACAGGCAAAATTCGACCAAGAGCCAAGGGAATGGTGTGAGAGAAGCGAGATGAAGGGGGCAACAAATGAAAACAAAAATGGCAATCGAGGGGCCCTGGGGAGGGTAGCTGTCGAAGATACAATGGGTAAGCCAATGGGAGATAGGGAATGCACACGGACTCCATCAGAGCAGAAATAAACAAGAGGGTGACCACCAGGTGGGGGGGAGGGCATGTGGCATGCGGGGGAAGAAGGAAGGGAAAAAAATAAAAAGAAAAAAAATGTGGGCTAGCCCATGAGCTGATCTGGCCCTAACCTGGTTCAGCCCATGGGCTACAGGGGCTGGGCCAAAAAGCCCACTTTCATAAATGGGTCAGAATGTTTTGGCCTGGCCTGATCCATTTTTAGGGTCAAATGGGCTAGCCCATGAGCCCCGACCCATTTTGACAGCTCTACCTTTTTTTTAGTTATATCCTTTAGCCACTAATTTAGCTTTGTTTCTAATAATGATGCCATATTCATCAAATTTATTTCTATATACCCACTTAGTATTGAGAAACATACAGGATTTCATGTATAGATTTTAAAACTTTTTCAAAATATAGAGCAGCGAAAGACATAGATTAAACTATTTAATCTACAATATGCATATAATCAAATTACAAAATCCTACATCAAGGATCTATAACATGTTATGATGTAAATATAAATCTAAAATTAAATTAATCATAAATGGTATTGATCATATCAATACCTAGATCTAAAATAATTCTAGATCTAACCCTAGATCGTATCTAGATCACCAAGAGATCAAATCTCTTATCTTTGCATGGGTCGAGAACTCTACAGTTGAATCCGTTGTTACTTTTAGAGCTGCACAAGTGTTCGATCTCTATAGGTGATCCACACGAACCTACAATACAAATCGGAGGTTCATCGAACGAAGATCCACTCGAAGTGCTAGCTTCTCACAGATTCCTTCTGATGATTAATCAAATACATATTCTTTGGATCTCTTGGACACTCCAAGAGATGAAGAACATGAGGAGGAATAAGGAAGAAATCCAATCCTTGGATCTTCCAAAAATCAGAAAATAAGAATGAAAAAATATAATTCCTAAGAGAAGACAAATCTTCTCCTTCAGGACATCAACGGTTGATGTCTTGAAAACATCTCTATGCTAGGATAAGAGGAGATCTTTTCCTCTAGAATTTTTTCTAAGTTTTTAGATCTAAGATTTTTTATTTTATTCATACAAAAATCTCACAAAAAAAAAGGAGAAGAAGGGTTCTCAAAAAAATCCAAAGAGAAGACCTTTCTTCTCTTCTCCTTCTCTCATCAGGACATGATCAGATCATGTCCAAAAAATTAACACCATGCCCCAACAACTTGGAGCACTCATCCCCACACCCAAATTCTCTCTCTCTCTCTCTCTCTTAAATTTTTATTATATAAAAATTATAAATAAAATAGAAAGAGAGAAACATAAAAAAAAATTTAAGAGAAGACAATCTTCTCTTACCTTGTTTCTTCAAGACATCAATCTTTAATATCTTAATTGAGGGCTCTTCTCGAAGAATATTGGCACCACAAATCATCCACACCTTCTCCTCCTTTTTCTCTAATTTTTTATAATTTTTTAGGATTTTTTACATCCTAAAACCATCTCATAAGAGGCGTCCACCTTTTATTGCAAGACTAGGTCAAAACCTAGTCAAAGGAGGACTTCTATGGGCATCCAACTCTTGGACGCCCCTCCCTTGATTTTTGGTATGTGAAACAAAAAACCAACATCCAAAAGAAAGGGAGAAAGGGCATAAATCAAAAGGAGGGCATGGGTAGAGGTGGCGCACAAGGGAGAAAGGAGTTTGGTCAAAAGGGGACTCTTGCAAGAAGGAAAGAAATTCCCACTCTTTCTTATTTTGACCAAGTCATAACAAACTTCCAAAAAATCTGATATGTGGGCGTGGATACTCCTCTTTGGCATGGGATTTCATGTAGAAAAAAATCAAGAATTAAAATAATGGTATTGGGGTCTTAGGTGCAAGAGAAAGAGAGAGAGTCCCAGTCCAACTAGGACTCCTCTTGTTTGACTAGGTCAAAATTATTTTAAACTCAATTTAAATTTTATTTAAACTAGATTAAATATAACCCAATTAAAGATGATCCTAGTCCAACTAAAAGCTCAATCAAATCAGATTAAATCAAGATTTAAATCTAATTTAAATGCTAAATCAATTAGGTGCACCCAAGTCCTGGTCAAACAAGAAATTGTTCTTTCTTACAATTGGCTTATCCAATAAATTAATTAGACTTAATCTAATCAAGTTCAAACTAATTCTAATTAAATCTAATTTAATTAGACTTGATCTCAGTCTGATTGCTCAATCAAATTGAGCCAATTAGCAGTCTAATTGCTAATCAATCTTCCTGCAACACTTACATTAGGTCGAACATCAATCGCATTGAATGTTTGACCTCGAAACGATTCTTAATCGATGATTAACCATCTGATCAGATTACAAACTGTAATGTGTGTGACCCCATGGGTTCAAACCTAAGTTAGTAGCATAAAAACAAAATCCTATACTAATCGAAGTTACCATCTAGCAATGGTTTTCGATATTTGGACAAGTCGAATGTATACAAAGCAACATTCTTAGAACCCTAGCCCATGGTTACCATATAATTCATCTCTTTGACCAATAATGCTCAAGACGACTTTGAGTATGCTGTCAGACACTCATACAAGTCATCTTTATTGTATCTCAAAATTTTATAAATTTTGTGATACCTTATGAGGATTATCCAGGCTCAAATTTTGCTAAATTGAAACATAGCGAGTCATTCTCTTCCTGAAGTTAATCAGGAATGGTCAATCCCATCTTGACTCACATACCAACTTTACAAGTACTTGACTATACCTCAAAATTTTTCAAATCTATATTAGAAATACAGGCAGTCTGGCACCAAAGTATAGTAAATTGCTTGCAAGTCATCATGGTGATCTCAGGTAGGAGAGATACTTATACCCATTAGCCTTAGCTAGCTACTTTTGATAGTAGAGTGCTATATTGATCATGTTCAATATAGATATACTCCTATATCTCATCTAGATGCCATACTAGTGTCTCCACACCACTTGGTAATGAGGACAACCAATGCATATGGTATATAGCGACCTACATTCGATAAGTTATCGTCCTTATTAATAACTTATCATTTGATCGTAAATAATTTAAGAACCATTCGATAAATCCTTCTTTATCAATTGATTGTAGTTCTAAGGACTTCATCATAATTTAGGAGTTCATTTAAGGAAGATAGAACTTTTATGATGAACCAGCAAAATAACTATTATTATTAGATAATTCATATACTAATTTCAATCATCTACTACTTAGATGATTGACTTTAGGACACATTTTTCAATAACTTTTATTTGAACTAAAGTCAATCAGAAGGATATCAAATATCCTATCTTCCACTTGAGTTCATAGAACTCCTTAGTTTCGAGGCCTTAGCAAATGGGTCGGTCAAGTTTTCTTTTTTCATTGATCTTCTAAAGATCGATATCACCTTGATCAAAAATCGAAGATAATAGCAATGCAGAATATATTAGTTCTTCGGTTCTTTAGTCTGAGCTATGGCTTTAGTGCTATGATAGGACTGGACCATCGGTGGAAGGTGCCACTCCCAACCTGCTAATGAATCTCAGCAACTATACAACTTACATAGCAGCATCATATGCCATGATGTCTCCACATCATTAACTGAATAAGCTAAAGTATCCTGCTTGGAATCTTTTTAGTAGATTGCTCCTATAATTAGGGTATGAGCCGACATTCTCTAGTTGTCATCTTGTTCTGACTGAAATTAAAACATCCACATATTTTAAGTTAGTACTTCCATATTTGAGTCACTAGATCTTAGTATTTTTTAAATACTTAAGGATTGTCTATACAATCTTCCAGTGGCTCTCACTTGGATCAGATTGGTATCTGCTCACTACCTCTAGTGAGTATACCATGTCTGATCACGTACATGGAGAAATAAGATGATAGCTAAACTTTTATTCTTTGCAATGCTGGAATGTCATTTCTGATTAAGAGAATTTCATCCACAGACAATACAAGGAATAACACTATAGAATATTTTGTCCAATTATAAATACAGAATTTGTCTTTGTTCATAACAAAGGCATATGTTCAAAATGTATGTTCTAATTTTGAGGTAATAGCCAAATGGGCTTTAAGATCTTTACCTTCCCATCTGCGCTACTTTAATCCTTTAGAAAATCCATTCACACCTAATGAATTTTATCCCTTCAGGTGAATCAATTAGTGTCCATATACTATTGATTTTCATGGACTTCAATTTGGATCATATGGCTCCAGATCACTGCATTGTATCCCTATAGGTGATCGGATCCTTATTGTTCTCATCGAGCTCAATAGAATTATCGTTCCCAACCTAGATACTAAAGTATCTGTCCAACTGATGTGGTACTCTATCGGATCTCCTTAAAGGTGACACTTTAATGAGCTCTAGATTTGATCTGATTAAATTCGGTTCTATAGGTTTACTAGATTACGTCAATTTTTTTCTATCAATCAAACTTTTTCAAGTTCAACTTGATAGGCATCAGTTCCTTCTCTAAGAAATTTCTTTCTAAAAGGAATGCCATACTGCTGATGAACATCTTATGTTTTCTAAAAGGAATGCCATACTGCTGATGAACATCTTATGTTCTTTAGAATAGTAGAATTAATAACCCTTAAATACTTATTGGACCAAGATCCAAGTTTATCTATATGCAAATATATAACATAGGTCAATCAACTCCAAATCTGAAAGTGAGAGAGTCTAGGTCTACGCCTGATCCATACCCGATATGGAATCTATGCGATAGATTTACTCAGAACCTTTTTCAGAGTAAAACTAGTAGTCACAAGAGTACAACCCTGAAATAGGCAGACAAGTGAACCCTATAGTGGATTAAACCATGTCTAATAAAGTTCAATTTTTTCTTTCAAATATACTGTGTTCTGAAAAGAAATCCACTTGAGACAAAATTCAATTCTCTCCTAGATATGTCAAAAAATCACTAAATAAGTATTCACCTCCTCGATCCGATCAAAGAGTTTTAATACCTTTTCAGTTTATTTTTTTATTTCATTATTAAATCATTTGAACATTTCAAATAATTCAGGCCAGATGCACCCATGCCCAGATAGGTCGTCTGTAATGAAATATTAGTATCTTCCTTCGGCACTTAAGTTCATAAGTCCATATACATCACTATGTATGAGACTTAGAACCTTATCGGCTCCTTCACCTTTTTCAGTAAAAGATGACTTTATCATTTTTTCAAGAAGACAAGATTCACAGGCTATCTATGATTCACATTATTGATGTCGAGATTTTTCTCTCAAGCTAACTCGTTTATTCTGTTCTTGTCAAGATGACTAAGCTTATAATGCCAAAGATAGATATCCATGACATAATCTAACTTAGGTGTGTATATTACACTTAACGGATTGTATAAATATTAAATATTATTTTTTTATTATCTATGTGCTACTGTAATATTATTCATAATAATACCATAATAATTCTCTTTATTGATAAATGATAACCATCTCTAATCAAAAGGCCATCAAAGATCATATTTATCATAAATGATAGACAATAGTGACAATCACTCAAAATGACATCTATTGAAAATAAGCTTGATAAATCCTAAAGCTAGGATTGGAACAAGACTTTTATCCCCAATGTTCAGGTATTTCTCATCATTTTCAAATATTCCACTTACTTGTAGACTTTGTAACAAATTGCATAAGACTACTGGCATCTAATATCCATGTAGTAGAATTATTTATAGAGAAATTTTAAGGTGTTATCATATAACATCTTTGTTGAGCAACTTTTGCTTCTTTCTCTTGTTTAGCCTATTATGGTCAAGGAAAGTAAGACAAATCTTTTTTCTATGATCCTGCTTCTAACATTAGAAGCACTATGCCTGATTTGTGTTAACTTTAGACTAATTATTTTGACTGAACTTAGAAGCCCCAGTACGAACCCATTCGTACTGCTGAACCAAATTCAACTCTCGATACTAATGATCGAAGTTGGATCCCATAAGTCATCACTGTCTAACAATGATAGGAGCAATTAGGGTTGAGCCTTAATTTGAGAAAAGAGAACATTGACCTAAGTATATGAATTATGTTAAGCTTAAAGGCTTGGACTTTAGTCTAAAGGTTCTCCCATTATTTTATTCGAATTGGTAGCCTCTATCTCTAATTCAAAAAATTATTTTTATTTTCTAGTAGGTACTAGAATCCACATAGACTGCACATAAGTCCAACTATGCTTAATCAACCCATGTACATCTAATGATAGGTTCATAACCAATTATTTCTTCAAATAACTTTTAGTAATTTAATTTTACCTCAGAAATCTAATCAGTAGGCTAGGGTCTCCACTGTAAAGATTCGATTAGGTCCAACCATTAACATGAGCATACTTGGTGCATTTAACTAACGAATGATTAAGCCCAACTATGGTTGGTCAACCTAACCACCATTAAAGAGATACATTCAAATCGTCATATGATGAATGATAATTTCATTAGTCAACAAGCACCAGGCCTATGGGTCTCTAATAATTATTGAGTTAATGGACTCATTATTAAACACCTTAATGAGAGGCTATGACTCGGTTATCTTCATGACTTCATCATTTTAAGAACCTAATAATTTTAGAGGATTTAAATTATTAGTGATTTAAGGATAGAAAGAATATGGATTAATTTGCTCCCACTGACTTCACCAAGTCAGGTCCTCCTACTGACTTCACAAGTCACTGATGAGAATTATGATCAATTTTGATCCATGGGCACCTATATCAGTCTCACTGAATGAAATCAGTCTCACTAATTTTACTATGTAATATGGGTTAGCTCTAATCAATAAGCAACCTAATAAAAATCTGATTAACCACATTGGTCAGGTAAGTGAGATCGATGGAAGGGTCTGCCAAGGCTTGCCTTAGACATCATAAAAAAATAGCCAGGTGAGCAGGCTATCAATTAAAAACCATCGGTCTGGAATGTCAGACTTATCTTAGACATCAATTGGTTTGTTAGTTTTGATTTAGTCTGCCTAAAAACTTGGGCTCAACCACTGAGCCATGATCAGATCCATTTGTTAGATATATGGACTTTGATCAACTACAACTATTGAATTGATCTATAGAAAAGAAGCGACCTAATCCTAATTAACTATTAATTAGGTTTGATCAATTTTTTAACTAAGTCCATATTTAATCTAACCCTAGGTCTAACCTAGTTAATGACCTGATTAAAACTAACCCATTTAACTTTTAACCCAAGTTTTATGAAATTATCTTAGGATCTTCAAATCACAAACCTAGATCCTAAACAATCACTTAATTCTTAATTAAGTTCAAAGTTTGAATTTATGGAATTTCAAAACTAGTTTTTGATTTTATTATTTAAAATATTTTTAAATTATAAATAATTTACATTGAATCATATTCAATACATGATTTTAGATCTGATTTATTTTGTTATTTAGATCATGTCCTAGGATTTCGAATCTAGAATTTTGTAGAAAGTAAGTTCTCAATTTAAATTCTATAAAATAAATATGTCATACATATACATTCTAGATTCAAAACAAAAATTACATATCAACATATGCAATAAGAGGATCTAGATCTAAACATAAAATACATCATATGGATCAGATCATAAACCATTTAAAATTAGATTTAAAATCTAAAAATAAATCATAAATTACTTTAGATCTCATCTAACATATTTATGACTTAGATTTCTTGGATTAGCACATACTAAGACAACCTTTCCACTATAAGGGATAAACCTTACAGCAGGACAACCTTATGGCAGTATGTGCAATCCTGATATTATTTAGATCTAATCTAAATAATCTAAAATAGATCAAATATCTATTTAATTTTAGATTTAAATTAAAAAATTGAATCATAAATTTTCTTAGATCTAATCAAAATTATTCATGATTCAGATTCAGATCAGCACATACTAGGACAACCTTTTCATTGTAAGGGGTAAACCTTACAGTAGGACAACCTTATGACAGTATGTGTAATCTTGATATTATTTAAAACTAATCTAAATAATCTAAAATAGATCAAATATCTATTTAATTTTAAATTTAAATTAAAAATATTAAATTATAATTTTTTTAGATCTAATCTAAATTATATTATTCATGATTCAGATTTAGATTAGCACATACTAGGACAATTTTTTCATTATAAGGGGTTAACCTTACAACAAGACAACCTTATGATAGTATATATGATTTTTAATTAATTTTAATTTTTAGATTTAATCTAATGCAAACATGATCATGTTATAAAAGAACCTAGATGCTTTGATACTACTATTGGAAAACATGCAGGATTTCATGCATAGATTTCAAAACTTTTTCAAAATATAGAGCAACAAAAGACATAGATTAAATTATTTAATCAACAACATGCATGTAATCAAATTATAAAATCCTACATCAAAAATTTATAACATGTTATGATGCAAATATAAATCTAAAATTAAATTAATCATAAGTGGTATTGATCATATCAATACCTAGATCTAAAATAATTCTAGATTTAACCCTAGATCGTATCTAGGTCACCAAGAGATTCTCTTACCTTTGCATGGATCGAGAACTCCATGGTTAAATCCGTTGTTGCCTTTGGAGCTGCACAAGCATCCGGCCTCTACAGGTGATCCACATGAATCTGCAACACAGATTGAAGGTTCGTCAAATGAAGATCCGCTCGAAGAGCTTCTCACGGATCCCTCTTAATGATTAATCAAATACATGTTCTTCGAATCTCTTGGACACTCTAAGAGATGAAGAACATGAGGAGGAACAAGGAAGAAATCCAACCCTTGGATCTCTCAAAAATTAGAAAATAAGAACATAAAAAAATAAATCCTAAGAGAAGATAAATCTTCTCCTTTAGGACATCAACGGTTGATGTCCTGAAAACATCTCTATGCTAGAACAAGAGGAGACCTTCTTCTCTAGGATTTTTTTTAAGTTTTTAGATCTAAGATTTTTGATTTTATTCATACAAAAATCCTATAAAAAAAGAAGAAGAAGGATTCTCAAAGAAATCCTAAGAGAAGATTTTTCTTCTTTTCTCCTTCTCTCATCAAGACATGATTAGATCATGTCCAAAAAATTAACACCATGTCCCGACAACTTGGAGCACTCATCCCCATACCCAAATCCTCTCTCTCTCTCTCTCTTAGATTTTTATCATATAAAAATCATAAATAAAATAGAAAGAGAGAAACATAAAAGAAAAATATAAGAGAAGACAATCTTCTCTTACCTTATCTCTTCAAGACATCAACCTTTGATGTCTTAATTGAGGGCTCTTCTCTAAGAATCTTAGCACCACAAATTCTGCACGCCTTCTCCTCCTTTTTCTCTAATTTTTTATGATTTTTTTAGGATGTTTGACATCCTAAAATTATCTCATAAGAGGCATCCATCTTTTATTGCAAGACTAGGTCAAAACCTAGTCAAAGGAGGACTTCTATGGGGCGTCCAACTCTTGGACGCCCCTTCCTTGATTTTTGGCTTATGAAATAGAAAACCAATGCCCAAAAGAAAGGGAGAAAGGATAGAAATCAAAAGGAGGGCGTGGGTAGAGGTGGCGCACAAGGGAGAAAGGAGTTTGGTCAAAAGGGAACTCTTGCAAGAAGGAAAGATATCCAAACTCTTTCTTGTTTTGACCAAGTCATAACAAACTCCCAAAAAATCTAATATGTAGGCGTGGATACTCTTTGGCATGGAATTTCACATAGAAAAAATCAAGAATTAAAATAATGGGCATGGGGTCTTAGGTGCAAGAGAAAGAGAGAGAGTCCCGTCCAACTGGAACTTCTCTTGTTTGACTAGGTCCAAATTATTTTAAACCTAATTTAAATCTCATTTAAACTAGATTAAATATAATCCAATTAAGGGTGATCCTAGTCCAACTAGAAACTCAATTAAATTAGATTAAATTAATATTTAAATCTGATTTAAAGCTAAATCAATTAGGTGCACCCAAGTCCTAGTTAAACAAGAAATTATTCTTTCTTGCAATTGGCTTATCCAATAAACCAACTAGACTTAATCTAATTAAGTCCAAACTAATTTTAATTGAATCTAATTCAATTAGACTTGATCTCAGTCTGATTGTTCAATCAAATTGAGCCAATTAGAAATCCAATTGCTAATCAATCCTCCTGCAATACTTGTATTAGGTCAAACATCAATTGCATTGAATGTTTGACCTCGAAATGATTCTCAATCATCGATTAACCATCTGATCAGATTATAAACTCTAATGTGTATGATCCCATAGGTTCGAACCTAAGTTGGTAGCATAGGAACTAATTTTTGTATCAATCAAAATTACCATCTAGCAATGATTTCCGACGTCCGGATAGGTCGAATGTATGCAAAGCAACATTCTTAAAACCCTAGCCCATGGTTACCATATAATTCATCCTTTTGATCAATAATGCTCAAGCTGACTTCGAGTATGCTGTTAAACACTCATACAAGTTATCTCTATTGTGTCCCAAATTTTTGCAAATCTTATGACACCTCACAAGGATTATCCTGGCCTAGATTTTGCTAAATTAAAACATAGCGAGTCATTATCTTTATGAAGTTAATCAGGAGTGGTTAATCCCATCTTGACTCATACATTGATTTTATAAGTACTTGACTGTACCTAAAAATCTTTCGAATCTATATTAGAACTATAGACAGTCCGGCACCAATGTATAGTGAGTTGCTTGCAAGTCACCATGGTGATCTCAGATCGGAGGGACATTTATACCCATTGGTCTTAGCTAGCTACTCTTGACAGTAGAGTACTACATTGATCATGTTCAGTATAGATATACTCCTACATCTCACCTGGATGCCATACCGATGTTTTCACATCATTTGGTTACGAGGACAACCAATGCATATGGCATACAATGACCTAAACTCAATAAGTTATCGTCCTTATTAATAACTTGTCATTTGATCGTGAACAATTTAAGAATAATCTGATAAATCCTCCTTTATTGATTGATTATGGTTCTAAAAACTTCATCATAATTTAAGAGTTCATTTAAGGAAGATAGAACTTTTATGATGAACCAGCCAAATAACTATTATTATTAGATATTCATATACTAATTTCAATCATCTATTACTTAGATGATTGGCTTTATGATACATTTTTCAATACTTAGTTCTAATTTTAGGGTGGTCATTGGGTCTATCAACTAGGAATCAAACTTTATTTCTTATAAATTGATTTAATTCCTCTTATATAGTATTTATCCAACATGGATCATTTTCAATCTCTTCTATTATTTTAGGTTCAATTTATGATACAAAAGCTAAATAATTATTAATATTTTTTATATAAGATTAAGTTCTTATCGCTTTTGATGGATCATCGATTATAAGATCTTTAGAATATCCATGTGCATACCTTTACTTTTTTGGTAACTCTTCCTCTAGACTAGAAGTGGGCTGTTCATTCTTTTCTTCTTCATTGTTTTAGGGGGGATCATTTTTTAGTGTGAAACTATCCATTTTATTATTGAGATCATCTATATCGTCATCCAAAATATCTTCTTTTCTAAAATATTTATCATTATATTCATCAAAGATTACATGGATGGATTCTTCAGCAACGAGAGTTCTCTTATTGAAGACACTATATGCCTTACTTGATGAGGAGTATCCCAAGAAGATAACCTCATCTGACTTGGCATCAATTTTTTTTAAATTATCTTTTTTCATTATTAAGCATAAAATACCTACAACCAAAAATATGAAAGTAGTTGATATTTAGTTTTCTATCTTTCCAAAGTTATATGGGATTTTCTTTAGAATAGGTCTAACTAATACATGATTTAAAGTATAATATGCAGTATTAATAGCTTCAGTCCAAAAATATCTAGGTAAATTACTTTCATATAATATTATTCATACCATTTCTTCTAATGTGCAAATTTTTCTTTCTACCATCCCATTTTGTTAGAGAGTTCTAAGTACAGAAAAATTATGATCATTTTTTTTCATTATAAAAGTTTTCAAAGTATTAATTTTAAATTCGGTACCATGATCACTATGAATACAAATAATTGATATATTCTTTTCATTTAAAACCTTATGATAAAATTTAGAAAATGCATTAAAGGCTTCATCTTTTTGTGCTAAAAACATCACCAAAGTAAATCTTGAAAAGTTATCCATAATTATAAGACCATACTTCTTACTACCTAAGCTAGTGGTCCTTGTAGGTCCAAATAAATCTATATGAACCAATTCTAAAGATCTAGAAGTTGAAATCATGCCTTTTGATTTAGAGTTTTCAGTTTGTTTTTCAAATTGATATGCATCATAAATTCAATTCTTTTCAAAATTCAGTTTTGATAATCCTTTTACAAGGTTCTTCTTAATTAATTTTGAAAGTAAATCCATGCTTCCATGACCTAATCTATGATGCTACAACCAATTAATCTCATTGATTTTGGCATCCAATACAATAAAACATTAATCATTCTTCATGTGTAGATCATCTAGATCTACCATGTTGACATTATTATGTCTATATCCAATAAATATGATACCATCATTATTGAAACTAGAAACTATGCATAACAAAGATTCTAATATAACCTTAAATCCTTTATCATAAAATTAGATAATACTAAGTAGATTATATTTCAATTCATCAATCAATAATATATTTTGAATAGAGATGGAAGAAGTGATATAAATATTACCGACGCCAGTGATACATCCTTTTTAATTATCTTTAAATATAACCACTCCTCCATCTTTAAGCTCAAGAGTGATAAATTAAGATTTATCATCCATCATATGCCTTAAATAGCTATTATCAAGATACCAAAGTGTTTTCTTTTTTAGGGCTGTAAGACACTCCTACACAAAAAAATCAAGTTGAATTTTTAGATTTTCAAGTCATCTTGGGTCCTTCAAGATTAATGCTTATGGTTCCTTTTGAAATCCAAACTATTTTAACTATTTATCTATTTAATTTTCTAAAGTTACATGCATAGAATTTATGATCAATTTTACCACAATAATAACATGAAATGTTTAAGATAAAATTTGATAAAACTTAAACAAATAGATTTTTTAATAACTTTTGCTTCTTATGAGGTTTAAATTCTAATTCGATCTT
The DNA here is from genome assembly GCA_006176705.1 of Cocos nucifera. Taxonomy (NCBI): domain Eukaryota; kingdom Viridiplantae; phylum Streptophyta; class Magnoliopsida; order Arecales; family Arecaceae; genus Cocos; species Cocos nucifera. Next base: position 1,176,019 of record QRFJ01000102.1, on the reverse strand, counting down.
GTTAAAAATAGCTCTTTATTCATTTAATAGCAAATTTAATTTTTTGAAGCTATAAATAAATCTTTCTACAAATGGCTTAATTTTTTTTAATTCATCATTCAATTTTTAATTTTTATGAGTTAGTAAATCTAGTTTTTCAAAACAAAAATTCATGGTTAAGTTTAGAATTTAGCTTTTTTAATTCTTTATTTTTTAAGATTACTTTTCTATATTCAGTCATGAGTTCAAAAAAAGTATCTTATAATTCATCAAATAAAAAATTTAAAGAATTTTCAGCATTTACCTTCTCATGATGTACCATTAAGCAAAGGTTGGCCACTTCTTATATTTTTCTTCGGAGCTAGAGTCCTTACTATTGCTCCAAGTGGCCATCATTATCTTCTTTTTGATCTTTTTAGATGATTTCTTGAGAAGAGGACAGTCCATTCTAAAATGACCGAATTTCTTGTATTTGAAATAAATTGGCAGCTCCTCCTTTTCTTTCTCCTTTTATTTACTTGGCTCACCTTTGAAGATCTTTTTCTTAAATCCTTGTTTCTTTTTCCTCATGAACCTCTTGAAATTTCTTACAATCAAGGCCAAGTCTTCTTCTTCCTCTTCATCATCGAACTCTTCACTTTTGCCATTCTTGAAAGTAGTAGTCTTGAGAGCGATAGTTTTTTTCTTTTTGATTTCTTCCTGCATATTTTACCTTATAGCCAATTCATGAGTTATTAGAGATCCAAGAAGTTCTTCCAATGATAGCTTGTTGAGGTTCTTGGCTTCTTGAATATAGCTTGTTGAGATCTTTGGCTTCTTGAATGATGGTAACTTTTACTTCTCAAGCTCTTGAAAGTGACTTAAGAATTTTGCAAACAAACTCACTATTAGTGTAAGATTTTTCTAAGCTTTTCAAATCATTGATAATATTGATAAATCTAGTAAATATTTTAAAAATAGATTAATTAATTTTTATTTTAAATAATTCATATTTATACATAAGCATATTTATTTTGAACTCTTTTACTTGATTAGTACCCTCATGAGTGACCTCTAACCTATCCTAAATCTTCTTAATTGATGCATATGTAGAGATTCTATTATTAGTATCTAGTGCATAATATAGAATATCTATGACCTTAGCATTTAATTTTATTATTCTCATGTCTTGCTCATCCCAATCCTCTCCGGATTTAGGAATATCATTATCATCTACTTTGATTGTGGGAGTGTATGGACCTTTGATTATAACTCTCCATAGTTGATAATCAAGTGCTTGAATGTAAATGCGCATGTGTGTTTTTCAATAAGTGTAGTATGTTCCATTGAACAAGGATGGATAGTTGGTCAGTTGCCCTTCAACAAGGGATGCACTCATATAGATTGCTATTTGATTTTAACTCTTGATTGTTAAATTAAATAAAATGAGTACCAAGCTCTAACACCTCTTGTTACCTAGCAAGATAACCCATGAGGGGAGATGAATTAGGTTTTTCAAAATTTAAACAAGTAACATACAATTTTTCAAACTAATGAAGTATTGGTGAGTGTTGTATTCTAATGCAACTAGGTATGTTGCAACGTAAGAGCAATGAAAAGCAAGAGAGAAAAAACAATCACAAATATCAAGAAATTTATAATGGTTTGATGCCACTTGCACCTACATCTACTCTCCAAGATCTACTTGAAAATTTTTACTATAATCTGTCCAAGATTACAGTTGGATAGTTTTTTGGGCTTACTATCCAAAAACTCAATTAGTTTTACAATGGATAATCAATCACAACTAATCTTTAAGCCAATCCTTGGCTTACAATCCAATTCCCAAGCTTGAATAGGCCTTTCTCCTAGCTTCAAAATCCTATTGAAGCTAGTTACAATAAATACAAAAGTAGAATAAGAAATGAGAATACAAAGCTTCTTTAATGAGCAAAAATGTCAATGAAGCTTTTGAATCTTCTTTAATGGAAGCTTTTGAACGGATGAACTTATCTTCTTACTAGAAGAAATCTCTTAATTTAATGTTTCAAGGAGTTGGAAATGGAATTCTCTCCTTTCAATACACTTTCGAATATTTTCACCTGACTTTTGATTTCTCTCAATGATTGATGTATCAAGTTTTATCTCCTATGAGTTTTGTAGATCTTTTCTAATATTTGGTAGCCTAGAGAGATATTTCTGGTCATTGAAAGTTTGAATATAGTTGTTAGAAAGTAGACTGTTTAGTTCTAAATATTCAACAAAAACTAGTCATTGGAACTCGAGTCAACTCGACTATGCCCTCAAGTCATCTTGACCATCCTGTGAGTCTGCTCCTAAACTTTTATCTCGAAATTCAACCTCTCTATATTTTTCTAAGACCTCAACTCGACCAACTCGAGTCGACTCGAGCCTGCTACTTGACTAGAATATTTTTATTTTGAAAAATCTTTTTTTTGCCACTATTTATTTAAGTCGACTTGCGTTCAATCATGAGTCAACTCGAGAGCGTGTTAGCTAAAACTCTTGCATGCTAAATTACTTTTTGTTCTTATTTCAATTTGAGTCAAATAAGGACTTCCTTAAGTTGACTAGACTACTCTCACTGCTAAATTTTTGTGATGTTTATCAATTGAATTGCTCCTTAATTTTGATCTTGGAATACCCTTCTTCAGCCTTCTTTCTGATGTGTGTCACACTCCAAAAGCTTCCAAACTTCTCATTTATTCTTAATTGCACTTTTCAAGATTTCTCTTTTGATACTCTATAATTCATCCTGAAACATGATCTTAGAGAATTTATTAATCTAAATATATATTCAAATATTTTGTTACTCATTAAAATCAACCCTTAAGATTAACAAGCTTGATTATAAAAAAAAACTTATATTATAGCATTCTTATATAAAAAAAATGACCAAGCATTTCACGTGTAAACATTATTAAATTAACTTACATTTATAGCTTGACCATTTGACATTTAAGTTAAAAAGACTTGTAGTATAGTTTTTACGTCAACTTGTAACTTAGCTTGCATCTCTACACTTTGAGCCTCCATATCAGCTCTCGTACATCTTATCTTTTCTTCTTATTAAATATATTAATTGCTCTTCAAGTTGCCTCTCTAGCTCCTTAACTTCCTCGGCCACTTCATCATGTTGCTGATTAGCTTGTTCTAATTAAGCTTGTAACCTTATTTTACATTTGGCAGCTTTGGAACCATAGCTTTGGCAACGTTTTTCACCAACCACTTGCTCAAAATTAAGCTTCATCAATAGTCAAGTTCAAAGGATTTTCTTCATTTGTAGATAGTTCCAACAAATCTAACACATCTTCCCACATTTGGCATACAATCCATATGTATAATAATCAGTTTATTTAGATTGACTATCATATGTAGTTCCTTTAATATATTATAAATCAAATATTTAATTACGTAATTCAAATGTTCATAATTATTGCTAAATATAAATTGAATACATCAACTGCCTTTGCTTTATAATTAACCCAATCTATATTACTCTTCATATGAGTAATCTTTGACATTTGATGCATCCGGGCATTTTTCCAATGATAGGATTTCTCTGCACAGAAAACTTTATTATTAAATTATCATATAAATAATATATCGTAATATAACACTATACATATCTTATGTTGTCATGCCTAATATTCTTAAAATTTTGTAGCCAGCAATATGAGAAACATGTTGCTTCTCCCTATTTGCTATATTTCTTAAATTAGCTACCTATATAAGAATACATTTTTAAAAAAAATAGATTTAGCTAACAAAAAAATTTTACTATTTTTTTAAGCATATACAGTTTGTAGAAAAACAAACTTGAAAGTCGAGTGTCATAAAGTAATTCACAAGATGCTCTCAATTAGTAGGAGAGATAATTTTTGGTGCAATGCTGCTTATTAGTCTTATAACATCTATAGTAACTATATAAACATGAGCAGCAAAAACAATAGCTATTATTGGCTATTGATTTGATAACATCCCATATAAGATCAGTCTTAGGTATGTCAAATTTATCCTAAAAAAATTGCATGATAGATAATAATTTTCAACATGAAATTTTTATAAATTTACAACCTTCATTCATAATTCTATAAAATAAAAATGAGTCTTTAATAGAAAAACTTCTACCATTGTGAGCTCACATATCTTGTCTTTAGTTCCAGCATCCACATCCTTCCATTTTTTTGCTTCAAAATTAGTATTCAATCTAGTGATTATCCCTATTTCAGATGCAAATATTTTGGCATTGACACCAACAACAACCAACTCAGGCAAAGAAATTGATCTGGAAATTTTTTTATCTCATTTTGTTTTATTGCCTTAGCTATAGCAATACCTCAAGATGGGCCTCTTGTATTTTTTTTAGTGCCTATAAAAGAGAAAAAGCAAAATTAACCAGTCATCTATGCATTGTTCAGTTACTCCATATATATTTAAATACTGTGAAACAAAACTTATAGTTAATAGTCAATAGAGAAAGGTATCCCTTTGTCATTCCAAGCTAAAATTTTATCAAAATGCTTCAATCAAAACTTGCTATCTATCTAATATCTATTTGGTTTATTTTCTATTTACTATATTTCTTAGCCAACAAATGTATAATATCTATTTACTATTATAATTGAATAATAAGATGCTATAGGCTCTTTCTTTTAAAGCATGAACTCTGCAATATAAATATTTCTAGTAAATATTTCATGCTATTTATTTACCGGATGGTGCCACTTGTGCATTCGATACAGTTGCTTTTACTTGGGCATTTAAAGTAGATGTTGCTTTCTTTAAATCACCAAGATTTTGAACATTTGTAACTGAAGAAATTACTATAATAAGTTTAAATACATTTAGTATTAATATCAAACTTGAGATGAAACTATCATTTAAGATGAAAAAGGTAATAGATATATAAGTATGGAAACTCTATACCTTCATTTGAATTTGGCAAAATATAAGGATAAGGTCTTGCCTTCTCATCATTTTCCATGTAAACATGGATATCTCTTATTTCTTGAAACTCATGTGGCATTTGCATTACAGAGTTATCATCACTCAATATCTTCTGATTCCTATAGTAAAGTTTAAAACCAATAGAATAAATATTGCAAAGCTTCTTATGTACAGACAAAAAACATTAAGATAGATAGAATCATCACCAAAATTAGATTCTTGATACACTTTTTCACTATAGTGAACAAAAAGAATGTGAAAATTATCACCTATAAAAAATAACTCATAATAACTATCATATATAAACATAAATTAGTTGATATACATGTGTATATCAGTGAATTATGCATACTTATCATATTAGTCACATGTGAAGAAGCCCTAATCTCTATCGATACTCGAGTTAATATTGATCCATGATAACGAGCCTTACTTATTGTGCCAGGTGCTATGAACTTGCTAGACTTAGCCTTTGAATTCTAGCCTTTTAGCAATATATTAAAATCTAAAAAGTAGTAAGATATTATTTAAGTAGACTAAAAGATAAATTATGTCTCAAAATATACAACTTATAAGCAAACGCCAATATATAACTTATGGATTATGGCATCTTAAAATATATACTAGACTACAAGAAAAAAAAAAAATACACGAATATATATATTTAAGGAAAAGAGTTTGCCATTAAATGTCACAAATAGTCATCATTATCAATTAATTCCATAAAACCACCACTATCACTTGAAGAATCAATGTCATTGTCAATTTCTTCCTCATCTTCATCATCACTATTTGTGGTAGTATCAGTAACATTAGTCGCATCAACACTTACTCCCTTAACATCATCTTTATATAAAATAAGGTCAACATCCATGGAGAAGCAATCATGTGAAAAATTACCCACACATCCTAATTCATTTTGTTGATATGCTTCACCTAAATCTATATAATTTTCTACTTCCCCGTTATAAACTTTTGGTATTGTTGCCCAGCTAGATAACCCAAGAGGGAGGGTAAATTAGGTTTTTAAAATTTAAGACAATTATGTGTATAAATTAACTAAGTGAATGCAGAGTAAGGATGCTATGAGAACTAAAAAGGATATGCAAGTAGAATATATGACAAGCACACACACGATATAAGCTTTTATAGTGGTTCGGTGCACTCCCAGCACCTACGTCCACTTCCTAAGTAAGACTCTTAAAAATTTCATTATAATCCTTCAAGATTACAGTTAAATAGTTTTGTCAGGCTCACTATCCTCAAACCCAGTTGGTTTTATCCTAGGTTCATCCATCACAACCTTTACACACCTTAATCAAAGCTACACAATCTAATTTAAGGGGTGGATTAATCCTATCCCTTAGTTTCAGCCCCTGCTGAAATCAAATACATAGTCAAAATAGATTAAGATTTTACAACATAGGAAGCTCCTTGAATGAGTTAATTTATTGTTGTTGAGGCTTGATGATTGTCCCCTTTAATGCTTGAAGTTAATACTCTGGAGATCACTTTAATGCTTGAGAGATTATTTGTAGGAAGAAGATGTGCTCTTGTAAAAACTAGGCATTCTCTTTCTTTCTCTCTTCTTCTTATATCTTTAAATATTTCACTTCTCTTCTTTTATATCTAGACCATTCCCACCAAATTTGAAATAAGTAAAGTCCAGAAAACTACAAATCTAATCATTGGAGGCGAGAACTAGCCATTGGGGAAGAAAAAAGTCCATTGTAGAACTATCCATTGAAGGTTGTCAGTGTGTTTCGAGACTTCTCGGTTGATCTCGAGTCATCTCGTTCCACTTTGAGTCCTCCCAATTCCTCCATGAGTCATCTCATCTCAGGTGTCCAAAAAATAGCTTTTTGAAAATTTTTACACCCTTAGATCGAGTCTTCTCAATTTTGATGAAGACATCTTGCCACAACTTTGAGAGCCCTCAAATTTCATTGAGTTGTCTTGGTCTCTGTATATAGAAGTAGGCTTTCTATCTCCTATGATGGAAATGACTCGAACTGATTTTGAGTCATCTCTAACCCATGCTAAGGCATTGTGCCAGCATACCAAATAGTTAGGAGACATCTCTAAATTTTTTGGAGATGGCTCTAATTCATTCCAAGGATTTTTTTAGTTGGAATTTCATTACAAAATATGTTCTTTTGAGCTTGACTTGAATTGCATTTGATTTCTTCCTTGTCTTGGTCAAAGAGCTCTCTTTCTTTTAATCTTTAGAATAAAAAAAAATTATCGATAATCATGTGCTCTAATATTTGATCATCATCAAAATCACTTAGGGGGTCGACGATCTTCCTCTTTTTGAAGATGAAAAAATATTAAGCACTCCAAGAATGGTATAAATAATATATATAACATGTATATTAAACACAGGAAGTGATTCTTTAATATAATATATTCAATTTCTGAAGTGCTCAAGTTTTCAACATTTTATCAATGCTCCCACTTAACATATGTTCTTTTAATTTATATAATTTTAATTAGTATAATTTTATCTATGTAAATTAATTTGTATAAATATGTTTCTTTCTTGTTGTAATGTCATACATTTTCCTTTTAATTAAAATTGACAAACATTTTCTTTCCCTTTTTGTCAACATTAAAATCACATAAATAAGTACAAATGATAATGAGAGATTCATTGCAAAAGGAGAAATGCATATGTAAGAAACATTCAATTCATTTTAAAGGAGAAACTATATTAATAAAAGTGTATATTGATTTACAAAAAAAGGCATCCCATCAATATACACAAAATGAATCATAACTCAGTACATAGATAGAAAGAAACTAGACATAGTCTTCATTAGAAAGAAATTCTATAATGGGTCCAGAAGTGGAACGAGGTCTAGTAGAGGAAAGATAAGGGACTGATCTAGGAGAGGGAGAAGGTCAAGAGGAAGGAGTCTGAGATCCAAGGTTTCCAATATTTTTCATAATCCATTGAAAAGAGATCATGATCACTTCTGCACTGGTACACTGAGTGATAATATTTTTTTCCACTCTCTCGGTAATCTTGGCAGTCTCTGTAATTAGAAGTTCAACTTGTGCAGATGATCTATGCTACTCTTTTTTCAGAATCTCCAGCCTCTAAGATATACTGCTAATCTGCTGACTAAGCATCTCAATCTGCCTTTTTGTAGATATCCTCCGCTCCTCAATACTTTCTATAATTTGATGCTTCATATTAGATAGCAGTTCAGTCATCTTTCTTATGACCTTCTCTATAACCCATTCTACAACTTGCTCTACCAATCTATCTGAACTAAAGTTTAGAGGCAGAATAGGTATCTGTCTGTGATGACCCAAAGGTGATCACTTCTGCACTGGTACACTGAGTGATAATATTTTTTTCCACTCTCTCGGTAATCTTGGCAGTCTCTGTAATTAGAAGTTCAACTTGTGCAGATGATCTATGCTACTCTTTTTTCAGAATCTCCAGCCTCTAAGATATACTGCTAATCTGCTGACTAAGCATCTCAATCTGCCTTTTTGTAGATATCCTCCGCTCCTCAATACTTTCTATAATTTGATGCTTCATATTAGATAGCAGTTCAGTCATCTTTCTTATGACCTTCTCTATAACCCATTCTACAACTTGCTCTACCAATCTATCTGAACTAAAGTTTAGAGGCAGAATAGGTATCTGTCTGTGATGACCCAAAGGTGTGTGGGGAGATCCAGGGGTAGTGAATGATGGACTAGCAGTAGGAGAAGTTGGTGGAAGAGGGGGTCCTTGTTCCTCAGGCTCAGCTCCAACAGTCACATCCTTATCTGTTTTGACCCATCTATCTTCTTTCCTCATGATTTTCATCCTATGCAATGTCCCTTCATTGAGATAATCAGTGTGAGCTGGTCCCTTAAAATTTTCACCTTCCAAATCTACCCCAGAGTCCTTGAAGATCAGAGTGAAGATCATTTCATAAGGGAGACACATCTTGCATTTGTTTGTTGTATCCTTTATTTGTTAAAGCATCAAGGAAGGAGAGTTCATTAGAGTAGCCTTTATCAAATAGTACATAAAAAGTTCCCTCTTCCTACCTAGTCATATCTACTAATTTTAGGAAAAATGATGTGTCCTACAATACTATGCAGCAGTCTCATTTCAACTAATAGATGGTTTGCTACTAATTGCTTAATTTCATTTACATTTTTTTCTTTCTAGAATACATTTTAAGGCTTCAACCAAGTAGCAAATCCCAGACCTAGGCACCTCTAACAAATGCCCTAACCTTCTTTCATCTAACAAAATGTGAACACCTTTTACTATTAATTCAACTCCAAATTCTCCTTCAAATTTTATGTTGCCAAAAATTCTCTGACTAGGTTTGGATAGACATTTACCTCAAGAGAACAAAGTTTATCCCAACCTTGTTGCCGTGTCCAAGACCTAATATGGAAGTTCTCTCAACCAGGAAGTCAAAATCCACTTTTTGACCAGTAGGAAGTTAACCTCCTAAATGATTTTGATGATGACCAAACATTAGAGCACATGACTACTGATAATTTTCTTTTAAATATTTCAATGATTAGAAGGAAGAGAGCTCTTTGACTAAGACATGGAAGAAATCAAATGCAATTCAAGTCAAGCTCAAAGGAACATATTTTGTAATGAAATTTCAACTAAAATTGGCCTTGGAATGAATTCAAGCCATCTCCAAAAAATTTAGAGACGTCTTCTAATTATTTGGCATGCTGGCATAATGCCTTGGCATAGGTTAGAGAGGACTCAAAATTAGTTCGAGTCATCTCCATCTCAGGAGACAAAAATCATGTTTCTATGTACTAAGACCAAGATAACTCCATGAAATTTTGAGAGCTCTCGAAATTACGGTGAGACATCTCCATCAAAATTGAAAGAACTCGATCTTAGGATGTAAAAATTTTTAGAAAGCTATTTTTCGGACACTTGAGAATGAGATGACTCATGGAGGAATCGAGAGGACTCAAAGTGGAACGAGACGACTCAAGATCAGCCAAGAAGTCTCAAAACGTGCTAACAGCCTTCAATGGATAGTTCTGCAATAGACTTTTTTCTTCCCCAATGGCTAGTTCTCACCTCTAATGGTTAAATTTATAGTTTTCTAGACTTCAATCATTTCAAACTTGATGAAAATGATCCAAATATAAAAGAAGAGAAGTGAAACATTTAAAGATACAAGAAAAAGAGAGAAAGAAAGAGAATGCTCAGTTTTTACAAGAGCACATCTTCTTCCTACAAATAATCTCTCAAGTATTAAAGTAATCTCCAGAGCATTAACTTCAAGCATTAAAGGAGACAATCATCAAGCCTCAAAGACAATAAATCAGCTCATTCAAGGAGCTTCCTATGTTTTAAAATTTTAATTTGATTTGACTATGTATTTTGTTTCAGCAGGGGCTAAAACTATGGGATAGGGTTAATCCACCCCTTAAATTAGATTGTGCAGACTTGGTTAAGGCATGTAAAGATTGTGATTGGTGAACCTAGGATAAAATCAACTAGATTTGAGGACAATGAGCCTGACAAAACTATCCAACTATAAACTTGAAGGATTATAATAAAATTTCTAAAAGTCTAACTTGAGAAGTGGAGATAGGTGCTGGAAGTACACCGAACCACTATAAAAGTTGGTGTCTTATGTGTGTGTGCTTATCTTATCTTCTACTTGCATCTCTCTTTTAGTTCTCACAACATCCTTACTCTGTATTTACTTAGTTAATTTCTACACATAATTATCTTAAATTTTAAAAATCCAATTCATCCCCCCTCTTGTGTTGTCTAGTTGGGTAATAATTGATATCAGAGTCTTGGTTCTCTACTAATTATTGATCTACTCATCTAGAAAAAAAGATCATGATAACCCAACTTGGAGGATCACTTGCTGAAGAGCAGTCCACAAAAATGCCATCTCTTTTCAATGGGTCTAATTATATCTATTGAAAAGCTCGTATGCACATTTTCATATAAGCTCTTGATTATGATATATAGAATATCATCATAAATGGACTGCACACACCAACAATCTTTATGGATGATATTTCTCCTTCTAAGCTGGAGAAAGATTGGGATGACTTGGATAAAAAACTTGCCCAACTCAATGCTAAGGCACTGAATGTTCTTTATTGTGCCCTTAATGCAATAAGTTTAACCAAATTTTTACATGCAATTGTGCAAAGAAAATTTGGAATAGACTTAAGGTTACGCATGAAGAGACTAATCAAGTGAAAGAGATTAAAATCAACATGCTAGTTCATCAATATGAACTATTTAAAATGGATCCAACTGAATTTATCACTAGCATGTATGCAAAATTTACTAATATTATAAATGGTCTCAAAAGTCTAGAAAATGTCTATACTAACAGTGAATTAGTTAGAAAGATTCTCAGATCTTTGCTTAGGTCGTGGGAAGCAAAAGTAGCAGCTATTCAAGAGGCAAAATATCTAAACAAGCTGCTACTTGAAGAGCTCATCGATTTTCTGATGACCCATAAGCTAGCTATGCCATGGCATAATGAAGAAAAGACCAGAAAAAAGAAAACCATAGCCTTAAAATCCATAGGAGCAAAAGAAGATGAAGATATGGCCCTGACGATCAGAAAATTCAAAAAATTCATAGGAAGATGAAGATAAGAATTCAAAAAAAAGAAACTTGATCAAAGTAGAACCAAGCAGGAAGAAAGAGAAAGAGAAAGAAAAGGATCAGTGTAATCACTAGTTCAAAAAAAAAGAAGAAGAAAAAGAAAGAAAAGACAACAAAAAAGACTCGCTGGGAGTCTTTGTCCACCCAAATCCATTGGAGAAAAAAACAAATCTGGGGAGGATTCGGCCTCCCCTCTATCCTATAAATTCCCTCCTCCCCCTCAAGAGGTTTCACTCATCAAAGCTGGCCCTCCATCAGTGCTCTTCTTCCTCTTTTCTTTTGTGGAAGCTGCAAACTCCCTTGCTTGTGCCCATCGAAAATCAGAGCCAACAACTTTGTCAGAGCCAAGGTAAGACCTCGATCCTTCTTTCTCTATTTCTTTCCTATCTTCTCTTGGCTTTGGACATGGCCGTTGGCCACCATTTTGGTTGAAAACCATCGAAAGAAAGATCCTCTATTTTTCTTTTTTTTTCTTGATTTTTCGTCATCTAGACATCACCATCAGCCACCTTTACACTGCCGCCGTCGACCACCCACTACCAAACCTTTGACTGTGCTGCATCATCTTGTCAGAGCATCAGCCACCCCCTTCCCTCCCTTATTCGGTCAAGAGAGAAAAGAAGAAAAGAAAAGAAAGAAAGTAAGAAGAGGAAGAAAAGAAAAAAAAGAGAGAGAAAGAAAAAGAATTTTCTCTCTCCTCTCTCTCTCCTTCTCTTTCTAGGGCTCTAATCTCTCTCTCTTTAACTGTACCATGAATCCTAGGATGAATCTAAGATGAAAGCAAGATGACTGAAAAATTGCTCTGAAATTCATGTAGTAGATCAGATTTTAGTCCGATTTTTGCTAGAAATTTATAGTATCTGATCATAGTTAATCCACATTAAGTCATCTTGATATTATTTTTGATGATTCTAATCATGATTACATCTTTTGATGAATATAAAGATTCTCTCTCTATTTTTTCTCTCCTCTCTACTTTCTTTCTCTAGAAATTTTGATACCTAGTCATGCCTTCCTCTTTTAGAAATCCATATTTACCTCGACAAGATGACCTTGAATTGATTTGGTGCTCGAATGGTCTATCAGATTGATCATCCAATCAATCATCTCTTTTATTATTATTTATTTTTATTAAATTTGATGAATAAAAAATAATGATAAATTAATATTTAAAATAATATTATCTGATTCTTTCGAAGTAGCTTGAAGATTTAGGACAATCAAGTTAAATCAATCTCACGCTTCTTATTTATTTTGAAATTATTATGTCTTCCATGCAAATGAATTGTTATTCATGAAATCATATTTTTTATAATTAAAATTATTATGTCTTCCATGCAAATGAATTGTTATTCATGAAATCATATTTTTCATAAAATAAGAGTCAGCATATGAGATATGAAAAAGTATATTTTATTATGATTATTGATTTCATAAATATGTTTTATAAAAATGACATGTTTTATGATGCATTAATTTTATTGATTTTTTCATCTATGTATATGTATATTTTATGAAAAAAATAAAGATTTCAAAGGCTTTCAGGTAGCTATGAAAGAATTTCTATGAAAAGACCGACATCCGAAGCTAGCATCCATAAGAACATAGGCCCTGCCAGCAAGTATAAAGTTGGCATATAAAATAAGAATTTATCGATTAAGAACACTGGCCCTGTCATGGATATAAAATGACTATAGCATGAATATCTGTGAGCATGTTTTGAAACATGACACGAATATTTGACAAAAATGATTTACAAATCATGTTTATAAAATTTTATGATTTATGCATATATGATTATTTTTATGATTTACTTTATTATATTATCTATGAAATATTTTATTTTGTAATATATATTATTTTCTAAATGTTACATCGTTATGAAAAATCTTATGCTTGATCCAATAAGAAAGTATAGATTTTACTTACTGAGCTATTATAACTCATATCTTTTTTTTTTTTATAGAGAAATAAGATTAAGAACGATGAAGGATTTAGACTTGGAGATCTGCATAGCAAGCTTGGAGATTTTTATGGATGAATTTAGTTTATCAAATGATTATGGATTTATAGTCAATTATTTTATGAATCTTGAAATATGGGTTTGGTATTTGATTATGAATTTAGATGCTCTAGATCAATCTTGATTTAATTATTTAAAAAATGATGGAATTAAATATTTATTTATATTTTAATTATGATAAATTTTAATTAATTATGATCGATAGGCTTCGTATTATCGAGGACCATATCCCTCGGTAGCATGATCGTATTATATTCTAGATTTGAGGCATGACAATCAGCTCCTGTGTTACGAATATAAAAAACTAGGATACTTTAGGATTGACCGTCTACTATTGAAAAAAGCCTTTAAAAGAATAAAAAAGAAGGCAATGATAGCGACTTGAAGCGACAGCGATGAGTCAAGTTCAGAGGAGAAAAATCAAAATGAAACAAACTTGTGTCTCATGGCACAAGATGAGGAGATATCTTCTACACCTACACTAGAATTTTTTTTTGATAAACTTCAAGATGCATTTTATGACTTAATAAAATATTTTTAAAAGATAAATTAAAAAATAGAAATCTTAAAGAAATAAATCAAATGCTTGCTAAAGAAAAGAAAGAAGTACTTAGCAAACATAACAAATTGAAGGAAGAAAATGAAATCTTAAAGAACGAATTAAATAAACTAAAATCATTAGTTGACAAATTTACATGCAGCTCTAAAAAATTATAGATAATATTAAACAATCAAAAGAGAGTGTATGATAGTGCAGGCCTAGGATATCAGCCTAAAAGCAAAACAAAATTCTTACGGAACTTCTTTACAACACCTTCATCCATTGATAGCACTTCAAATATTACTTGTTTTAGTTGTGGCAAAGTAGGACACAAGGCATTTGCATGTAATACATGAAAACTAAATGGCAAAAAAGTTAAAAGAATTTGAATTTTAAAAGAAACCATGACTACTAACCCAAAAGGATCCAAGAAAACTTGAGTACCTAAAATTGTCACTTAAATTCTATGCAGAAATATCTTGTAGTCAATGGATTTAAATGCAAATGATACTTGGATAGCGGCTGTTCAATATATATGTTGGATGATAAGGAATAATTCTTCATCCTCGAGAAGAAAGAAGGAAGAGCAGTCACCTTTGGCAACAATGAAAAGTGCAAAATTATTGGTATTAGTAAACTTTAGATTACTTCATCTACCTTTATTGATAAAGTTTTGTTAGTTGACAACTTGAAATACAATTTGCTTAGCATCAGTCAACTATGTGATAAAATTTATAAAATTTTATTTGAATCATTCATGTGCATTGTATCTAATTTCTTAGATAAAAGTATAAAATTTATTAGATATAGGTATGGCAACATCTACATGGTTGATCTTGTTGAAATCATTATGAAGAGTGGTCAATGCCTAGTTGCTATGAATGCTAACATCAAAGAAACTAGTTGACTTTAGCATTGTAGATTAGGATATGTAAGCATGCATACTCTATTAAAATTACTTAATAAAGATTTAATTAAAGGCTTACCTAAATTAAACTTTAATTATGATCATGTTTGTGATGCTTGTCAACTTGGAAAATAAATTAGGAGGAGTTTCAAGTCTAAAAGTATGATTTCAATTTTTAGGCCTCTTAAATTAATTCACATGGACTTGTTTGGACCTACTAGGATTACAAACCTAGGAGGAAAGAAATATGGTCTTGTAATAGTTGATGATTTCTTATGATTCATATGAATTTTATTTTTGGCACACAAAGATAAAGCTTTTTTTATATTTTCAAAGTTTTATAAAAAAAATTTGAATGAAAAGAATTCAACTATCGTTTGTATTCGTAGTGATCATGGCACTATATTTGAAAACAAAATCTTTAAAAATTTTTACAATGAACATGGTATTGAACATAATTTTTTTGTACCTAGAACTCCTCAACAAAATGGAATAGTTGAAAGAAAAAATTGAACCCTAGTAGATATGACCCATACTATATTGTGTGAAGGGAAACTACTTAAATATTTTTAGGCTAAAACCATAAACATAGCATGTTACATCCTTAATAGAGTTCTAATTTATTCTATCTTAAAGAAAACCTCCTATAAGCTTTGGAAAGAAAAAAGATCTAATATTAACTATTTTCATATCATTGGTTGCTACCTCTGGGCAACGGGTATATCATAAACATTTTGGGGTTGCACCTTCACTACTGTTTGCCAATTAGAATTATTAACATCTTTGACATAATATACTTGTTCTGCTTGACTTGCTAAAATAAAGGGTTCATCTGTATACTGAGTTCTCATAGTATCCAAAGTAATAAACCCATGCCTGTCTTTCTTATATTCCCTTAATTATTTGATGTCTACTTTATGGTGGAACCTCATACCATCACATTCAAAAAGAATGACTCTATTCTTACCCAAGTAATCAAATTTGATGATTTTAACTATTTTGCCATAGTAATCCACATTCCTTGTATGCTCATCATCTTTCACAATCACTCTACTATTCTATATTTTTAAATAAGCTTCATGAGTTTGAGTATGGAACTTGAACCCATTAGTGATGTAACCTTTGTAGTAGGTTGCACGAAGATCAGGACTTCTAGCCAATAATGGTAGTTGCTTATTCACACAATTATCTCCTTCTATGCATAACTATGCAACCTATAAACACATAAATAAAGAATTTAAAAAATCTATGGGTATATATATATATATATAGAATAGCAATGAAGTTATAAAATTATCTAATATTTATATCCTAAGTTTTAATTAAATAGAAACTTACTTGGTTTTCTAACCATTTTATAAATTGCTCCTTATGTCTTCTTTCCATATTGTAAGAATTTTCTCTTGAGAGCTCTTCAAAGTGTTCTTCAACCCATGCATTGACCTCTTCACAATTCTTTAGTACATAAAAATGACCTTGCTTATGCTCCTCGAAGTCAAGCAATTTATAGTCTCCTGCTGATATAAATCTACCATCCACTTTAAAAATAGACAACCACTCACAAGTTTCCCCTTCAACTCCATCAAAAGTTTTCTCTTGATTATGTATCAAAACCATTCAAGTATCTTGAGTAAAGATGTATACTTTCTTGTGACAAGTAGGCTTCAGTAATTGAGCCTTCTGGATGTGCTTTATTTCTCACATAATCTTTCAACTCCCATAACTCTCTACAAAGATATCACCATGTAAATTATATATCTATATAAAAAAAATAAAGAAATATAGTGCCAATGATATTGGAAGAGAAAAGAAAAAAAAACTCTTTTTTGTATATGCACAACTAACCTTTCAATTGAATACATCCAACGAAATTAGCATGGTCCAGCTTCTTTAGTTTCAGTCACCAAATGAGCAGTCAAGTACATCATAATATCAAAAAATAAAAGTGGAAAGATCATTTCTAATTTGCATAGTATTACAGCAATTTGAGCTTCAAGATTCTTCAAAACATCAATCTTTAAAATATTAGAATAAAGCTGCCAAAAAAAAGGCTTAGATTAATAAGTGCATCACAAATTTCTTGAGAAAGGAGGCCTCGAATCCCAAGTAGTAGCAAACATTCTAATAGAACATGACAATCATGACTTTTTAGTCCATATATCTTGTCTTCTTTAACTTGAACACATCGAGCAATATTAGATGCATAAGAATCTAGCATCTTCACATCCTTCAAAAATTGGTAGAAAGTTCTTTCATTTAGTAACATAGTATATTTTGCAGCAGGCAATTTAAACCTATCCTTCATTATTTTACATGGATGCAGTCCCATTTTGATACCCATCTCTTTTAAATCAAGACGAGTATTCAAGCTATCTTTGTTTTTCTCATCAAGACTTAGTATTGTACCCAAAATACTATCACACATATTTTTTTCTACATGCATTACATCCAAATTATGTCACAGTAATAATGTTTTCCAATAAGAACGCTAAAAAAAAATACTCTTCTTTTTCCAGTTATACACCTTATCTTCATCTCTCTTTCTCTTCATTGGAGTGATCTTTCTAAATATGACTTGTTTAAAAGTTTGATATTTTTCTAGCACATCATATCCCAAAAGGGATTTAGGCACATTTCGAGTCTCCTTACGGTTATCAAATGGAGTTTTGTTTTTTCTCCGAGCATGATCTTTAGGTAGAAAGCAACGATGACTATGTAACAATATTTATGGTCATGCTTTAATCTCTTTAAAATTGTTTCCTTATTACAGCAAGGGCATGCTAACTCTTCTTTGGTGTTCCAACTGGACAACATGGCATAAGGAGGAAAATTGTTTATAGTCCATAAAATAGTAGCTTCAAAAGTTTCAACTCCAACTTTCCATAATAATTTCAACTCATCAATTATGAGCTGCAAGTACACATCAATATTATTTCCTAGTGACTTAGGTTTAGGAAAAATCAATGATAATATCCAATAAGGACTCTTTAAACATAGCCATGGTGGTAAGTTATAAGAAATAAGTAAAACTGGCCATATGCTATGTGAGATGTTCATGGTTCCAAAAAGATTGAAACCATCACTTGCAAGTCCAAGTCTAACATTTCTAGGATCTTGGAAAAATGATTAATGTTGCTGATCAAATGATTTTTATGCCATGAAATCAGCTTGATGCCTTAAAATGCCATCGTCAATCCTCTTCTCTTTATGCCATCTCATATCAATTACTATTTGTTTAGACATAAACAAACGCTGAAGCCTTGGTTATAATGAAAAATAATGTAAATTCTTTGCCGAAACATTGTTCCCCTTCTTAGAACCTAAGATATTAGGTCCATCACTACCACAATCTTGATTTTTTATCTACCTTGACTCTTTACATTTTGGGCACTTATTCAAATCTGCATATTCATTGTTGGAAAGGACACCATCATTTCTACAAGCATCTATCTTCTTGTAATCCAATCCTAAATCCTAAATTATCTTCTGAGCATCATAAAATGATGCAGGGCATATATTTTCTGATGGTAGCATACTTTTCAATAAACTTAGTAAAGCATCTAAAAATCTATTGCTCCATCCATATGGGCATTTTATTTGGAATAATTTTACTATGAATATCAACTTAGAGAATCCTTGATAATTTGGGTACAACTTTTGCTCTGCTCTTTTAATGACTAATAGAATTCTTGAGCTTCTTCATTGGACTCTTGAGGTTCTTGACTACCTAAATTTCTAGACACACCTTCAATATTTTCTCCAAGGTTCTTATCTCTAAACATATCATATAATATTTCAAAAGTGGCAGCATCATTGCCTCCATTAAAATTGGCATTATCATCTAATTCAAGCTCATCAAAGGAAGCAACATGTAATCTTTATTCATGATACGTCCATATTTTGTAAGTCTTTTTCATCCCCCATAAATATAAATCTATCTTAACTTCACTTCTAGTTTTATAGTAGCCATTGTTGCACTTAGTACAAGGACAATATATTATATCCACTACCCCAAGGCAAGAAAATGTAATATCTAGAATGCATCCAAATCCTTTTCATATTCAGATATACGCTTATCATATTCAATCCAGTTCTTATCATACTCAACCATCCTATTTTTCATTAGCCTAATTTTCTACAAAATTGAATACTTTTAATATTCTTGCAATATATATTTTAGTCAATCATTAATATTTTCTAATAGCATTTATGATAATTAAGATATACTCAAAGTGTCAAGTTAAGCACCATACTTCTATATTTATTTGAATATTCGCCACCATATCATCAAACGCTTATACTAAATCACTTTATAAAGCTACAAGAACATTGCATTACAATATATTTCCAAAGATATTTGCAACTAAAGGAAACAAAATTTTGATTCTAGGAAACCTTATAATTAAGCTTTTAGAGAGATTCACAAAAGATTCAATTTGGCTCATCCTTTGTACATTGATCTGTGTTGCTTTTAGCATTTTATTTAGTATGATCTAAATATTCTTAGAAAGAGAAATTTATTCTCAAATATTTTCATCTTTGAATAAATTTACTTGATATTGCTTTTTCTTAGCAAGTTGAACTTGACCAAGATTTATCAATGCATATTACAAACATATAATATTATTCATGACAAATAGATATAGCTGCTGCCATGATCCTAAAGTCACTATAGTACTGTTTCACACCTAGAATGATCACACATGGATTATAACCATTGTGATGTGATAAAAAATAAAATTCAACTCAACTCAACTCGACACATGCATTATAACTGTTTTGTTTGGAGGATTAGTTCTGATTCTGATTCTGATTCCAAATTTTTGGGGATCCACTACTGTGTCCAATCCTGCTCTTGCACTATGAAATTATAAATAGGAACAATAAATAATGTAATTTTCCTAAATATTTAGGTTGAATCTTGATGGAGGTAAACTTGCCAAGATGCTTATTCACAAATTCAGTATTCCTCTTAAAAGCATAGGGTTCTATAATAAAATTTACCAAATTTAATTATGTCATCAAGCCAAACTAGACTAAGTGAAAGTCTTGATTATTTTCAAAATTGAGCATCCCTCTCAGAGAGGAAGGTAAGTTCTGTTCATCTATTTTGCCCTAATTCTGAAATGCTCAATGTTTGACATACCACTGGCAAAATGTACTTTAGTCACTTAAATCACAAGAAAACAAATTCAAGCTTAGAAGAAAATGAACAATACCAAAGCAGCAATACAAACAAATTCAACATTAAAGAAAAAGAACAAGGCCAAAGTAGCACCACAAACTAATTCAACTTTAGAAGAAAAGAACAATACGAAAGCAGCAACACAAACAAATTCAAGCTTGGAATAAATAACAAGACCATGGCTGCAAGACAAACATCTAGAGAACCTAATCAAGCGCTTAAAAGGAGTAAGTAAATATTAATTATTGGGGATAAACCCCGCTCCCGTCGAAGTCCAATCTGATGCTTAGCCTAATGCAACTAGTAATCACGGAAGAGCTTCGATCGAAAATTCTTCCTCCAATGGTCGAACCCCAGCTGAACTCCTTCAATGGCTGAATTTCAGCCGAACTCCCCCAATGATCGAACTCCTCCAATGGCCAAAATCCAGTCGAACTCCTTCAGTGGTCGAATCCCAGCCAAACTCCCCCAGTGGTCGAACTTCTCCAACGGCCAAGCCCCTTTCGAACTTCTTTAGCGGTCGAACTCCTTCCCATCTTCACCTTCAGTCGGATTTCTCCATCAGTCAAACTTCTTCTGAACTTCTCCTTCAGACGGACTCCTCCATCAATCAAACTTCTTTCGGACTTCTCCTTCAGTCGAATTCCTCCAGCAGTCGAACTCCTTCTGGACTTCTCCTTCAGATGGACTCCTCTATCAATCGAACTCCATCCAGAATCCTCCAGCGGGTTACTTTCAGATTTCAATTAGCATTCCTCCCGGATGATCCCCTCTAGCCATATTTTCTTTAGGAGTCTGAACTTCTCTGGAATTGATGTATGTTAAAGCTCTTCATCAACCAACGTCTGCTTCCTCCAAACATCGACTATTAAATCTGGACGAACGGGCACATCACGATAATGGATACCTCTCTTCGTAACAAACTTCATGTGGCCCCAAGCAGCCTATAACTGGATGGCTATGTCTGTCACTATCAGTATGCTATAGGCAACGCTACAAATGGCACCTCCCTCTGTAACAGACTCCATGCGGCTCCGAGCAAATCCGCTATCAGATGGCTACGACTGTCACTATCAGTTTGCTACAGATGGTGCCTTCCTCCATAATAGGCTCCATGCAGTCTCGATCGGCCCACTATCGGATGGCTAGGACTGTCATTATCAGTCTGCTAAAAGCTTCATCTATAAAAAGAGACCCTCCAGATATGTTTGGACTAAGCTCTCTTCTTTTTTTCAAAAATTCTGCTAAATTTTTTTCTGAGCACTCCATTTCTATTGGCCAGTAGAGTTGACTTGATCATCGAAGGATCCTACTAGAGCTACCACCATTGACTCCGAATAAAATTTTATTTTACAGATCATCGATGGTGACCTCTTCTTCCTCAACTCCAGCTCGGTCCGGTGTCGACCAGATTCTGCACTAATAGAATTGACGCTAGAGAAAAGATTCTCTATTCTTGAGGTATCCGTATTCTTAAAGAAGTGCTCAGTCGACCCTACGGATCTTCTTCTTCAAGGATCATCTCCATCCTCTTCCTCAATCCCAAGAAATCCTCCAAAAAAGGTGACTACCTAGAGATCTACCACTTTTACCGTCAGATCTGAGTCAGATCCATCCGTTCTTGCTCCATCATCGGTGCTTCAACCTCCACCTCCATCGACAGTCATGGTAGATTTAGAGTAGTTTAACTCTACCCTCTCCCTCAATCCAAGAAATGCCTCCAAAGAAGGCGACTACCTAAAGATCTACCACTTTTACCATCAGATCTGAGTCAGATCCATCTGTTCTTGCTCCATCGTCGGTGCTTCAACCTCCACCTCCATCGACAGTCATGGTAGATTTAGAGCAGTTTAACTTGCTGATGCAGCAGGTTCAGGGCCTCACCGAAATGGTGCAGACCATGTGGTAGCCTTCGATGGTGGTTCCACCAAGAAACCCACTGTCAGAATGTCAGAAATCGATCCTAAGGAGAAGCACCTGGGCTAGCATACCCGTCGCCCCTAGAAAGAAAAAATAGAGAGTAGAGGATACTTGCTCGGATCATGATTCTTCTTTAGAAGAGACCTTCTCCATCTATAGTTGGAAGCCTTCCAAGATCTACGATCGAGATGACGTCTTTGATCAGAAACTATGGAAGATGAATCGATGGATTGAGGGATTCCATCACGTCGTTCCGATTCACCACGACGACGTCTGCACTGATCCTTCTTTCTCTCTGAATTATGTAAGAGCTCGTTCCACCGAACCTTAAGCTCTTCCAATTTGAAAGCTACGATGGAACCTCTGATCCAGTCGACCACCTGAAAGCTTTTCGAACTATGATGCTGCTCCATGATGCACCAGATGCCATCTTATGCCAAGCTTTTCCATCTACTTTGAAGGAAGCAGCAAAAAATTGGTACTCGATATTGAGGTCAGGTACGATCTTCTTCTTTGACTAGATGAGCCATCAATTTATGGTTCACTTTGTCAGCAGTCGATGTCCACACCGATGTTCGAATTCTCTAATGAATATCAAGCAGAAGAAGGAATCTATCCGAGCTTATGTCATCCAATTTAATGCTACTGCATTGAAGGTCCAGAACCTAGATCAGTCTATTGCAATGGCCGCACTCAAGGATGGCCTTCAAAAGAATAATTTACTATTCTCCCTAGAGAAGAAGTATCTTAGGGATTTTGCTGATCTGCTAGCTCGGGCTGAAGAATATGCCCGACCAGAAGAAGCCTTCAAGTTGAAGGATGAGGAGGCCACGGGGGAGCGGCAGGCGGGCGAGTCTAATAAGCCCGTAGCTGATGGAGGGTTGAATAAAGTTCGGCCACGCTCACGGACTCCCTTCGAGCGCAAGCGAGCTCGAACTCCTTCTCGAGCTCGTCATCAAAGAAGCTCCGACAGATGGGCATGAAGAAGTTCTCTTCCTAGAAGGTTTTACAACTATATCTCTCTCGATGCTCCAAAAATGTAAGTATTGATGGAGATCAAGGAGCAACTGTCAAGGCCTGAAAGGATGCACTCTCACCCTGCTCCAAGATAAGATCGAGGAGATCATCAGGAGAGGCCGGTTGGATCGATCCTCAGACACTGGCATGAAGCAAAAGAAGATCAGCCAAGGGCACTACAGCAGCCAAAACTACCAATAAGAGAGGAACAATAAGGAGATCGGCCACCTCTTGGCATCATCAACACTATCTTTGGGAAACTTAGTGCTTCGACGAGCCACCATCTCTCGACCTCAAAGCTAGGGAAAGTTTGTCCCAAATTGGAAAGGCTCATATGAAATAGAGGAGGTTGTCTTATCCAAAACCTATCGTCTGAAGGAGCTTGAAGGAACAATGCTCCCATGATCTTGAAATTCAAAAAATCTGAGAATGTACTGCCAGTAATTTTTCTTCGATAAAACTCCCCCATTTCAATATTATTATTTCTTGATGCAAAAATTATGTGATGATAGAAAAAAAGTAATAAAAAATGATCATGTTAGAAACAGGAGGAGAACCTCATCCTAACATGAGCAAGTCGAAGGTCTCGTTCATTTTAGACGAGATGAGGGAAGAGGCCCTAACAATGGCCCTTATGTATCCCTACAGTCCGTGAGCAAAGTCGAAGATCTCATTCATTTTAGATGAGAATAGGGGGAGAACCTCATCCTAATGTGAGCAAAGTCAAAGGCCTCGTTCATTTTAGACGAGGTGAGAAGAGAGGCTCCGATAACAATCCTAATGTGCCCCTACAGCCCATTAGGAGCAAGAGGAGAACCTCATCCTAACGTGAGCAAAGTCGAAGATCTCGTTCATTTTAGATGAGGACAAGAGGAGAACATCATCCTAATATGAGCAAAAGTCAGAACCTCATAGGCCAAAGATATGGAGAAGAAAGAAGCTCGGTGGAGAATCCTAACACGTGTTTTTCTACGACAACCTGACTACGTCAAATATGAAAGACAGAACCTTATCCTGATTTATAAGAGAGGTCCTAGTTCGATATCCACAACAGGCCCGACGTCCACAACGAACTCGGCATCCATAATAAGCAGCAAGCATGAGAATCTGGGATTGGACTTCGGCTGTCATCTTTTTTATTCCCTTCTTTCGAGCTTCAACCTCAATAAGAGATAAGATTTGAAGATAAAATCTTCTTCAATCTCGACTGAAGATAAGATCTCCTCCGAGCTTCAATCTTGGCTGAAGATAAGATTTCCTCCAAGCTTCAACCTCAATAGAAGATAAGATCTCCTTCAACCTCGACTGGAGATAAGATCTCCCCCGAGCTTCAACTTCAATAGGAGATAAGATCTCATTCAATCTCGACTGAAGATAAGATCTCTTCCGAGCTCTAACAACATCAATAGGAGATAAGATCTCCTTCAACCTCGATCGGAGATAAGATCTCCTTCAACCTTGGCTGGAGATAAGATCTTCTCCGAGCTTCAACCTCGATTAGAGATAAGATCTCTCCCAAGCTTCAACCTCAATAGGAGATAAGATCTCCTTCAACCTCAGTTGGAGATAAGATCTCCTTCGAGCTTCAACTTCAATAGAAGATGAGATCTTTTTCAATCTTGATAGGAGATAAGATCTCCCCGAGCTTCAACTTCAATAAGAGATAAGATGTCCTTCAACCTCAGCTGGAGATAAGATCTTCTCCAAGCTTCAACCTCGGCTAGAGATAAGATCTTCCTCCAAGCTTCAACCTCGACAGAAGATAAGATCTTCTTCAATCTCAGCTGGAGATAAGATCTCCTCCAAGCTTCAACTTCAATCAAAAGGAGATAGGATCTCCTTCAACCTCGGCTGGAGATAAGATCTTCTTTGAGTTTCGACCTCAATAAGAGATAAGATCTTCTTCAACCTCGGCTGGAGATAAAATCTTCCTCAAGCTCCAACCCCTCAATAGGAGATAAGATCTTCTTCAATCTCGACTGGAGATAAGATCTCCCTCGAGCTCCAACATCAACAGGAGATAAGATATCCTTCAACCTCGATTGGAGATAAGATCTCTCCTGAGCTCTAACTTTAATAGGAGATAAGATCTTCTTCAATCTTGACTGGAGATAAGATCATTCTCGAGCTCTAACAACATCAACAGGAGATAAGATCCCCTTCAACCTCAGTTGAAGATAAGATCTCTTTCCGAGCTTCAACTTCAATAAGAGATTAAGATCTCTCCCGAGCTTCAACCTCAGTTGGAGATAAGATCTTCTCCGAGCTTCAACTTCAATGGAAGATAAGATCTTCTTTAACCTCGATTGGAGATAAGATCTCCTCCGAGCTTCAACCTCAGTTGGAGGTAAGATCTCCTCCAAACTTCAACCTTAATAGGAGATAAGATCTCCTCCGAGCTTCAACCTCAATAGAAGATAAGATCTCCTTCAATCTCGGCTGGAGATAAGATCTCCCCCGAGCTCCAACTCCTCAAAAAGAATATATGATCTCCTTCAACCTCAGCTGTAGATAAGATCTCCTTTGAGCTCCAACATTAATAGAAGATAAGATCTCCTTCAATCTTGGTTGGAGATAAGATCTCTCCTGAGCTCCAACTTCAATAAAAGATAGGATCTCCTTCAACGTCAATAGAAGATAAGATCTCCTTCAATCTCGGTTGGAGATAAGATCTCCTCCGAGCTTCAACTTCAATGTCAACCAAAAGATAAGATCTCCTTCAACCTCGACTGAAGATAAGATCTCCTCCGAGCTCCAACTTCAATAAAAAATAAGATCTTCTTTAACCTTGACTGGAGATAAGATCTCTTCCAAGCTTCAACTTCAACAGAAGATAGGATCTTCTTCAACATCAAAAGAAGATAAGATCTCCTTCAACTTTAGCTGGAGATAAGATCTCCTCCGAGCTTTAACTTCAACGTCAACCGAAGATAAGATCTCCTTCAATCTCGACTGGAGATAAGATCTCTTCCAAGCTTCAATGTCAATAGAAGATAAGATCTCCTTCAACCTCGGTTGGAGATAAGATCTCCCCCGAGCTTCAATGTTAACCTTAACAGGAGATAAGATATCTTTCAACCTTGGCTGAAGGTAAGATCTCCTTCGAGCTTCAATGTCAGCAGGAGATGAGATCTCCTTCAACCTCAGTTGGAGGTAAAATCTTTTTCAAGCTTCAACTTCAATGTCAATAGGAGATAAGATCTCCTTCAATCTCGACTAGAGATAAGATCTCTTTCGAGCTTTAACTTCGACGTCAACAGGAGATTAGATCTTCTTCAACCTTGACTGAAGATAAGATCTCCGAGCTTCAACGTCAACCCCAATAGGAGATAAGATCTCCTTCAATCTTGACTGAAGGAGATAAGATCTCCTCCAAACTTTAATCTCAATGGATGCAGAGCCTGAAAAAGAACTTTGACAGTCATCTTTTTTGTACTTCCTTCGAATTTTGAACTCAGAAGTGGGAGGACTATTGTTGGGGATAAACCCCACTCCCATCGAAGTTCAGTCTGATGCTTAGCCTAATGCAACTGATAATCATGAAAGAGCTTTGATCAAAAATTCTTTCTTCAGTAGCTGAACCCCAGCCGAACTCCTCCAGTAGCCGAATCCAAACCTCAATCAAACTCCTCCAACGGTCGAACCCCAGTTGAACTCCCCCAGCCATCAAACTCCTCCAGCGACTGAGCCCCTTCCGAACTCCTCCAGCGGTCGAACTCCTTTCCGCCTTTGCCTTTAGTCGGGTTCCTCCAGCAGCCAAACTCCTTTCAAACTTCTCCTTCAGACGGACTCCTCGATCAGTCGAACTCCTTTTGGACTTCTCTTTCAGTCAAATTTCTCCAGCAGTCGAACTCCTTCCAAACTTTTCCTTCAGACAGACTCCTCTATTAGTCAAACTCCATCTAAATTCCTCCAGTGGGTCACTTTCAGATTTCAACTAGCATTCCTTCTGGATGATCCCCTCTAGCCATATTTTTTCAGGAGTCCAAATTTCTCTGAAATTGATGTAGTCAAAGCTCTTTATCAACCAACACCTACTTTCTTCGAACTTTGACTATTAAATCTGGATAAACGGATACATCACGACAACGGACACCTCTCTCCATAACAAACTCCATGTGGCCCCAAGCGGCCCATAACTGGATGGCTATAGCTGTCACTATCAGTCTGCTACAGGCAGCGTTACAGGCGGTGCCTCCCTCTATAATAGACTCCATGCAGCTTCGAGCAGATTCACTATCGGACGGCTATGATTGTCACTATCAGTTTGGTACAGGCGGTACCTCCCTCTATAATAGACTTCATGCAGCTTCGATCGGCCCGCTATCGGATGGCTACGGCTATCACTATCAATCTGCTATAAGCTCCGTCTATAAAAGAGGACCCTCCAAATACGTTTGGACTAAGTTCTCTTCTTCTTTCCAAAAACTTTACTGAATTCTTTTCTGAGCACTCCATTTTTGTTGGCCAGTAGAGCTGACTTTATCGTCGAAGGATCCTACCAGAGCCACCACCACCAACTCTAGACGAAACTTTATTTTGCAGGTCACCGACGGTAACCTCTTCTTTCTCAACTCCAACTTGATTCGGTGTCGACCAAATTCTGTACCAACATTAACTAATGTTCGCAAAGAGTAAAATGCTAACTACTTGGGATAATTAAAAGTAATCAATTGTACGATGTTAGACAATTATATACACTAAGCAATATTTATAATTCATCAAATGCCTCAATTATCCTTATTGCAATCATAAAATTACAACCTAAAGAAAAAGAAAAATAAATAAAGATAAAATATAAGCATGAATGAAAAATGTTCATGTTGTTAGTTCTTATATGAACAAATTATAAAAGCCATAGACCATATTTGAAAGGTGGTTATCTAATACAAAATGAACAAACACATAACAGCAAGTTCTAATTCCGATCCCAAAAACCTCATTTTCCTATTTCCAAGTCCAGATTGATCAAGTCATTTTGGGTTACATGAAAGAGCCTTTAAAAAATAAAGTAAATATATTCAACTAAAAGATTATCTAACTATTTATAACTAGATTAAGTGTTTTGCATAACCAAATCCATTTAGCTCATATCTATGCATATAGGTCTTAGACACACTCGTGCTAAGCCTCTAATATTGTAGAGTATCAATAGGAATATCGAGGCCTCGCCATAGCTATCAAAGTATAAAACGCACAAGCACTTAAATCCCTAAGAATGCTCACGGTTAAGTGTATGACTAACAATCAGAAAATGAAACAATTTAAATATTTAGATGACTTTGAAACATAAGGCCTAGAGATTGGGGATTTTTTGTTTAAGCTATATGAGGGACTCTATTCACCTAGTTTAGCACTATCTTCTGCTTCATTGTTTGTTAATTTCAAAACAACATCTGGACAAGTATATTGGTCTGACCACATTGATCATATTAGAACTGCTTTCTCTGCTCTTTAGTTAATTTTTAGTATAAACCTAGTTTTTTTTAGTTGCATCTCAAACATTTGGAGAAGGCTCAAAAGTATGCTCCAAACATGAATTAGCGAAGAACCTGATATAGTTTTATATCAATTGTAGGTAATTAAGCTAGATCACACCTAATTGGGCTTAACCATATTTTTAATTATTATATTTTTATAATAATTATTATTTTTTAATGATTTTGATGAAATTAATATAATAATTAACTTAATAAATATAAGAACTAGATATGTTTTATGTCCATTTTAGGTAATTGAGCTAGGTGATACCTAATTGGGCTTAACCATGTTTTAAAGATCAAATTGAGTCCAATTCAGTAGAGTTAGTCATCCAAAGTCATCAGGATCTTGCATCAAAATTAGAGTCCATCTTGAAGCAGAATAACCAAATCAAAACATCAATAGACCCCACAACTTATCCTTATTGGCATCATTAGCTAGAAAAGAACTAGGGATACAAAAGATAAATCAAGTAGCTAATCTCTCTCATCTAGTCAGCCAATCTTAATTCTGGATACTTTGGTGTGAGGTTCCCTAAAAGGCAAGCTATAGAACTCCAAATTAAGCAAGACCATATCCTATGGAATTTTAAGAGAAGCAAGAAAAGAACATAATTTATAGAATTGAATTTAGATTCTAGATGTGGCAGCTACAGTAGGTTGAAGTTGGTAACAATATTGGATATAACAAGAAACACCCGATACGCATAGATTCTTCCTAATTTTTCTTCACATAGAGATTTGATATGGCAACTAATTTTGAATGGCAAGGAGCTATCTTGGAAAGAATTAAATGGTAGAAAATTAGAGTCTAAACTAATTCTACGTAAGGAGTAAACTTGAAAAGAATTGGGACCAATTCTTAGAAAATCTGACTTGGGCCACTGAAATCTTACATCATTTTACAAATTTTGTGGACCCAAGAAGGCTGAAGAAGGAAGGAATATCACACCTCCTTTTTTCCTTTTACCATGAAAATCAAAATAAAATCAAAAAAATTAGGCAACATTAGGAGTAGATGGGTGGTGGTTGCTTGAAGCATATCCAAAGAAGGAAAGATTCTATACCAAATAAAAAGAATTATATATGGAATAAAATCATGGGCAAAATATTACCTTAACCCTAGCTTTAGCCCTATTTAAGAATCCTAAAACACTATCAAGAAAAGGGAGGAGAATCATCTTTGAAAGCTAGAAATCAATCAAGGAGAGTTTTAAGTATCTAGGAGATTTGAAGAGATGGAGATTTGAAGAGATGATTCATTCAGCTCTGAAATTCCTTCAGAGTTTTTAACTCTTTCCCTTGTCTATTTTGAATTTATTTTCTAGAACTCATTGTTAGGATAATTTTGAATTTTCATTCAAGTAAACTTAAGTTTGATTTTGATATGATGAAAAGCTAAATTTGTAGCTAGGGTACCTGATGTAGCTTGGATTCAATTTCAATTCTAGAATTTTGTATTAGTTTTTTTTATTAATGCAATTACTTGTTATTTGCACTTAATGCTTTTAAATATTATTATCTTTGATACTTGATTGATTTTGATTTACAATTGGTACTAAGAAGGAAGATTATAAATTGGAGTTAATAGCAAGCATTATAGAAATAATAATTAGAGCAGGAGCAGAAGATTTGACATGTAGGATCTTAGAAGTAATCATTATACTTAATGAACTAATTGAAATCTATTTTACTATTGAAAGATAGATTATAGATTTTAATTAGTATTTTTAATAAGTCTTGAAAGAAATTTTTAAATAATTTAGGATTATTGATCCTTGCATTAATAATTAAATTTGGATTATTAATCAAAATAGCTGAAATTGATAATTGGTCTAAGTGAAATTAGATATATCCTAGTGCTTTATCAATCAAATTTTGATTCAGCTTTCATTAAGTTCTTTAGAGTTAATTTTAGCTTTAGTTAAATTTATTTTCTATTATCATTCAGTTTTGATCGTTTAGATATTAGTAAAATTAGCATTTATTTTTGGTAATTAAACTCAATCCTCATGTAAATGATCTCTTATTCATCATTATATTACTTAAGCGATTTCGTGCACTTACAGAATGGTCTACCAAGTTTTTGGTACTATTGCTGGGGACTGGTGCTTTAACATCAAGAATAGTTGATTTTACTAGTAATCAAGATATTTTTTTTATTATTTTTTTAATTTTAATTTTTGGATTAAAAAAAATCACTGACATTTCATAATACTTAACTAATATAGCATAATAAAAAATATATAAAAAAATTTTTAACTTGATCGGATACCTTGTTTCTTTGCATTGCATCTCCATGATTAACTTTAAGAGAACTTACCCCATTAATCGGATAAGATGAAAATTTGATCACTCTTCCTTAGCCCAAAAATCACACCCTTCATCCTACATAATCTAGACCTTGATCTAAAATCAATTAGACATTAGCCCTAGGATATTCGAGCTCAATAGGACAAGAACATCCTAGAGTTAGACCATATTTGGATTGATTAATTACTTGGTGTCTAAGGCTAGTAGTTTAAAAAGATGGTTTTCAATTGCTTGACCTAGCCAACTCGATATCTAAGAAAAGTAATAAGTAGGAGCCCATCCACATCTTACACTTACCTGGCCGAGGTAGTTAGAACCTAATTAAAATACTTTTCTCTTTCATCTCTAGATTTAGGACTCATCTCTAGAATTTTTTTCTTTTCAATCTCTTTTTCCTCTTCTCTCTGCTGTTTATATATATATATATATATATATATATATATATATATATATATATATATATATATATATATATATATTCTTTCTAAATTATAATAAGTTAAGAAATTGAATGCACCTGTAGACAAAACAAAAAAATCATTAGAGAAGGGAAGAAATCTGAGACAAAAGTAGATCTAGAAATGATTGAATATCCAAGAAGAGAAGTAGTTGCAGTAGAAAATAATGAGGCTTCTAGAGAGGCAAACCCTAGGGCATTGTGTGATTATGCCATGCCTATGGTGAATGGAGCTTCATCTAGCATCATAAGGCCACCTGTGCAGGCAAACAACTTTGAGATTAATCCCGCTTTGATCCAAATGGTCCAGATAATAGTTCAGTTTGGAGGATTGTCTAATGATGACCCTAATGTGCACATTGCAAACTTCTTAGAGATATGTGATATTCTTAAGCAAAATGGAGTATCAGATGATGTAATTCGGCTGAGACTATTTCTACTTTCACTTAGAGACAAAGCTAGAGCATGGTTACAGTTTCTTCCTGCTGACTCGATTACCACTTGCAATGACTTAGCACAAAAGTTTTTGACAAAACTCTTTTCATCTAATAAAACTACCAAGTTGAAGACTGACATCTAAATCTTCGTGCAATTCGACATGAAGACCTTATATGAAGCTTAGGAAAGGTTCTAGGATCTGCTTAGGAGGTGTCCAAACCATGGGCAACCTAAATGGTTGGTTGTGCAAACCTTTTATAATGGGTTAAACAACCATACCAAGATTAATATTGATGCTGCTGCTGGAGGTTCATTGATGGGAAAGTCACTTGATGAAGCTTATGATCTTTTAAAGAAAATGGCCACCAACAATTACCAGTGGCCCAATGAGAGGAACATAACGAAGAGACCTACTAGGGTTCATGAGATAGATGCTATTACTGTACTCAATGCAATACTATTTTTAAGAAATTAGATCATTTGTCTATTAATGCTATCAATACTCGTGTGCAAGCCTATCAGATGTGTATTAGGTAACATGCTACTCGAGATTGCTTGATTGATAGTTCATTCATGCCTCCAGTACAAGAATAAATGCAATATATGGCAAACCAAAGAAGGAAATAGAATAATCTATACTCAAACACCTACACACCTACCTAGAAGAACCACCTAACTTTTTTCTAAAAAAAACTGCAGCAACAATAGAATTATCAGAATAAAGGACCACCTGATTTCCCATAGTAAGAAAAGAAGTCCAATCTGGAAGAATTGGTTGCAACTCTCACTAAGGCCACTACTGATTTCATAGGTGAAACTAAGGCAAACTTTCAAAACTAGCAAGCTGCCATTAAGAAGTTGGAAGTTCAAATGGGACAGTTGGCTAACATGGTAGGTTACAGAACTCAAGGATCATTGCCTAGCAATACTGAAATAAACCCAAAGGAGCATGTGAAGGCAATTATCTTAAGTGGAAAACAATTGGACCAAAGAAACAGCCTGTAAAGAAGCAAGTAAAGGAACAAGCTCAAGAAGAGACTATAGTTGAAAATAAGCTAAAAGAGAAAAAGAAAGAGCCAGCAAAGGCCTACATTCCACCAATTTCTTTTTTCTCAAAGGCTCAAGTAAAGTAAGGATGACAAGAACTTTCTAAAGTTTTTGGAGGTCTATAAAAAATTATACATAAATATTCTATTTACAGAGGCATTAGCTCAAATGCCTAGCTATACCAAATTCTTGAAAGACATCCCTTCCAAAAAGAAAAGGCTAGAGGACCATGAGATAGTCATGCTCATCGGAGAATGTAGTGCAATCATTGAGAATAAGTTACCATCAAAACTAAAGGATCCATGGAGTTTTACAATTTTATGTAATATTGGCAATATTGAATTCACTAAAGCATTGTGTGATTTAGGTGCTAGCATTAACTTGATGCCTTTATCTATTTTCAGGAAGCTTGGACTAGGGGATGTGAAACCGACCAATGTTTCATTAAACTAGTTGATCGATCGATGATATATCCTAAAGACATAGTGGAAGATGTATTAGTCAAGGTGGACAAATTTATCTTCCTAGTGGATTTCATTGTCTTAAATATGGAGGAAGCTAGAAAGATTTCTTTAATATTAGGGCGCCCATTCCTTGCAAATGGCAAGACACTTATAGATGTCCATAAGGGTAAGCTTACTTTATGAGTGAGGTAAGAAGAGGTAATTTTTAATATGCTTAATTCTTCTAAATATCTTCTTGAGAATGATGAGTATTTTAGGTCAGATATTAGTAAAATAATTGGCAAATCTAAACATGAATTGATTGATTGTGTTGAGGAGAAAATTATTGAAAATTAATTCAAAGGGTTAATTGAGCATGTTGATGTGTTAAATGATATTGAGAGAGTACAAGATCTGGTAGAGGCTAAGCCAACCCCTAAGCTTGAACTTAAGCAGCTTCATTCTCACTTAAGATATGCATTCTTGGGAGACTCATCTACTTTTCTTGATATTATATCTACTGATTTATCTACTGAAAAAAAAAAAAAATGTTGCATGTGTTGAGAAAGTATAAGAAAGCTCTAGGCTAGTCTATTAATGATATTAGGGGAATTAGTCCTAGTATATGTATGCATAAAATTTTAATGGAAGATAACGATAAACCTTGAATTGAGCATCAACATAGGTTAAATCCTAATATGAAAGAAGTAGTTAGAGCTGAAGTAATAAAATTACTTGATGCAGGAATTACTTATCTTATTTTTGATAGTAGTTGGGTGAGTCCTATTCAAATAGTTTCTAAGAAAGGGGAGATGACTGTTAGTATAAATAATAAAAATGAGTCAATATCTACTATGACAGCTATTGGTTGGTATGTGTATATTGATTATAGGAAGTTAAACAAAGCCACATGCAAGGACCATTTTTCTTTATCTTTCATTGACCAGATGCTAGAGAGATTTTTTGGATATACCTTTTATTGTTTCTTGGCTATTCAGGATATTTTCAAATTCCTATTGCTCCTCAGGACCAAGAAAAAACTACATTTACTTGTCTATATGGAATATTTGCATATAGGAGAATGTCATTTGGGTAATGTAATGCACCTATAACTTTTTAAAGGTGTATGATATCTATATTCTCTAACATTATTGAAAAATTTATTGAAATCTTTATTAATAATTTTTCAGTCCTTGGTCCTTCTTTTGATATGTGTTTGACTAATCTATCCTAAGTTCTATAATATTATGAAGAAACTAATCTTGTGATGAATTGGAAGAAGTGTCATTTTATAGTGCAGGAAGAAGTAGTGTTAGGGCCACAAGAATTCATCTAGAGGCATAGAAGTGGAGAAAGCAAAGATGGAGGTCATTGAGAAATTACCACTACCAACATTTTGTTAAAGGAGTAAGGAGTTTCTTAGGGCAAATTGGCTTCTATAGAAGATTTATAAAAAGACTTCTTTCCAAAATTACCAAATCTTTTTGTAATTTATTAATCAAGGATGCGCCTTTTAAATTTACTGATGAGTGTTTAGTTATTTTTAATAGATTAAAAAGAGAATTGATTTCAGCTCCTATCATCACTGCACCTAACTAGAATCTATCATTTGAACTCATGTGTAATGCAAGCCACTATGCTATAGATACAATCTTGGGACAAAGAAAGATGAATAGGCTTCATGTGGTATACTATGTGAGTCGGACACTAAATGATGCACCGTTGAACTATGCCACAACAGAGGAGTTGCTTGCTATTATGTTGGCTTTTAATAAATTTAGGTCATATCTTATAGGAGTATAAATAATAGTTTATACTGATCACTCGTAATTAAATATTTATTGAAAAGAAGAATGCGAAACCAAGACTAATTCGTTGGGTACTCTTGTTGTAGAAATTTGACTTGAAGATTAGGAACAAGAAATGAGCAGAAAATCTTATAGCAGATCACTTATCTCGGTTAGAGTTAGGTAAAAAAATTAAGAACACTGAGGTATCCATTAATGAGTCATTCCCTGATGAGTAGTAATTTGCATTACTCACATCTAGCACATCCTGGTATGCTGATATTGTTAACTTTAAGGCATGCAATATTATTCCTCCTAAATTTAATTACTAGTAGAAAAAAATTTACATGATGCAAAATATTATTTTTAGAAGGATTCATATTTATATAAGTATTATTTAGATCAGCTTATTAGAAAATCTATGCCTAATGATAAATTAAAAATATTTTAAAACACTGCCATTCATTAGAGTGTGGGGGCCATTTTGGATTCAGCAAAGTAGCTGCTAAGGTATTAGAGTGTAATTTTTATTAGCCTAACATGTTTAAAGATGCTACTACTTTTGTTTCTTATGATCGATGTCAAAGAATCGGGAATATTTGTTTTAAACAAAAAATGTCACTAACCAATGTTCTTGAGGTAGAGATATTCGATGTGTGGGGACTAGATTTTATGGGGCCTTTTCTACATTCTCATTCAAATCAATACATCTTGGTGGTGGTGGACTATGTATCTAAATGGATCGAGGCAGTAGCATTTTTCTTTAATGATGTTAAGAGTGTGCTCAAGTTCTTAAAGAAATACATATTTACATATTTTAGTGTTCCCAAGGGTATCATCATAGACAAAGGTAAGTATTTTTGTAATCGTTATTTGGATTATCTACTGACAAAAGATGGTGTTACTGAAGAAAAGGTTATTACAGCTTATTGAACTTGATGAGTTCCACCTCCATGCATATGAAAATATAAAAAGTTATAACGAGAGAATGAAAAGATGGCATGATAAACAAATTATGAGATATGAATTCCAAGTATAACAAAAAGTGTTGCTATATAACTCCCGCCTAAAGCTATTTCTAAGCAAGCTCCAATCTAGATGTTCGGATCCATTTAAGATTATACAAGTTTTTTCACATTGAGCTATTGAGCTGAAAAATGGTGATAAGACCTTCAAAGTCAATGGGCAAAGGTCGAGGGAATACATAGATAGAGGATCTGAGCAACCAAAAATCTTAATATCGCTGACATAATGCACTGAGATAGTCAAGCTAATGGCTTTAAACTAGCGCTTCTTGAGAGGCAACCCAAGCAATTTTTTTATTTTCTTTATTTTTGTGAATTGAGTCAATTTTAATTTTTATCTTTACTATATTTCCCAAGTTTAAATAGATGTTGTTCACTTTTTGTAGGCACATTGAAAAAGACAAGAGAGCACTACAAGAAAATTAAATATTAGTGACGATATTAGCGACGGCAAAAATCTCCATCATTAATAAAGTATTTTGCCACTGCAACACCAACCAAAAAAAAAGCCATCGCTAATGCTATTAGCGACGGCAACTAAATTATTAGCGACAGCAATGGCCATTTCTAAAAGTATAGAAATTATTTTAAAATATTTAAATAAAAAATATTAGTGATGGTAAATTTGGATTATTAGTGCTCTGAATCGAAACCTCATCTCTTTGAGTTATTCATTGTTTAGCTATAATGAAATCTGGAATCTGTAAAGCATCTGCTCAAATGGGATGGAGTTGTCATTTGTATTGATAACTGAGTTGAGAAACACTGTTTTAATTTGTATTGATTATTCCTGGTGGTAGCTGCGGACGAGAGAGCAATACAGGATCAGCTGCACCAAAAGGTAAAATTACTGATAGGTTATCTTCACCTATGCTTAATTAATGACAGATCAATACATGATCACTAGTTGCAAGTGGCCCATTCATAGCATTCAAATTCTTTCTTTTTTTCCAAATATGGAATATCAGAAATTGCAGGAAAAATTTACTTCCATGAAGCAGCTGCTTGCTGATGAACTTGAAATGAGGGCTTCCTCTTTAACAAATTCTAGATCACATCATTGCTCTGGTTCATGTTAAGGATTGGTCCTTTTGTATTTTTCCCTGTTTAATTAGCCTCAAAATTAAATTGGTTACTAGCTTGGGTTATCAAGCAAGAAGCCGTTTATAAGCAGCTTACTTCTATCTTGAAAATATGCTGAAATTGGGCTTAGTAAATGAGCCAAGCTAGAGTTCTATCTGGCTCACTCAAGTTCATTCAATTAAGTTCAATTATAAACGAAAAAAGAAACATTTAACACATATTTTATATTTTCTTACTTGTAATATATATAAATAAAATATTATTTGTGTGTTTATCTATTAAATATTCAAGATGAACAATGTTTATGATTAAAATATAATTTTGGGAATTAGATTGAGGTATATATATGAAAGACTTGAGAAGTCACGAGCTTTTGTCAAGTCTGTTAAATGGTTTGTTCATGAACAACTTATATTTATATGAAATTAAATGAACTAGCTCTACCTAGTTTTTATTGCATAATGAGTTGAGATAACCAAAGGTATGTTCAATGTTGTCCCGCTACTCATTATTTTAGTTCTCCCTCATTTTATTGTTGATGAAATGCGACGGAGGCCTCTTCAAAGTTTTGCTTAAAAAAAAAAAACCCAAAAGGGTCAGAAAGAATATATTCATAATTTTGATCTTCTTAACTTTTAGTATGGTAATTGAAAAATAAGGAACAAGAGCAATAAGCTTAGAAAAGTGGCCTTAACTTGTGATTTCCATCCCCCTCCCCTTGGCAATTTGGCTTTCCACTGGTCTACCTCTAAAGCATGTCCAAAACCTTTTTTTTTAATTTGATGAGAACCGAAGCTTCAAAACAGCCACTTAAATTTTATTCAAAGTCAGAAATTTACAGAGATGAAGAGGAGCAGTAGAGAATATACAAAAGGATAGATGGAAGGGAAACAGCAAAATAAAGAGTCCTCCAAAATGAAGCTACAAGACAACAAGTTCGATTAGAATAACTAAAAGACCTAGATGCATGTCCAAACTAGACCGATAAACTAAATTAATTAAAAACCTCACAGTAACTTGTCTACCATTAGAAATGCAAAAAAGAAAAGATTTCTTACCTTAGCTGCATCATATCCCTGCACATTCTCTCCATAATATTAAGACATTAAAAAGGAGGCGCCACATGTTAATTAGGTGTAAAGCACATTTCAGAGATCAATCATGCTTCACTTTCGGCATCTGTCATCCAGTGGGGTTTGGTTTTGGAGTTGGGAGATGCAGAATCCTTTACGTATGGCCAGGTGAAGGGACACCTAAAGGATGGCAGGTATGGCTGTTTTATGGGCGTCATGTCCACTTTCAGATTTGAGATCCTGGGACATGTGAATCTTGACTCAAAAGGGTCATGCCCGCTCTCCGTGTCACCAATGTGACAGAAAGCATATCATGACAAGATGCTTCATTTGGAATCTGTTCTTGAGGCTGCTTGCAGTATAATTTTATGGAATCTGAATTCAACTGAGCCAGATCTAGATTCAGGTGGTATTTTTTTTCCCAATTGTCCGACTTTCAGGGAATCCAAAAACTTGGAAAGGGATTACACTGAATGAGAAAGCAAAAGGATTATTTCTACTCCAGCACCATTTGGTTGGATGATGTCAAAATCATCACCTGACCCAATGTCATTGTTATGCTGGGTGGCAACCGAATGGGATCGGGTCAGATATGGATTGGATTGGATGGGGTCAAAAAATTATCAACTTAAATCAGATATATTTATTAAATAAGTCAAAAACTCAAATCTGAATTTAATTTGTTTATTAAAACATAATCCAATCCGACCCACATGGCCCGTTAATTAAATAAGTCAAGTCAGGTTAAATGAGTTAAATGGATTAAATAGATTTTTAACTGATTAAATAGGGCATAAATAGGTTAAATAGGTTTTAAATAGGTTCAATAAATCCTAAATGGATTAAATAGGTTGAACAAGTTGAACATGTCACTTTATTCAATCAACCTGAATATTAACAGATTAAATAGGTCAAATGCCTGAAATCCAAGTCTGACCCAAATTTTAAATAGGTTAAATGGATCGATTTGTTTATAATTTAAATCATTTAACCCGAATCTAAACCTACTTATGACAAGTCGAATACAGATCGGATTGATAGGTCGGGTCATATTTTATTGGTCTTATTAATTTGGATGGTTTGAACTTGAATGCGATCATATTTGAAATTATCCACAAGGAGCAAACTTCATAAAAGAGGATTTAATAGCCCATTCTCTAACTGAGTTTAAAACGATGAGCAAGAAGAGAGGCTCTTTTCCTGGCTAGAAGAAGTGGTTTCATGACATGCTATTAGCTTTCTTTAGCTCAAGCCCTGGTGGTCTTTTTCATGGAAGAGCCTGTGAAGAGATGTCCATTTTGGTGGTGGTTTATTCAAGCTCGCAGGGAGGTAATCTCTTCATCTTTGTAATCTTTTAATTTGACAACACATTTTGTTCTTCTTCACACCTGCGGATGTACCCCCCTAACAGATGCACGGTGTAAACTTTTTATTGCGTTGTTTTGTGGTTTCGTGCAGTCTTTCCTACATATTTGTGCGCATCCTGTGAGTGAGTTGTAGATATAGGGTCCGGTCATTCTGTCTCTTAGATAATTGGTTCATGGCAGAGTGGTGAAATCTTTGCAGCTGCAAATAAGACATACACTTAAGAGTTTATGACTCGAATATCGCTTATAATTATTACAAGGATTATAGCCTTTAATAAATGAGTCATATAGAGCAGAGTTCATGACATTTTAGCATCGAATTCCTAACTAATTGGTAAGATTCAAGAAATTAGAATGCTTGATATGTTAATCAAAATCTATCAAGTTTTTGCTGTTTTTATAAGGTTTTACTGTCTTCAATTAAAATTGTACAGAACTCACATCAATAAAAAAGACTCCATATCCTCCAATCATATTCTAAGAAATTAGCCAAATCCACATGTAGACAGACAAACAAAAGCCTGCGTTACTAATATCTGCAAAGTATTATGGTAATATAGCGGGACCCATAAATATACATTAAGTTCATATAAGCAGTGCTAACCCATTGGAATTATTCCTGAATTGACACAGGCATCATCAGCATTGCGCTGCTATCTGCAGCGATTCTATTGTCTCATTTCAAACAAGAGAAAACTTGGTGAAGTATTGTGAAACCAACTGCATCCTAATCAGCTATGAACATGTGCAAACTGTTGTCCTAATGAAGATCCATATTACATGGATTAAGATTTTTTTTTTCTGAATGCAATTGATTGAGAATTCTGCCCACCAATTAAAGCTAGCTCAACGTCCATATCTCATCTGAGAAAGATGTTTTTTTTCTCCTATTTCTCAGAAAACATCTGAAAGAAGAAAGTCGCACCATTTAGTTTACTATTTAACAGTAACCATGGAATATCTAATTAAATATTAATCTAGTTATTGTAATCCATATGTTTGTAGAAGTTTATCATCTAAAGAGCGATTTCTTTAGTAGGGTCCTCGATACTTCTCCTTGAAGTTTAGCCTTTTATGTTTCTGTCGCATGGTAGATCTTTGGAAGTCTCCAATGCAAGAGTCCAGTCAGCACACATTGGAAATGGCTATCAGCCAAATAATTCTCTGTAGCGTAATGTTATCGATTTCTTATGGATGGGGGCGTGAGGCCATTCTTTACCAGGATCATCTGGAAAGCCAAAGTACCAGAGAAGACGAAATGCTTTGTTTATCTCAGCTTTCATGACAAAATCCTAATGAAGGTCAACCTGGTTAAAAGCAGGTAGAAAGGCAAAGATGGTTGCACCTTGTGCGATTCAAATTCAGAAATGGTAGATCACTAATTCCTTCAATGCTCATTCTCGAGACAGGTCTGGTCAACACTTATCCTGATTCTTCGATTGAGAGATCTTCTACAAAACCAGTTTGTACTATGGAACGCATGCCAATCGGATGAGCCTATATGTCGACTTTAGAAAGGAGCGGGTACGTGGATCCCACGGAAGGAAAGAAACAAGAGATGTTTTCAATAGAAAAAATTATTTAATAGTTCTTAGATTGACCAAGAATTACTTTTTAGTCTTCAAATTTTTTAGATGGTATAAAACCTCGCTGGACTGTTAAGAAATTATTTTTCAATCCCTATCATCCATTTAAGCCATCCACTGCCTATAAAATGACAAAACTACCCCTTGATGGGCAGCGGCCATGGCGACCATGGGGGATGCGCAGCTGCGCTGGAGGGGAGGCGGTCGAAGGGTGGTGCCAGCAGCGTGACAAGCAGGAGGCCACGGGGAAGGAGAGGTGGGGGCCACAAGAGAGGGGAGCGCGGAGCAACGTGCCGACGGGGGGGGGGGGGTGGGGGGAGGTAGGGGGCGGTGCCAGACGCGCAACGGGGGTTGGGGGTGTTGTGGCATGCGAGGAAGGAGGAAGGGAAAAAAAAAGGAAAAAAGTAAAAAAAAAGCTAGAAAAAAATAAAAAAGAGAAAATTAAAATTAAAATTAAAAATTTTAAAAAAATAATATATTTTTTCAAATTTTTATAATACTAATAATAATAATAGCTATTGAATCAAATATTTTGATAAAAAATAAAAATAAAAGTAATAATAATAATTATAATTATTAAATAATAAAAAATAATTTTTTTATATTCATAATGATAATAATAGTCACCGCATCATCAATTTTGATAAAAAAAATAATAATACTATATATTTATATATAATAAAAATAATAAAATATTATTAATAAGTATTAAATAATAATAATGACTAATAATAATAACCATCGAATCATTAATTTTGATAATAAATAATTTTTATCATTAAAAAATAAATAAATAGTTTAATAAATTAAATAAAAAATTTAAATAAAAAATTAAAAAAATTTAAAACTTGGTAACAAAATCAAATGATTGTGTAACTAGAGAGTCATCTTATGTAACCTAAATATAAATTTATATAACTTGAGTATAAATCTGTGTAATCTGAATATAAATCTGTATAACCAATTGTCAAAATTATGTAACCAGAGAATTTGGTTACGTAATTTTGAAAATAAGTTACACAAGTTTATATTTAGGTTACACAAGATAGTTCTCTGATTATACAATCATTTAAATTAGTTACCCAATTTTATTTTTTTTAAATTATTTATTTATTTTTTAAACTATTTATTTAATTTTTTAATGATAAAAATTATTTATTATCAAAATTGATGATTTGATGTCTATTATTAGTTATTATTATTATTTAATACTTATTAATATTTTTTTATTATTTTATTATATAGATACATATTTTATTATTATTATTTTATTACTTTTTTATTTTTTTTATATTTTTATTAAAATTGATGATGTGGTGGCTATTATTATTATGAAAAAATCTAATTTTTTTATTATTTAATTATTATTATTATTATTTAGATTTTTTATAATAATAATAGCCACCACATCATTAATTTTAATAATAATATAAAAAAATAAAAAAAATACTAAAATAATAATAACTATTAAATAATAATAAAATATATATCTATATAATAAAAATAATAATAAATTATTAATAAGTATTAAATAATAATAACTAATAATAATAGCTATCAAATCATCAATTTAGATAATAAATAATTTTTATCATTAAAAAATTAAATAAATAATTTAAAAAAAAAAATAAATAGTTTAAAAAATTAAAACTGGATAACTATTTGAAATGATTGTATAACTAAATAATCATCTTGTGTAATCTAAATATAAACTCATATAATTTGAGTATAAGACTGTATAACCTGAATATAAACTTATATAATTAATTATTAAAATTATATAATCAAATTCTTTAATTACATAATTTTGATAATTGATTATACAGGTTTATATTCAGGTTACATAGACTTGTATTCAAGTTACATAAATTTATATTCATATTATATAAGATGGTTCTCTGGTTATGCAATCATTTGATTTAGTTATTTAGTTTTAATTTTATTTATTTATTTAATTTATAAAATTATTTATTTATTTTTTAATGATAAAAATATTTATTATCAAAATTAATGATTTGATGGCTATTATTATTAGTCATTATTATTTAATACTTATTAATATTTTTTTATTATTTTTATTATACATATATATAATTATTATTTTTTTATTTTTTATTTTTATCAAACTTGATGATACGATGGCTATATTATTATTATTATTATTATGAAAAAAAATTATTTTTAATATTTAATAATTATTATCAATTTTATTATTTTTATTTTTATTTTTATTTTTTATTAAAATATTTCATTCAATGGTTATTATTATTATAAAAAAATCTAAAAAAAATATATTTTTTTAATATTTTTTATTTTTTTCCTCTCTCTCTTTTTCTTTTTTCTTTTTTTTCTTTTTTTTCCTTCCTCCTTCCGCTGCACGCCACAGCACCCCCCCACCCCCGCACCCCCATCGCGCGTCCGGCACCGCCCCCTGCCCTCCCTCCCCCCATGGCCCCCAGCCCATTGCGCGTCCGACCGCGTTCCCCA
Source organism: Cocos nucifera (assembly GCA_006176705.1). NCBI lineage: Eukaryota > Viridiplantae > Streptophyta > Magnoliopsida > Arecales > Arecaceae > Cocos > Cocos nucifera. The sequence goes on along the minus strand of QRFJ01000102.1, from coordinate 1,132,274 downwards.
CCTCGACGGCGCCGCTCCCCTCCCCCCACGGCCCCCGCCCGTCGCACGTCCGGCACCTACCCCTGACCACCCCTCCCCTCTACGCACCCCTGACCACGTTCCCCCCCGCCCCGCCTGCACCGTTGCTCCATGCTCCCCTCCCCCATGGCCCCCATCCTCCCCTCCCCCCATGGCCCCCCGCCTGTCGTACCGCTGGCACCGCCCTCGAAGCCTTGCTCGTCGCGCCGCTGGCACCACCCCGTGGCCGTGCTCGCCTCCCTTCCGCGCTCCCCAACCGCCTCCCCTCCAGTCCCGCTATGCGTCCCCTACGGCCGCCATGGCCGCTGCCCATCAAGGGGCAGTTTTGTCATTTTACAGGCAGCGGATGGCTTAAATGGATGATGGGAGCCGAAAAATAATCCCTTAATAGTTTACGAAGATTTTATTCCATCTAATAAAAAATTTAAGGACTAAAAAATAATTTTAAATCAATACAGGAACTATGAGATAATTTGCCCTTTTCAATACCATGCTTATCTACCTAACTATGTAAGCAAACAAGTCATGAGGCTATTCATATCCTGGACTGAAAATACAGAAGGAGAAGATGGGCATTTGATAGAGACTTTCAGAAGCACCGTGAAGCAGGTGCTGAAAACCTGCAACAATTTTTAGATCAGGAATCCTGACACATCACTTGAAACAGTTCTTCAGAAACATCATGAAACAAGTACTGAAAACCTGTTACTACGTTTCAACAAAAGATTCAAAATAAGCTCTTCCTAAAATACATACAAATAGCCAAAGAATGGAACACAGCTCAGTAAAAAGCCTCAATGATGCATCAAGGAACTTGGAAGCTCTTGAACAAATCAGTAAGATGGAAACAGAAGAAAGATCTATCTGATCTGTTATGCTGAAAAAATTTGGAAAACAGATCATCTGTATGGCACTGATGATTATCAATGCCAACACTATATTATTAATATTTCAAATATAGGATATGTAACCTCATATATTATTAATATATAAATATTGAGTTAGAGCTTCTCTAACTCATTTTCACCAAAAAAAAGTCCGGTCATCTCAAATAAAGCCTTCTCTTTTTTTTTTTTAAAATAGACAATGAGAAGTGATTTAGCTTGCCAATCGGGCAAGTGCAATCATAAAGGCATGCTGATGCCAAGCCATACTAATTGTGAGGAGTCATGAGGATATATATTTAGTCTTACATCAACTATGCATTTGATAGATCTTACTATTTATAAACCTAAATAATACTTAATGGCTAGTTATTTTGGGTGAAGTCTCACATGAGAAATGATAATCTAACCCATGATCTATGTGAATTAGAGGAAACTATCGCACGAGCTTATTATTTGGATTGACCAATGGATTAATCGTGATATTCATGATTGAATTTATGGTATTTGTGATTGATTCTTAATCTAACGTGGATACCGAAACTTAAACAAAAGCCTATAAGGATCGAGTAGGCATATCTTTAGTTCTATATCAGCTATATATGCATTAGGTGGATTGGCCTAGTGATCATGATCCATGTGTACATGGCATCACCATTGGGGAGTGGATTGCGCTCACCACTAGTGGCAAGCTAAACCTCTTCCAGAAGTCCTCTTCTAAATTAAGCGGCTAATTCCTTTTTCCTTCTGATATAAACGAGCGGTTAATTCATCAAGGAGGGTCTTTTTCTCAATCCCTAACCCAACATAGTTTCTAGTTTTCTACCTCCTCCCCTCATTCCTAAGGCAACCACTTCCCCTTCTTTCTTCTTTTCCCTAAAATTGTGATCGATCCTCGTTGCATGCTCTTGGAAGCCTGATATGATCTACCACATGTATGGTGCAGCAGGGAAGGCCATGAACTGGAATTCAATTCAGTGATCCACATAAATGACTCTATGTGTTGATCCAAGGTCTGAATCACTACATGTTAAAAAGTATTTATTGTAAGGACTAACCCAAGTAGGTGAGTTAGTGATCATTATCGTCTTCCCAATGATTTGGAAGGCATGCAATACGTACATGTTGCATGCAGTCTAGTCTTAGAGTTTAAATGGTAGTCACTCTCGTTTCAACTGAAAGTTAGTTTGCTCGAATGTCATTCGTTGTTTAGAAAAAGGAAAAGAAGGTTTGACATATTAGGATCATACTCACAATATATATAGACTGACAGACCCCATGTTGATCACACATATATATCCAGATGGTTAGCATATGGACACCAATCCATATCTTTCTATTTCAGTTTTCAAATATCATGCCTAGTAAAAATTTAATTAAAAGAGAATAATGCGTGTTCATGTAATCTATATTGAATATTTACATTTGATGTTTATAACTGTAAACATCAAATTTCTTCTGGTAATAAATTGTGTGGGCTAATTCACTCCCTTCTACTAGCTAGAGAGAGAGAAATTTTATTGAACATCAAATTTTGCGGACAAAATATATTGATTTTATTCATCGAATAGGATCATAACAACTAGTGCTAACATGAAGCTAGTACTCCTTTTGTTTATACACACCTTTCAAGAAAACTGAAAATTAAAACTTGTTTACTATCTTTTTCTTTTTTTTTTTAATTGAATGATATTTATTGTGAAGTTCAGATTTCAGCTCTGAAATTGAAGAAAGGCAATGCTACCATGACCATATTAATATCTTTAATTTTTAAAATATAAATCTACATTCTAATTTATGCTCTAATGTTCCTTAATGCTAAAGTAATAAGATAAAAATTATATAAAATTAATAAAATAAAAAATTCTGTTTCATTGGCTAGCTTTTGAAACTTTTATCTTGCTAATCTTCAATACAAAATGATAGAATAAGTATGAATTTTCCGACACCTATACGAGACTAAGCAAATGCTGAGCCTACTTCATCCAGATATTTCCACTTACAGGTTCAGAAACCCGGATTGCATCTTTCATGCAAAAAAATGGTTGGTTTTTGCTTCACAACCTCAATTATTTGATCATATTTTACACATTTTTTAAAATATATTATAAGCTATATGATATAGATAGATCGAAAAAAATTATTATATTTAAAAAATTATATAAAATACGATCGCTGAGAAAGAAGGCTGATCATTCCTTGCGTCAAAAATACAACTCGAATCCTAAGAGAATTATCTCGACCGGAAACCGAACGCTTACAGCCATGACTTTTTCCTTCTGATTGTTTTGACTTTTGTATGGTTTGCATCATTCATTAATTAAAACCATCAAAATCACCTTGCTTTGTTAAAAAAATTCGTACCATAGGTGCAGGAATCACTATCATCGCTGGTCCTATTTCATCATTAAATGTCCGAGTCTCCTCTAACCCAATGTCCGAGATAGTACTAGCACACATAAAAGCATTTTCTTCTTCATATAATTTTACGTTCGTACATAATAAGCAGTTCTGCTCATATTTTCTTCCGATGCACTATACATGTATTTCTTTGTATTACGATCAATAACCGTACATTCACTTGTGCCTCCTGCTATATTTGGTCTTGAAGAAACGTTGGTTTAGGAACGAAATGAAGATGATAATTTTGCATTATGGTGATGAATGAAATCAAGAGCCCAACTCAGTGACAAGCTTTTCACCAAGAAGGCTCAGGTCTAGTCCCGAGCCAGCTCATGTCACGGACAAACCAGGCTCAAAGCTCAAATAGAAACATGTGCGACTAAGCTCAACCCTAGCTTCAGCCAAACTCGAGTAGTACTCCTGAAATATAACATAGTTTGAACGGCTAATTGAAAAATTATATCATATATGGTCATCCATGTAGATAATCACAAATTACCCATTTATGTAACGGTGCATCGAAATAAATATTTAATAAATAAAATTTTTAGAAATAAATTATTATGATTAGCTGTATTAAAGATTATATGTATGATTTTTGTAACTAAACACCCGACAGTTTCTCAAAAAAAAAAATTATAAATATGAGAGAGTTTTTAATAAATAAAATTTTTAAAATTAAAAAAATTATGATTAGCTGTATATACGATCATATGTATGATTTTTTCAATTAAACACCCTCGTCTAAGGAACGGGAGAGAGTTTCCTCAAAAAATAATAGCATGTGAGAGAAAAGTGGGTACGTTTTGTCAACTCGGTTGGAAGAAAACAATTACGACTTACGTGGGCCACCGACCCTGCAACGCTTTCCGAGTAGTACGGACCCATGCCTTTCCCTTTATTCTCCTCCCAAAAGCATGGTCGGTGGTGCGTGTCATCCCTCCATTGGCATTGCCGCCCCCACCACGCCATAAACTCTTGGACGTATTCCCCCCGGGCCTCTCAAAGAGAGGAATCCCCACAGGCCAAGTAAAGTCCACCGCCCCGATTCACACTCCACTTATTTCCTATTTTTCCCCTTTAAACTTAACTCAAACTCCAAACCTCTATAAAGACCCCAAGCCCCCTTGCTCTCCCCCTTGTAGAAAGATCTCGACACGGCCTGTGCAGCCAAGAGAGTGTTTGAGGGATTTCCTTCAATCCTCCCACTTCTATAGAGAGAAAACATGGCAAGTATCTACTACCATCCAAATGATCCTTATCATACCTCTTCTAATTACTCTCAACCCCCTCCCTTGCCACTCCACCTATGCTTCTTCCTCCTCACTCTCTTCTTGTTCATTGGCCTCTCATTTTACATGAGCTACGAATCGGTGTTCGAGAGCTTGATCGACCAAATCAAGCTCTTCCTCATGGTGTCACCACTGGTGCTGCTTTTGGTCGTCCACTGGCTAAGCGGTGTTGATCGGCGGCGGGTGCCTTTCTTCATCCCTTTGCCGGAGAGGGAGTCCTTCCACAGGGCCGGTGGATCGCCGTGGGGCGTCGCGCTCGTTCTGGTGCTTCTCATGTTCATGATCTCTTACCAGTCCTACTTCCACGAACGATGGTTCCCGCTCCTAAGTCGATGATGGTGATCAGAGTACCGGTGGCCATGGTAGTTTGAGGAAGAAGAGGTTTTTCTCCTTGCTATTATCTGTCTTTGATAAGAGAGGAAGAAGAGTTGGATTAGGAAGTAATTTTATGTATTTAGCTATGTGGACTTAACGGGCAAGAGCTTGATGCTTTATTTTTCAGTAATAAGGCTTGCTTAATGTCTTTGCTTTCTCTCCTGTTATCATGCGCGCTGCTTAAATCTTAAAATGAGTGAATTTATTTTCTTAATTCCGCTAAGCTATATACTCTGTGAGTTTGTATGATCAAATGGTCTTTTGTACGTACGTGTGATCTTCTATAAAAAGCTGGACAATCTGCGGGCAGTTTGGAGGACTCACATTTAATTAAATTTTGCTTGATGTGAATTAGTGATCCTTATGATGCCCCAAAATAAAATCAATGTGGAGTCCAGTGGGAAGCTATTAGGTACTTCCTAAGATAACTTTTTCTTTTTAAATTTTTTTATGTGCTGTGCATGAGATCTACCATATATTCTACCGTTGGAAGGTCTACCAACTTTTAATCAGCGTGAAGGACTGGCACCTTCTTGAATCTTCCCTTGGGCCTAGCTAGCAGTTGTGAATCCATATGATTCTTCTTTTGATTTGAAGGGACCTTATTAAAAATGCCTTGGTTCTGAAAGTTCATCTTTGATTCAAGTGGAATGTACCGGGCCCTTTGAGTTTGTATATATATTATAATGTGGAAAAGATGATGATATATCAAAGGAAAAAGATGGGAAGGACATCTTTTTGTGGGAGTGGCTTCTTTTTATCTTTCGGCTCGGATGGTGACTCAAAGTAGCGCTGAGCGTTCCTTTGTGCTTATCCACCCGTCTGCCTAAGCATCACTGATCGTAAGGGCTATTGGTCATTGGATAAGAATGGAAGATTTTTTTTTTTTTTTTTTTTTTTTTTTTAATTTAATGTCACGCCTTAAGAATTAGGGCTCGTAAACTGATACCAGCTTTTGTCCAGATCCCAATTAACACGACAATCTTAGTAGGTCATTGCAAACAAAATGATCAATTCTATCATAGGTGGGTCATAGCTTATATTAGGAGGTTGGAACTTGAAATGGTAATGATTGTACTCATGCGGCTGGCGGCACTTTACTAGATTCTAACTTAAGTTAGTCATCGATGTTCATCAAATTCATGTCCAACAAAATTTAAATGAATTACGGCTGCTAGCTCTGACGAACATATAAATTCGAAGTAGAGCCATCCTATGATGTGTGGAGGGGAGAAGGACCAACAATTAAAAGATGAGTAACTAATTAATTTATTAAAAAATAATAAAAACATCCCCAAAATTTAAAAGTATTAATTAGTCATTAAAATTTTAAATTTATTGTAATATGCCTAGCCGTCTATTTAGATTCTAATATTATTAATAGAATAAAATAAGACAAAAATATCATTGGTCCAAAGAGGCTATTCTTTATCATTTATCTATATCTGTATAGATCTCAAAGTGTTCCATCCTCTATAATCCATCTATTTGTATAAATTTTAAAGCATTTTATCCTCTATCATCTATCAATTTATATAAATCTCCAAGCGCTCAATTCTCTATCATTCATCCATCTGCACAGATTTTAAAATGCTCAACCTTTGTCATCATTTGCACAAATCTTAAAGCATTATATTCTTTATCATAAAAGTTATCTACATAGATCTTAAGATACTTAGTCTTCTATCATATATCCACTTGCACAAATTTCAAAGCTTTTCATCATCTATTATTCATCTATCAACACAAATCTCAAAGCATCTCATCCTCTATTATTCATTTATCTGCGTAGATCTTCAAATACTCCATCCTCTATCATTCAATCACTTATAGAATATCAAAGTGCTCCATCCTTTGTCATATATTTACTGGCATAATTCTCAAAGTGGTCTGTCTTCTATCATCTATTCATTTGCATAGATCTTAAAGCACTACATTATGTATTATTCATCTATCTATATAGGTCTCAAAATACTATGATTACCATCATTCATTTGTCTGCACAGATCTCAAAGCACTCATTTATCATTCATCTACTTACATAGATCTTAAAGCATTCCATCCCACATCATTGATCCATTTGCATAGTCTTAAAATGCTGCATCTTTTGTCATCCATCTACCTACATAGATCTCAAAATACTCCATAATTTACCATTCATCCACTGGCATAAATTTCACAGCACTATTCTCCCTTCCCATTCTTTCAATTTCTACAAAACAAGAGTCTTCTACAAAGTTAGTGAAAAGGCAATTCTAAAATTTTATAAAATACTAATTATCATGTGATTCTCACATGATAACATTTTGTGATAGAGATAGATGATTAAGCTATATTACAATGAATTTAAAGTTTTGATGGCCAATTGATATTTTTTAAATATTTAAGGTATAAATATAAATGGCCCAAACTTAGAGGATGTTTCTACAGTTTTTTAAAATTAATTTTAATTTAAACTTTAATTTTTAACAAAATCCAAAAATTCCATATGAGATATCATTTTTAGTTAATATAATATTTATCAAAATTTAATTAAAATTATGGATAGGATTTTGTGCTCAAGTATCAAAAATATGAAAATATATCTGATAGACTATAAAATGTATAAAGTAGAGAGGTACTTGTACATGTCATCTCGTTATCAAAGCTATTCATAACTAATTACAAGAAATCTTTTAGATATCACATCATAAAGGAATATTTATATACAGTGAAAATTTAAAGAGTAGCATTACAATGGGGTGGTTACATATAAAACTCAAAAAAGAGAAAAAAAATGAAAAGATTATTTTGATTTGTATTTATATTTTTCTTTCTAACAACTTAGAGGTTGTAGAGTCCAAGCAGTCAAAAGATCAAAAAAATGTTACATGTTAGCTATATAGCACTACCCTTTGTCATTTATTTTTTTCTTAACAAAGCATTTCTTCAAAGGCCTGTTCTTTTGAGGGTATAAGATTTACCCAAAAATCTATATTTTCTTCGGTAAGTATTTCTTAAATAATATTTAGATAGAAAAATAATTTACTTATATCCTTTTATGCATGAAAAAATGATTTAAAAATCTGTTACCCATATTCTTTTACATTACTAGTTTTCTGGATAAGTTACTAAGATCTATCCATATTTTTTATAATATCCTTTACTATATAAATATTATTATATATTATATTATGTTATGTTAATATCTTATATTAATATAACATAATATATCTTATATATAATAATATATTATTATATTATCATAATATATTATAATAATATAATATATTATATAATAATAATATATTATAATATCTAATATAAATATTATTATATATTATATTATGTTATATTATTATTATGATATATTATAGTATATTATTATCATGATATATTATATTATATTATAAGATTAAGGGTATAGTAGGAATGAATTAAAAGAGTTACTTTTTCAGTTGCTGGAAAAATGATTTAGCCACCTCCTAGGTGGATAACATTTTTCTTCATTTCATGGGTAAATACTATCCAAGAAAAAGTATTTTTTTATCTTAAAAAATATGAAAATATGGGTAAGTTGGTCAATAAAAAAATAGACCATTTTTTTCATGATATTTATCTACAAAAGAACAAGCCCTAAAAAGTTCTTTGAAAGTGTTGGCTTGCTAAGCTAGCAAGATTTCTAGTTGGTCGTACAAGAGACTTTGGCTCAACATTGTAAGGGTAGGGGTACAAGAGATTTCTTGGACATTTATATAAAATCAATAAATTCAAATTACATTTTTCAAAAAATCTTCTTAGATTAAATCCTTTATCGTTATGCATTGTTGAACGTGGAGTTAAGAGAGGGATTTTATTTTTCTATGTTGAAACAGGGTATGCAAGGGATCTATAAATACAGATGTGTAGATCCAAATACAGAAAGAGAATAATAAGAATATACCAAGAAATAATATCCTAGGATTCTTAATTAGAAATATTTTTAATTAGATCCATTCTTCTAACACTCCTTCTCAAGATGAGGCGAAGATATCACGAAGCTCTATCTTGTCAATCAATCCAGAAAAAGGGGATGAGCTAAGTTCTTTAGTCAGAATATTCGCTATCTAACCGGATAAATAAATAAAGATAATACAAATCTGACCCTGATCAATCTTTTTCTTGATAAAATGGCGGTCGATCTCAATATATATGGTATGATCATGCTGTACTAAATTGCTTACAATCTCAATTGCCACCTTACTATCATAGTACAGCTGAAAAGAAGACTTGTTCAGAAGTCATAATATCGAGGGCCATTGCTTTGTACTTAGCCTCTACTGATGACAGCACCATCATTGATGTTTCTTGCTCCTCTAGATAACTAAATTACCTCCTACATTTGTGCAGTATCCAAAGGTAGACCACCTATCATTTAGTGATCCAGCCCAATCCGCATTAATAAATCTCTCTACCTGGAAGGTGTTGTATCGGAAGAATAGCAAACCACTATCAGGACATTCTTTCAGATAGCGCACTATTCTAAAAACTCCTTCTATATAACTCTTATGGATCATGCATGTACTGATTGATGACACTGACAGCATAGGCTATGTCGGATCTCGTATGTGAAAGATATATCAACCTTCCAATAAGTCGCTGGTACCTTCCTTGATCAATTGAAGATCCACTATCTGCCACTAGCCGATAATTTTGATTTATCAGAGTATCAGCAGGCTTACACCCCAACATCCCAATTTCAGAAAGTAAATTCAATACATACTTCCATTGTGACAGAAAAATTCTTTGAGATGATCGTGCAATCTCTATACCCAAAAAATATCTTAGTGGATCTAGATCTTTCATCTTGAATACTTGCTTTAGCTTTTTCTTGAGTTACTTAATCTTATGATGGTCATCTCCTATGATTACAATATCATCAACATAAATCAAAAGTATAGTTTTCTTTTCCTTTAAATGTCTATAGAATAGAGTATCATCTATATTACTCTATTAATATCTCTTTTCTTTCATAGCCTAACTAAATCGATCAAACCAGGCATGAGAGGACTGTTTAAGGCCATATAGCGAGCACTTTAGCTGGTAGACTTTTTCAGCAATCGCTTTAGTCTCAAATCCTGATGGTATCTGTATGTATACTTTCTCTTAAAGATTTTTATGAAGAAAAGCATTCTTCATATCCAACTGATGTAACTCCCAGCCAAAGTTAACTGCACATGATATCAATGTTTGAACAAAATTCACCTTGGCCATCGGAGCAAAGGTCTCATCATAGTCTACTCCATATGTCTGAGTGTGGCTCTTTGCTACTAGTCATGCTTTGTATCTTTTCACCTTATCTTCTGGAGTCTGTTTTATGGTGTACACCCACTTACATCCCATAGGATGCTTACCAACTGGTAGAGTAAGTAGATCCCATGTCTGATTTTTGGACAAAGCACTCATTTCTTCCAACATTGCTTTCTTCACTTAGGTTCAGCCATAGCCTTTTGCCAGGTATTAGGAATACAGATGGAGTCTAATGTAGTTACAAAATATTGATAAGATAGAGATACATTTTTATATGAAATATAGTTAGCTATATCGTAACAGTAATGAGCAGGAGGAATAATTAGACGAGCATCCTTTCGTTTTGCAATAAAAATATCAAGATCAGAATTGAAAGTAAAAGGAGTAGCTGAAATAGTATTACCATTATGATTTAAGGACTCTAGAGAAGAAGCTTCAAATGGTGGAGGTATCTAGATAGTTGGTGGATGCACACTGAACTCTTCAGCTGTCCCAATACCAGGCTTCCCCTAGACATCATCACTGTGATACTCCCGCTGGACATCAGAATATTTAGGAGTGAAGAGAAACTATCCCGAAAAAAGTAATTCTGATATTCCACTGTCTGATGGATGACTCTCATAGTAGGCTTCACTTTTTCAAAAAGTAATGTCCATAGTAACGAACATCCGCCACTCAGGAGGGAGTAACACTTATACTCCTTTTGAGTAGCAGAGTAACCGACAAAGACACATTTTAACGCCGATGGATCTAATTTTTCAACTAATGGTCTATGATCTCGAGCAAAACAAACACATCCAAACACTCTAGGAGGGACCACATAATCGATAGACCTCTTTAAGCACTGTATGGGAGACTTAAACCCAAGTGTTTTGAGGGGCATACGATTGATTAAGTAGGCAGTGGTCAAGACAGCTTCATCCCATAAAAATTTAAAAACTTGCATGATAAAGAGTAAGGATCGGACTACCTTCAATAAGTATCTATTTTTTCGCTCAGCAATTCCATTTTAAGTAGGAGTATCAACACAGGTGGTTTGATAAAGAATTTCGTGAGTGTGAAGATACGCACAAAACTCCTAATTAATATATTCAGTGCCATTATCAAAATACAGAATTTTAATTTTGGTACCAAATTGAGTACCAACCAGTTTATAAAACTCCTTGAAGCAGTGTATGACTTCATTTTTCTTCTTCAATAAATACACCCAAGTTATCGGACTAAAGCAATCAATAAAAGTAACAAACTATCTATATGACTCAAAGTAGTAGTAGTACTACATGAATCCCATACATCAGAGTGAATTATAATAAAAGGCTCAAAACTTTTAATCCCAGACATAGGAAACCCTTCTCTGGTGTGTTTAGCCAACTCATAATGATTACAAACTAGCAAGATTTTATTGTAATTTTTGAAAGAGAAGAAAATAGATGACTAAGAATAGAAAAAAAAATATGACCTAGCTTACGATGGTGTAACATAAGTTCTGAAGTGGCACATTCAACAGACAATACATACCCTTTCAAAGAAAACTCCTCACTATTCTCACCATCTTTGAGATACTAAAGTTCATTGTACAGCTTACCACCCCCAAGTATCTTTTTCATTTTCAGCTCCTAAAATAGATAATGAGAAGGCCAAAATATGACAGAGCAATTCAAATATCTAGTAATAGAGCCAATAGACAGTAAGTTTTTGAAAAAAAAAGGAATATGTAATACTGATGATAATCTCAAACTAGACGTACAGTCAATAGATCCTTTTTCTGAAATAGAGGTAAATGATCAATTAGCTATATGGACCTTGTCCTGATTTGAATATGGTGAATATGAAATGAAACTATTAGATGCACCTATCATATGACTGAATGCTCCTAAATCTATTACCTAGGAGGTGGATATCCTATCAACACAATTAAATGCATGTGCTAAACTATAAGGAGTACCTGATTGTGCAAAAAGAGAGGAATCAAGATATCCATCCTAATGGCTAGGCTACTCTAAAGCAGAGGATGTAGTGCCAGAGGATAACTCGTACTTGTCCATCATTCGTTGGAGGATTTGATACTCCTCTATAGATAAGCTATGTACTATACCCTCAGTCTCCTCAGATAGATTGGCTTGGATAGGTTCACAACCATGACCTCGACCTTTAGTTCTTCCACCACTACGACAACCACTACCATTGCCTCAATTACTAGGCCCAAGCTGATTTGGGCGATCATGAAGATCCCAGCAAAAAGCCTTGGTATGCCTAGGTTTCTTACAACGAAAGCATATCTTCTCATCCAACTACTGTGATTGCACAGTAAGAGCAGATCTGATAGGATTGGTAGATTCAGAAGTCACTCATCATTATGTCTCCTCACTCAAAATAGTAGAGAAGACTTGAACCAGATTAGGCAAAGTATCTTAGGCTAGAAGCTAAACTCTGACAGACTCAAATTCTGGATTTAGGCCATACAGAAAGTCCTGAATCTATTTTTGCTCTAAATACTTCTGGAACCCATCAACATCAATAGAACATTATGGAACAATAGTTCTATAATGATCTGCTTTAAATCAGAGATATTTCAACTCAGTGACATACTCCATGATAGATAAATTCTCCTGACGGAGCTAATGCAATTGAGAACATATCTCAAATGCTTGGACAAAATTCTACTTCTGTGGGAACATCTGATCCACCATTTTTCAGACGTCATGTGCAGTTTCTAGTAGCTGCACACTTCTAGCTACCCTTTTGTCATTGTATTAAGAAGAAATGCAAGAACAATAGAATTCTCTATTCTCCATTATGCCACATCTTGCTTACCATTAGCAGGCTTCCTCTTTATGCTGGTGAGATATCCTTCCAAGTCTCAACCTTGAACAAGCAGATGAGTGCTCTGCTTCCATTATAAATATGTTGCTGAGCCATCAAGTTTTACAGCCACCTGGAGAGCATTTAATAATCCACTATCTCCTGATGAACTACTAAATTGAGTGGCCACTGTAATAAGCCAACCCAGTAGACCTTCAAGGTCTTGTACAGTAATTGGGTTGGACATTTTCAAAAAATAAAAAAAATTGAATAATTTCATCGATACACTATCGATCAATCAATCATCACATACTCCATAGCTACAAACTTTCAAACATCCAGACAGAAAGTTGAACCCCTTTTTTTTCTTACTTTCTTTTCTTTTTTGCTTTTTTTCTTAGAAAATCAACTTAAGAAGGGAAGGGCTGACCTCTTTCGATCACTCGAATGCCATTGGCCGCCCAGTTTGCAGAGGGTCAAGGGGAGACGATAGCTGGTTGGTTAGCAACGATGATGGCAGCGGCGGCGGCTAGCGGTGGCAGAGGGTAGAGGGGATGGCAACAGTGGGCGATGGTGGATCATGATGGTGGTAGAAGGGATGGGGGGTGGTCGAAAGTGGATCACGGTGGAGGGCGAGGATATGAAGGTCGGTGGTGGTGGCGATAGAGGGGATAAGAGGGGAGAGGGTGGTCGGGAGTGGATCACGATGGAGATCGGAACAGTGGGGGGTGCAGTCGGGCTATTGGGAATAGTATCCCAAAGTCAATCATCAGCTTATTGATGGTTATACTATTTTTTATACTTATATATGAATTATTAATAAATAAAATTTATTTTGATATTTTATCATCATAAAATCTCACATCTTCTAATAAACTTCTGTGTTGTGGTGATGTCTTTAGGACTATTTAGAATCGACAAAGGATGATTTGTTATTTAGTCTTTAAATTTGTTCGCGATCAAATGATACATTATTATCAAGAACGACAACGTTTATCAAGTGTAGGTCATTGTGTGCCATATGGATTGATTGTCCTGTTAACCAAGGAGTGTATTGACACTGGTATGGCATGCAGGTGAGATGTAGGGATACATCTACACTGAACGTGACCAACTTCGAAGCTTTTCTACTATCAACATTTGCTCTAAGTAACTCATTGTGCTTTGGAACTGGACTACTTGAATTTTTAATTCAATGATGAAAGATTTTTGGGCATAATCAAGTACTTGAGGAGTCGGTGTGTGAGTCAAGATGGGATTGACTACTCTGGTTTCAGAGTTGTGATCAATTATGTTTCAATTTAGTAAATCCTTAGCTAGGATAGTCCTAGTGAGGGGTCATGGGGCTAATTACTTTGAGACATGATTTAGATATATCTTTTAGGATTGATAGTTTAACTCTGAGTCATCTTCATACACAGATATCAAAGGGATGAATTATGCAGTAACCATATTCACGTAGGTTCTGAATATTATGATTGCGACTATTCGATCAATCCAAATATCGGGTACCATTACTAGATGGTCATTTAGATTAGTATAGAAAGTGATTCCTATGCTACCGACTTAGGTTCGAACCTGCGGGATCATATACACTAGAGATTCCTACCTGATCTAATGGTTGGTAAAGAGTTTCACTGGACTGAAATTCTATGGTCAAAAATTTCACTGGACTGGGACTCTTCGATCGAGAGTCTTATTGCATTAGGACTCTGAGTCTTGGTTGTCTGGAATTCTATGATCAGGAGTTCTAGTAGACTAGGACACTTCGATCAAGAGTCCTACTGCTCTAAAACTTTGAGTCTTACTTATCTGAAACTTTATGATCGAGAGTCTGGACTCTGTGATCATGAGTTTCACTCATTTCAGATATCAGGATCAAGAGTTTCACTGATTTAGGACTCTTCGATCAAGAATTTTATTTTGATGGGACTCTGTTATCTAGATATCCATTGGATTTGGACTCTGTATTTATGAGAGATTTAATTAATAATTTAATCATTAATTAATTCAATTTGATTGAGTAATTATTTTTGAATCAAGTCCAATTGAATTAAATTCAGTTGGATTTGACGAGATTAGGTTATGAGATAACCTAATCGTCGAGGAAGTATGATCGCTGATTTGATTAGAGATTGGACTTATTTAATTTTTGATTTAATTAAGATTTAATTAAGCCTAATTAAGTCTAAATAAGTTGGGTTTAATCTGGTCTCATTGGGCCTAACCAATTTAGATTGGCTTGATTCAATTAGATGAATAATTATGAGACTAGTTTGACTTAGTCTTCCATATGCCACTTTATCCTCTTTGCATCCTGTTGACACAAAAATTCATCTCAAGGTCGGATTGCTGGAGTTGCACGATGGTGGCAAGTCGGCGACAACGGGATGGAGGCGGCCATACCTGCAAGAGAAGTTCTCGATTGGAGTTGGCTCTAGTGAGAATCCTCTGACACTTATGTCAGTTCTCCGTTCAATAGGAGAAGAAGATGAGCATTTTGGAGAGAAGATCTTGGGTACCTTAGGATCCCTCTTTTTTTTCTTTTATAGAAGGGTCCGAAGTTTGTTAGGATGGATTGTTGGTTATTAGTCGTGGAAGAGTGTGAGTTATCAGAGATATTTTATTTGCCCACTAGAAAATTCTTAGGAATCATGTCAGGTATTGTCCCCTCATGGCATGTAGGAAAAAAGTTGACAACCCAGAGAAGTTCATCCTGGGAGAGTTCATCCTGGAGGAGTTCATCCTGGAGGAGTTCATCCTAGAGGAGTTTATCCTGGAGGAGTTCATCTTGGGAAAGTTCATCCTGGAGGAGTTCATCCTAGAGGAGCTCATCCTGGAAGAGTTCATCCTGAGAGAGTTCATCCTGGAGGAGTTCGTCCTAGAAGAGTTCATCTTGGAGGAGTTCATCTTAGGAAAGTTCTTCCTGGAGGAACTCATCCTGAGGTAGTTCATCCTAGAGGAGTTCATCCTGGGAGAGTTCATCATGGGAGAGTTCATCCTAGAAGAGCTTATCCCGAGGGAGTTCATCCTGAAGGAGTTCATCCTAGAGGAGCTCATCCTGGGAGAGTTCATCTTGAAAATGTTCATCCTGAAGGAGTTCATCCTGGGAGAGTTCATCCTAAAGGAGTTCATCCTGAAGGAGTTTATTCTAGAAAAGTTTGTCCTGGAGGAGTTCATCCTGAAGGAGCTCATTCTTGGGGAGTTCATCCTGAAGGGTTCATCCTTTTGATAACTTTAAGTTTGGCTTGGGATAGAAACTCGGCCTTAGCCTTCTAAAGACCTCCAATCAACCTACATTGTGATAGGCTTCCATCTCTTAATGAACTCAAGTTCGGCCTAAGATAGAATCTCAGCCTCAGCCTTATGAAGATCTTCAATCAACCATCATCATGACTTTGGCTTCTATCTCTCGATGAACTCAAGTTCAGTCTGAGATAGGATCTCAGTCTCAGTCTACTGAAGATCTTCAATCAGCCTATATTCTCATGTCTTCAGCAGGCATAAAACCCCCCTAATAATAGCTCCCCTACTTCCAACTTCGGGCCTTGGTTTGGACAAAGGGAGTATAGTAAATCGGACTTGCCGAAGATATGTCATATTTTATCATTTAGACTTAGAATCTTTTGGCATCTTATTGAAATTATTCAAAGATCTTCAATTCTATCCTCAGCTTTTTGAGCTTAGATTCCTGCCAATTTCTATCTTCTAAGTTTGGATTTCTACATATGTTAACATTCTAAGATCGGATTGCTGTAGGCCTCTGCTTTCTAAGCTTGGATTTCTATGAATATTGATATTTGAAGTTCGGATTTCTGTAGGTCTTTATCTTTTAAGATCAGATTTCTACAAATATTGATATTTGAAGTTTGGATTTCTGCAGATCCTTATCTTCTAAGATCAGATTTCTGTAAATATTGATATTTAGAGTTCAGATTTCTATAGATCTTTACTTCGTGTTTAGAAATTAGAGATTTTCATCCTCGCTAGGATGAGGTTATCCTCTTATCTTAAATAACTGGAGGATTTCTCTCTGTATTAGGATGAGATTCTTCTCTTATCCTTGACATAGTCGTAGGAGAATACTAGGGCTGTTGAAGGGGTCTTTCCCCACCTCCCATCTTAAATTAACGAGGGTCTTTGTTTTGCTCATATTAGGATGAGGTTCTCCTCCTTTTTCTAACATAGCTGTAGGAACACATTAGGACCATTGACAGAGCCTCTTTCCTTATGTCATCTTAAATTAACGAGGTCTTCTACTTTGCTCGCGTTAGGATAAGATTCTCCTCATATTTCTAACATGGCTATAGGGGCACACTAGGACCGTTGGCAGGATCTCTCTCCTCATCTCATCTTAAATTAACAAGGTCTTTTGCTTTGCTCGCATTAGGACAAGGTTCTCCTCTTATTCCTAACGTGGCTATAGGGGCACATTAGGGCCGTTGGCAAGACCTCTTCCCTCATCTCATCTTAAATTAACAAGGCCTTCTGCTTTGCTTATGTTAGGATGAGGTTCTCCTCCTATTCCTAACATGACTGTAGGGGCACATTAGGACCGTTGGCAGGGCCTCTTTCCTCATCTCATCTTAAATTAATGAGGCCTGCTGCTTTGCTCATGTTAGGAAGAGGTTCTCCTTCTGTTCCTAATAGGACTGTAGGAGCACATAAGGGCTGCTGAAAGGGCCTCTCTTCTCCTCCCGTCTCAGGTTAACATGATCTTTTTTGATCGATGTTCTTATCAAGTTTGCTTCCTTGGCTTTGAGTTTTTCTTGGCTTGAATTTAGGCTTGGTAGTTCGGCCTTGATCGTGATTTTGACTCTGACTCGGCTATGATCTTAATTTTAGCTTGGTTGTGATTTTAGCTTCAACTTATCCTTGATTCTGACCTTGGCTTGGTCTTAAATTTGACTTCAGCTCGACTTAGAAATTTATCTTGAATTATTATTATTATTATTATTATTATTATTATTTGGTGAGCTCGGCTTATTGAGGTTGAATTTCTATTGACCTCAATCTTTTGAGCTTGAACCTATGCAGACCTCAGACTTGTATGATCTTTGCCTCGGATTTGTCTTGCTTGCACCTCAGATGGGTCTTGAACTTGATCTCAGATTATTCTGAATTCTAACTTCAGCTTTAGCTTAAGTTTCTTAAACTTAGTCTTGACTTTGAGTGTAGTCCTCGATTTTGGTGTCCTATAGCCCTGCGAGAAAGAAAAGATAATGGACAAAAGCTTAAAAGTCTCTTACCATGAGTTCTTCATTTGGGAGACCTTAGGCTCCGTTTGACCCCCTCTTGTTACTTGATTTGAGCTTTTGTTTTGTGATAATTTGACTTGGATTACCCCAGTTCAGGTCAGACTTTCTCTTCTTCTCCTTCTCCTCTTTCTTCTCTTTTTTTTTGTATTTGTTTTGATTTCAGTGGGTGAAATTCATGGAACCATGTATCGAGGTTGTGGCATTTTGTGGGTGGCTTCAGAGTTGCTCCCAGTCAACTTTGGCTGTTTGATGTTAAAAAAAGATTGAATAAATGCATGAAACTTTGACTGCATTGAAAGCGTACGGACCTCGGCTCTACCACGGCATACCACCTGGGTGCGTAGGGGAGAGGGTCAGCATCATCGAGAAAACCTTAGCCATGCTTGAATGCAGGGAAAAAGATCAGTGGTAGGGAGGACATCGAGATACGTGCAGGCATAGTGGAGAAAGGATCAGTCGGCTGGCTTGTTCTTTCCTTTTTATCCGTTTCTTCTTCTTCTCCCCTTCTTTTTTTTTTTGGTGGAGAGAAGATCGGTGCTGCCTAAAATTATGATAGAGGATCTTGGCGCCGTTTGGGATTGCGAGGGAGATTGGTGCCACCCGGGATTGCGAGGAAAGACTTCGACGCCATTGCGATGGGTTTGCTTGACTAGAGAAAGTGCCCAGATGCGCGGGAGAGGAAAGATCGGCTAGAGGGATGCCATCGATTGTGCCTGGGAGTGCAGGAGGGGAACTCAACCATGGTTGAGAGCGCACAGGGAGGAACTCGGCCTACGGCTAGGAGTGCCCGGGGAGGAGATTGTCTAGAGGGAGCGGCCGAACACATGAGAGAGGGAAGAACGTTGGAGTCGTCGTGGGTTGTGCTTAAGAGAGGAGACCGGTTGTAGCTAAAGACATGCGGGGAGAAGGTTGGAGCTACCGTAGGTTCGTGAGGGAGGAGAAAGTCGGAGAGATCGTTCGAGTTTTGCCTGGGAGTGAGAAGATCGAAGGAGGCCAAACATGCATAGATTAAGAGGCTCGTGGACACCAACCCCTCCCCATCCTCTTCTCTATTTTTGGAAATAGAACCTCTTAGCCGGAGCCGCTGTAGGATGCACCTAGGAGCGCACAGGAGGAGCTCGGCCAGAGATGCGTAGGTGCATGGGAGAGGAACTCGACTGCTGGGGTCGCACGGGAGAGAGCAGACGGTCGAAGTCGCTTGGGCGCGAGGAAGGCCGGCCGGAGTTGCCATGCAGGGGAGAGAGAAGCCTACTAGACCGATGGTCGCATGGAGGAGAAGGTCAGTCAGATGTACAAGGACTGAAGATCTGCTGGAGTTGTCGGAGGTTGCCTGAGGGAGAAGGCCGGTCGAATGTCGCCCGGGGAAGAAGGCCGACCGAAGGTCGACGGGCGCACTGGGATTTTGCCTGGGATCGCAGGAGAAATCGATCGAAGGAGCTTGAATGTGCAGAGGTCAGCCGGGGTCGCAATAGAGTAGGTCGGACGCAAGAGGGAAGGTCGCCGACCCTGCTCCTCTTTTCATTTTCTTTTATTTTTTTCTTTTTTCTTCATTTTTTTGAAAATAGGGAACTGAACTTTCTTCTTCTTTTCTCTTTTTTGTTGAAAATAGGAAACTGAACTCTCTTCTTCTTCTTCTTCTTCCTTTGAAGTCGGTGCCGCTTGGGATCGTGAGGAAGATTGGCGAAATGCATGTACGAGAAGGACATCGGCTAGTTGGATCGCCTGGGCTGGGGAGAGGCCTGCGGACATCGTTCTCTCCCCTCTTTCTTCCTTCTAAAAGTCAAAATCAAGAAGAGCCAAATGCGATTGCATATAATGAGAATTGGAGTAACATTAAAAGCATATAGGATTTCGGTGTTAAATATGACTGAGTGGAAATCACTTGAGATAATAAGAGATCAAATAAAATTAATAGCATGTAGAATTTCAATAATAAATCCAACTTGTGAGTAGTATGTAGTAATTAAATATCAGTCATCAATATGAATATATGACATTTGAAGAAGAGTCATAAAACTTCTAGTTAGTTGATGAGGATGATCCACTATTCAGATGGTACACGACAGTAGCTGAGTTTTTAGATCTACATATTCTATTTAACAGAGCAACGTATGAAAAATAATAAATAGTTGCAGTAGTATCTAAGAAAATGGCACATCCCTTAGCTTAGAAAATATAGCTCTGATTTGATCCAAATAGGTAAAATTTATGACCCATGGGAGCAATGAATAGAAATGATATCATAGTTTTGAATGAAGATGTAATAAGTATAACAGTAGGATGCCAAAGTAACCGCCAACTTAAAAAAGTCTCTCTTCATTCTTCTCTAATTTTTTATAATACCACTTCATTTTTTTTCTCTCTCTCAGGATTTCTGTCTCTCCATTTTATTTTGGATTTCAGAGGTTGCTTTTATTTTGCCCAGTATATTATAGTGCAAATGAAGATCTCTCCTTTCTAATATTTGATTCTATCTAGAACTCAAGAAAATGGATGAAAAATCAAGAATATAATATGACTAAAAAGATATTTACATAATTATATTTTTTATCTGGATCCTATGACATTTTTGCTGGTTCAGATCATCCTTGTAATGGTCTCCTTCCTTGCTTGGACCTTTTCCTTTGATTAAAATTTCTTTCTCATTTGAAGCCCCCAGTTTAGGCCTGGGTGGGAGAGTTTGAAGATGGACGCTGAATCTCTTTGTTATTATCGTTATTGGAGCAGCGCGATGGAGCTTCTCTTGTTGGATTCTCATTTCCTCCCAAAATAGGCTCAGAGCCCTTCCTCTAGTGCCATCTATTGATGTGGAAATCCATCTCAAGGTTGGGTTGCTGGAGTTGCACGACGACGATGATGGGATGGAGGCAGTCGTACCTATAAGAGAAGTTCTCGATCGAAGTTGGCTCTGGCGGGGATCCTCTGACGTTCAAGTCAGTTCTCCATTCAACGGGAGGAAGAAGATGAGTATTTTGGAGAAAAGATCTTGCGTACCTTAGGATCCCTCTTTTTTCTCTTTTATAGAAGGATCTAGAGTTTGTTAGGATGGGTTGTGGATTGTGGATTATTAGTCATGGAAGAGTAGTGAGTTGTCAAAGATATTTTATTTAGCCACTAAAAAATTTTCAGGAATCATGTCAGGTATTGTCCTCTCATGGCATGTAGGGAAAAAGTTGATAATCCGAAGGAGTTCATCCTAGAGGAGTTCATCCTAGAGGAGTTAATCTTTAAAAAATTCATTCTAGAGGAGTTTATCTTGGAGGAGCTCATCCTGAGGGAGTTCATCCTGGGAGAGTTCATCCTGGAGGAGTTCATCCTAAATGAGTTTATCTTGGAGGAGTTCATCCTAGGAGAGTTTATCCTGAAGAAGCTTATCCTAGAGGAGCTCATCCTAGAAAAGTTCATCTTGGGAGAGTTCATCCTAGAGGAGTTCATCCTAGAGAAGTTTATCTTGAGGGAGTTCATCCTGGGGGAGTTCAAGGAGTTTCATCCTAGGGGATTTGGGGAGTTCATCCTGGAGAGTTCATCCTGGAGGAGCTCATCCTAGGGGACTTGTCCTGGAAGAGTTCATCTTAGAGGAGTTCGTCCTGGAGGAGTTCATCCCAGGGGAGTTCATCCTGTGGGAGTTCATCCTGAAGGAGTTAATCCTGAAAGAGTTCATCTTGGAGGAGTTCGTCATGAAAGAGTTCATTCTCAGGGAGTTCATCCTAAAGGATTCATCCTTTTGGTAACTTCAAGTTTGGCCTGAGATAGGAACTCGGCCTCAGCCTTCTGAAGACCTCCAATCAGCCTACATTGCGACTGACTTCCATCTCTTGATAAACTTAAGTTTGGCCTAAGATAGGACCTCGATCTCAGCCTTCTGAAGACCTTCAATCAATTCTCATCATGACTTTGGCTTCTATCTCTCGATGAACTCAAGTTCAGCCTGAGATAGGATCTCAATCTCAGCCTTCTGAAGACCTTCAATCAGTCTATGTTCTCATGTCTTCGGGTAGGCATAAAAATCTCCCAACACATCCTTTTTTTTCTCCACAAGAAAGATGTACTCTTGAATTTTTTTTAATGCAAAATAAGGCTTTTTCCCTCCCTTCTCACGTCCTAAATATATGGGTTTGATCTAGTTGCAATTTGAATTCAAATAGGATTTGAATTTAAATAGCAAACCATTTTATCCTAACTCTTCCACATGCCACCTTGATTTGTTCATCCTATATAAAATTTTTGAAATTTTTTCTAGGCAAGATTTTTTTTGAGACTTCTCTCCTCTAGTTCATGAGCCTTTCCATATCCTGAAAAAAAAAAAGAAAAAAAAATTAAGAAGAAAAATTGGGAGAGAAATCTAGGCACCAAGGTTTGAGTGTTGTGCTGCCTTAGATCTTGATCTAGGATTTCTATTCTGATTTCACAAGACTGAGTGTTAGATCTTCATGAAATTTTTTTGAGTACTTCCTCATCTTCTCTTCTACCCATCCTACTAATTCAAAGTATCCAAAGTTTTGATGGAGAAAGATCAAAATTGTTCGATCAGATCTAGCTATCAGGAGCGTTCTTCGTCGAGCTAGCACTCGGGAGGAGCCGATCGGGATCAAGACCTCATGTGGACCATCTGTGGAGGCCAGACATGTGTGTGGCTACATCACAATGATCATCTATCTAGTGATTAGATCAGTGGTTATTTGATTACGGAGTTCATCTATCCGCATACGGTAACGTGTTCTGAACACATAGATTAGTAAAATTATTTTACTACCTGCAGCTATTTTATTTTTAGATTTCAAAGCATACATGTATATCATATTAGATCCTGATAATATAGGATTTGTAGATCAGATCTATAGCTCTTTATAAATTAATTATATTAATTTTTATTTTTACTATAATTAATTTTTAAAAAAGTTTTGAAAGTAGAGCTAGAAACCCTTCTAGCTTCCCATCAATGGTATCGGAGCATCCAGGTTATTTAATATGATCTATATGCATGTTTAGATTATTTTTTAGATTAGATCTAAATAATAATCTAATTTTTTAGATCTAAAAATAAAATAATATAATCGTATGGACCGTAGGTTGTCTTGTTGTAGGATTTATCCCCTATAGTGTAGGTTGTCCTAATACGTATTGATCTAGATCATTAAATCATAAAATTTTAGATTTGATCTAATAATTTTTATGATTTAATTGTATGATTTTGATCTAATTTTAAATTATGAATAAGAGTTTAGATTAGATCTAATTTGATTCATGATTTTTATGTATTATACATAGATATAGATTAAAACCTACAATTAGTACTGTTTGTGAAATGATTCGACCCAATTTTTGAAATAGATCAACCCATTTGGTGAACAGTGCTAAGTTGTATTGAACTTTTCAAAATTTTAAAAAATATTTTTAAAATGCCAAATCCAAACCCTTAGTCCAAATACTTAATTAAGAATTAAGTATATTGAATTAGAGTCTAGAATTATGAATTAAATATCCTAAGTCATTAATCATAAAATGTGGATTATTAGGTTAGATGAATTAGGATCATAGACCTAAGGTTAGTTAAACAATGGACTAATTTAAAGTAATTGATTAAATCTAACCAAATATTGATTTAGATTAGGTCAAGGACTCTTTAGGCTCAATTACAATAGTTGTAGTTAGTCAAGTCTATGCCTTTAATGAGGATCAAATGGACTTGATTCATGGCTATGTAGTTGAATCTAAAATTATTAGGTTGGTCAAATTGAAACTAATGAACTGGTTGGTGTCTAAGGTAAGTCTGGCAGTCTAGACTAGTGATTTTTAATTAAGAGCTACTCGCACTAATTTGGCCTTTGATGAGTTAATGACATATCCCTTCCATTGATCTCACTTACCTAGCCATCCTAGTGAGTTAGATTTTGATTAGATCACTTGGTGATTTGGGCTCGTCTATGTCAATTAGGTAAATCAATGTGACTGATTTAAATGCTCCTAATACCGGCTTGAATTAGATCTTTTTTATCTAACTTGATAAAGTCAGTAGAAGAATCAAATTTGGCTGGTTAATTCTCTCTTTTTCTTTAAAAGTAAGTTAACCAAATTCTCTAAAATTGTTAGGTTCTTAAAAATAAAATAGTTATAATAATAACTAGCTCATAGCCTTCCATTAAGTTGATCGATAATGAGTTCATTAATTTAATAATCATTGGAGGCCCAAAGGTCCGATGGTTATTGATTAATGAAATTATCATTCATAATATGATGATTTGGTCATGTCTTTCTAATGGTGGTCAGGTTGGCCGACCAAAGTCGAGCCTGATCATTCATTGGTCAGATACACCATATATGATTATGTTAATGGTTGGACCTAACCGAATCTTTTTAGTGGAGGCTAAAGCCTACTGATTAGGTTCTCGGGGCAAAATTAAAATCCTAGAAGTTATTTAGAGAAATAATTGATTATGAAC
Source organism: Cocos nucifera (assembly GCA_006176705.1). Lineage (NCBI taxonomy): Eukaryota > Viridiplantae > Streptophyta > Magnoliopsida > Arecales > Arecaceae > Cocos > Cocos nucifera. Next base: position 1,107,534 of record QRFJ01000102.1, on the reverse strand, counting down.
CTATCCATAGATGCATATGGGTTGACCAACCAAAGTTGGGCTCGTGTGTAGTCTGTGTGGATTCTAGTATCCACTAAAAAATTAAAGTAATTTCTCAAATTGGAGGTAGAGGCTACCGGTTCGAATAAAATAGTGGAAAGACCTTTAGACTAAAGTCTAAGTCTTTAGAATTAATAATTTATATACTAATTAGGTTTGATTTTTCTTAATGAAGAAATGGCCACTATCTTATCGCTCCGGTCGTTGTTATACAATAACAAATTAATGGAACCCAACTTCGATAACTGGTATTGAAAGTTGAAAATCATCCTGAAGCATGAGCAGATTTTGTATGTATTGACTGATCCAACACCTGAGGAGCTAGCTCCGAATGCTAGAGGAGCAATTCAAGATACTTACTAGAAGTGGCCCAACGATCGCATCACCGTTCAGTGCATCATGATGGCGGCAATGAAGATGAGTTCAACCATAGGTTCGAAAATGCCCAGCCTCAGAAGATGCTTCAAATGTTAAATAACTCCTTTGGCATGCCTGACAACATTAAGAGGCATAAGACTAGTTGTGCCATTTTCAATGCTCGAATGAGAGATGGGACCTCAATCAATGATCATGTACTATACATGATCGAGATGATTGAGCGCCTGAGTAAGCCGGGCTTTTTCCTGCACGAGCAACTCGAGAAGGATGTGATCTTTAATTCTTTGCCCAAGTCCTTCCTTTTCTTTCTTACTCATTTTCGAGTGACAAAGCTTGTAGTAAACTACCATGATTTATTGAGGTTGCTGTAGAACTTTGAAAAGGATCATCAATTCCACAAGGAGATAGTGAATGTAATGGGAGGGTCTTCTTCTAATCGTCGACCCTTTAAGAAAGGAAAGAAGAACAAGAAGAAGAAGAATAAAAAGGTGCAGCCTCATGCCATGATGAATGCATAGGATCAGACTAAGAAGCACAAGCTCGACCAGAGCCAGGTAGAGTGCTTCTTTTGCAAAAAGCTGGGGCACTGAAAGAGAAATTATCCTCAGTACATTGCTTTCCTGGATCCGAACAGGTCGAGGAAGAAGCAAGCTATTGCGAGATAAGGTAATTATATAATAACACCTTGCAACTTCTCAATATGTGATATTACTGCCTGGGTATTAGATACTAGAAGCCCTTATCATATTTGTAATTCAATGTAGGATTTATAGGTCAGTAGAAGATTTGATGAAGATGAGAGATTTCTGAATGTTGGAGATGGAAGACAAGTTACAGTTCTAGCTTTAGGAACCACGAACCTTATAATCAATTCTTAGAAAGTTGTTCTTAGTGAATGTCACTTCTATCCAAATTTTTTATTGAATGTTATTTTTGTAGGCCTTTTGGCCAAGAACAGTTATCAATTTTCAATAAAAATTTTTGTGATATCATTTTGAATTGTGTTATGATTTGTGTTGGACAATTGAATAATGGTATTTATTTACTATCAGAGTCTGTTAACATGGTTCAATCCTCTGGTAAATATCCTAGATTAGATGATGTGTCAGAAGTTTATCTTTGGCACTGTAGGCTAGGTCATATTAACAAGAATAGAATAAACAGATTGGCTTAAGAAGAAATTCTTGAAATTGATGATTGTGAATCACTTTCGATCTGTGAGTTCTATCTTCTTGGTAAAATCATCAAATCATCTTTTACTAAAAAAGGTGAGCAAGCTAGCGAACTCTTAGGTCTAGTACATACTAATATATGTGGATCCATGAGTTCAAGTACTAAAGATGGATATTTCTACTTCATAATCTTCATAGATGATCTATTGAGGTATGGATATGTCTATTTAATGAGGCATAAGTCAAAATCGTTTGAAATGTTCAAACTATTTCATAATAAGGTAAAAAAATAAACTAAAAAAGTATTAAAATTCTTCGATCTGTTCGAAAGGATGAGTACCTTTTCAGCAAATTTTTGATATATCTAAAAAATAATGAAATTCTCTTCTAATGGACTCCTCCTAGAACACCACAGCATAATGATATGTCTGAAAGGAGAAATTGGATCCTATTGGATATGGTTCGATCCATGATGGGGTTTGCTTATCTACCTATCTTCTTATGGGGATATGCACTCGAGTCAGCCTATTATCTTCTAAATAGGATTTCAAGTAAGTCTGTCTCCAAAATGCCATATGAGATATGGACAGGACGTAAGCCAGTACTCTTGTACCTTAGGATTTGTGAGTGTTCGGCTTATGTCAAATGTTTAGTAATGGACAAGCTTGGACCTAGGTTTGACAAGTGTTATTTCATAAGATATCCAAAAGAAATCAAAGGATATTACTTCTACCTAGCTGATGAGCAAAAGGTGTTTGTCAGTCTTAAGACAGTCTTCTTAGAAAAGAAATTCTTAGGTGAAGAGACTAATGCCTCTAAGGTCGAACTTGAGAAAGTTCGGTAGGTAGAAAAACTAACACAAGTAGCTGAACCTAAACCATATTTGATTAGATCAAATTCAAAGCCCATTGAACCTACACCCTTAAGGCGGTCTGGTAGAGTACCACATCAATCGGATAGATACTATAGTTTCTTGCTTTGGAATGGTGATCCTTTTGCCACTACGACGAGGATCTGATCACTTACATTGATGCAATACAGAGATCCGACTTTGAGAAATAGCTTAAGGCCATGAAATTCAAAATGAAGTCCATGAAGGTCAATGATGTATGGATATTGATTGACCAACTAGAAGGAATAAAATCCATAGGATGTAAATGGATCTTCAATAGAAAAAGAAGCGCAGACGGAAAGGTAGAGACCTATAAAGCTCGTTTGCACTACTACAGAACAGGATTACGACAGCGATTCGTAATCACTGTCGTAGCCTACTATGATAGTGGTTCTCTAACGGATACTACTACCACCATCATCGTAGATCTATGACAACGATTATTGCAGTGGTTACAAGAACCACTACCATATAGGGCCTATGGCAGCGGTTCTCGATGAAGGGAAATCCTGATTTCCCGGTCCAGGTTTGTTTAGATCTGATCAGATCAAGAGATATATTTTAAAAATTTTTCTCTTGATTCTAATTAGATCTTGATATGTTTTAGATCTAATTCTTATTATTTTAATAAAATAAAATTAAAAGATAAATTAAATCAAATTTAATTTACCTGATTTGGGTAATCCTATTACCCTGTTGATGATCCAATTTGCAGCGGAAGGTTCTGGATCTTAGCCACGCAAGCGCCTGGCCTCTACCGATATCCACTCGGGTTGGATCTGGAGATCCTCTTCTTCTCTATCATGCTTCCAAAAATCAGATCTGGATCTGATCTGGAGGATCTTCAAAACTCCTTTTGAAGATCAGCAGTCGTCCTTTGCAGCAGTGCAGCCTTCTTCTTTTGATCGCCTTTCTTTTGATCTGGAACGCACCAACCTAAGTCCAAAACTCCTTTTGGATGTGGAGAGGAGAAGGAGGAGAAGTTTAGGCATGGAGGAAGAGGGGAGAGGCAGCCTTGGGGCGTGGGAATTCTCTATTCTAATTGCATTTTAATCTGAGTTGGGCGCAGGGTCTTATTTATAGACTAAGCGTGATCCAACTCCTCTTCCTCCCAACCAATCACAACCCTTTGTGAAATCAGATCTAAATCTGATTGGTGGGAATAGAGACCCCTGGATTCCTCCTTAGAGGGTGCCTAAGACCAGTCAAAGTTGGATTCTTAGTAGAACTCTAATTGGAATCCAAAAGGGAGGTGGAGTCCTTATCCAACAAGGACTCCAAGGCGCCTCCAACTTGGGCGCACGCCTAGGGTGGCATGCGCCCTCCTCCTTACCAGGTTCTGGCTTGGCGTGCGCCCTCCTCCTTACCAGGTTCTGGCAGGGGGACAGGCCCCCACCAGTTCTCCAATAGGTGCGTGACACGTGGATCAAAAGTCAAAGTGTCAATGGTCAACATTTGACCAGTCAAAGGTCAACTTTTGACCAAAGTCAAAGGACCAAGAAATGGTAGGTGACCAAAAATGGCAGGTAATGTCTTATAAAATAAGACAACCTTTTTCTGACTTGGACAACCTCCAGTCAGACCATATGAAGGCCTCTGATTGAGCACAAACTCCTTTGGCTCAGTCAGGACAACTTATTTATGATAGTAAAAGAAGAACGTTAGGTTCAATCGAGTGC